>VWZX01009988.1:66464-282983 GCA_013399015.1 Galbula dea
TCTCCTCTCCTCTCCTCTCCTCTTCCCCCAATGACTCCTGTGCCAGGACTCCCCTTGCCTCCTGGGGTGGGCAGAAGCTCACTGCCCTGGCTCTCTCAGAGGCAATTGTGATTTCACCCTCACCTCTAAAAGTGCTTCCACAGAAATGGAAGAGGTCTCAGCCCATGAGTGAAGGATTCCATTACTCCACTTCCCTACTTTTTCTGTAGTTCAGACCACTGCATAAACTACAGAAAGAATCAAAATACCTGAAACCAGTTGAAATAGCTGGAATTTTTACCCCTTCCTTTTGCCTGACTCAAACACCTTCTTCACTCCAAAGTCTCTATTTTAGCTTTTGGATTTTTTAAACTTCCAACAAATCAATAAAGAGGAAAATAATTATTTACCAAGCTTTTAAGGTTTTTTGAAAGAAGATTTCTTTCCTCCCCAGGAAAGGCAACAGCCTTTGTTCTGGGGCAGTTCAAGAGTCTCCACTCTCAGGACTGTTGCCAAGTTTTCATCTTAGATGTTTTGCTTTCTGCATTTCTTTCCTTTTTTTAATCTCCAGTGCCTGACCTTTCCTCCAAGCCACCTTCTGCTCTCTTTAATCTGTAACCAGCCCTTCAGGAGGCTGCTTGGGTTGGGTTTTTATGTGAGAGCAATCCATGTTCTCTACAGGGCAGGCTGTGCTCCTCTGTTCTCCCCGACAAGGTAAAACTAACTCCCAGTCCTGCAGCCCAAATGCCAAGGTGTTTGGACCTTGCTCAGTTCAGCCCTGGGGAAGCTGAAGCTCACTTTGTGCTGTGCAGACACTCACCTCTTGAACACTCAGGGGTATTTCAGCTGTTGTTTAAACCACCTGCATCCTAGATTTGATGTCTCTGTGTCCAGAAATGGTGGCTGATGCCTTGTGCTCCATGCCTGCACTTTCTACATGGATTTTACTCTAGGTTTGACTGACTAAGGGTCACTAGGAAAATTAAGCTTGGAATCAGTAGACCAAAATCTCTGTTGGGGTCCCTCTGTCCAGGACCTGCAGCCCTTCCACACACAGAAGAGGTTGGAGACCATTAACTGGGAAGCAGAAGTTGCCCTCAGGAGCAGAAATCCCTGCACTGCACCAGGCACCATTGTCACAGACTTGTTGGAGGAGCAGAGCTAGGGACTGAAACTAGGACTAAGACCAAGACTGAGACTGAGATCTTCTCATGTTGCCATACCAGCCAAAAGGGAATGACACAGAGTGGACAATTGGCTGTCTCCTCTCCAGCAAGCAGATGCTGAGAGGACAACAGATATTTGCTTTTATCTAAAGAGCATGCAAAGTTTGAAGCTCCCTCTGAAGTTGAGGCTTCTCAGGTGCAGTGTCAGGCTCTTTTCAAACCAGCTGAAGTACAGAAGCTTTTCTGCCTCCTGGCTCCATGAGATCTCTCCCCCCTCATTTTGTTGGGATGGACATCNATTTTCTGCCTCCTGGCTCCATGATGTATGAGGTGAGATCTCTCCCCCCTCATTTTGTTGGGATGGACATCTCTGCACCCAGCAACAGAATGCACTCAGAAAGGATGAAGCAGTGGCAGGGACAGCTTCAGGATGCACATGGAGAGCTTCAGATTAGATATTAGGAAGAATTTCTTCACCCAGAGTGTTACCAAGCACTGGCCCAGGCTGCCCAAGGAGGAGGTGGAATCACCATCCCTGGAAGTATTCAAAGAAGATGGAGATGTGCTGCTTGTGGACATGGTTTAGTGGTGATCTCAGAGGTCTTTTCCAACCATAACAATTCTATGACTCTCTGACCCTAACTTACTTCTGATTTTGCTGATGACAGCACTGGTGTCCAGGTTTGGGAAGGCTGAAAACTTTAAGGCAAACACAGTGTTGGTATGATTATGAGTCTTCATCCTTTGTGAGACAACGCCACTCCTTATGAGCTAGTGGCACCAAGCTGTGCAGTGGCACAATGAGAAAGAGCTGTTGCCACAAAAGTTAGAGGAAATGCAGACTTGCCTCTTTGGTAAAGACCTACCCTGGAGCTGAAGGGTGCTAAGTATGGACAAAAGTCAAGAAAACAACCTAAATGATTCATGAAGGAAGATAAGAGTTCCTCATCTTACCTTCTGAGTCTCCTCTGCACAGGGGCACAAGTCTGACACAGGCTGTGCTAGGACTAGGGTGAGTGGGAAGGGCAGAAGAGTTAAGCAGCATGGTGTGGACAAGTGGCTAGAGTAAGAGATTGTGCACACAGCAATGAAGGAAAATAACCTGGATCCAGCTTCTAGTAATTGAGGAGGTTTTTGGACTGAAGGAAGAGAAAGAGAGCAGGAGAATTGAAAGGGAGCAAATAAAACAAAAGAGGACTTGGGATGTCCCTCAGTAAAGACCCAGTCCAATGTCTAGAAGGTTCAGGGCATGACTGGTAAGCTTTGGAAGGGGTCTAACATCATTTGACAAGCAGCAGTGGGGCAGAAGAGGAGAGGTGAGTCCTGTGAAGAGCAAATGGATCTTGAACAGAAGCAGCCACCAAGGGGGTGCTGCTGGGAGCTGTCTCCTGGGGTTCCCCTGCAGCTACCCCTGGGGTAACTCTCTGTGTTCCTCTTGTCCTAACAGTTCTCTTCAGACAGCCAGGTGAGTCACTCCAGCATATTTAGATCCTTACATAACCAAAGCCAAAAGGCAAGGTGTTACAGCATTGCTGCCAACACAAATGCCCAAGGACCAACTCTGCACTCAAGAAAATGAGTAAGCAGCCTCCCCAGAACAGACTGGGAGCATCTCTCAGATGTTACCAGGATGGTGTTTTGCAAGAGGAATGAGCTGGCAGCTCATCTGCTGGCAGCTGGCTTACCAATTACAGTACTGGTGGGACAAGGTTGAAAGAAAACACAGCAGGAATATTTCTGTGTTCCCAGGGCAAACCCTGCCCCATGGAGTTATGCATAGCTCAATGCACAGCCCACTGGTGCACTTTTCAGCATCATCTGTTCAACTGACACCAGAGGACATTTGTAGACCTTAAAGATCCAGGTGATAATCACTGCAGACCACTTAGAGTCAGGAACCACAGACAGACTGGCAACTACATCTCAGCACTAGGTAGAGAAAAGGAAACTTCTGCTCCAGTCACTCAACCATGTTGCCTCCTGTGTTGCTGGGGTCCCTCAAGCCTTGTGCCACAGACTAAGGCAGTGTTTTATCATGTTCTCCAAACTCTAAATCAGCAGTTGCCTCCCACCTGCCCCCTTCCACCAGGGAAACTCCCCCTATTAAAGGCTGAGTCCCCAGGAGAAGGAATGACACCATTGCCTTGCAGATACATACCACACCCAGCACTTACTTCTAACTAGGCTGGTAACCACTTCAAAGCAGAACTGCCCTGAGTAATGCTAATTCCTGAGAGGGTTAAAGCAACGTTTCCTAAATAGAACACCTAGCAAACCCAAAGGCTCCAGCTTGGTAGATATCTTTGTTGAGCATGTCTGACCCCCAAAAAAGACTAGGAAGGTCAAGGGCCAGGTCTTGATGTTTTTCTGACAGCAGGATACTGCTTGGGTGAGAGATGGTCCCAGAAACTGATGTGGAAACATAGAAGTCAGAAAGGTTAGAGTTGGAAGGGACCTTTAGAGGTCACTAGTCCAAGCCCCCTGCTGTGAGTAGGGACACCTGAAACTAGAGCAGGTTCCTCAGAGATCCAAGGTCCAACCTGACCTGGGATGGTTCCAGGGCTGGGGCATACAGCTCTTCTCTGGGCAACCTATTCAGTGCCTCACTGTTATTATTATTATTGTTCAAGAGCTTCACCAGCATTTCACCTCATTGTGAAAAATGTCCTCCTGCTATCCAGTCTAAATCCCCCTCCTTTAGCTTCAACCCATCACCCCTTGGCCTGTCCCAGCAGCTCCTGCTAAAAAGTCTGTCCCCATCTTTCTTACAGGTCCTTGAAGCACTGCAAGGCTGCAGTCAGGTCTCCCTGGAGCCTTCTCTTCTCCAGGCTGAACAACACCAACTCTCTCAGCCTTTCAAAGACTGTCTCCTTATGTTTCAGAATAAGTGAAGGACAACTGTGAACCTGCCACTTCTATCTGAGAAAAGTTTTCTCACCCCAGTAATGCTGATAATGTGAGACCCTGTGCATGTAAGAAGGTGCTGGGGGATCTCTGTCCCACCTTCATACCAAATCCTGTCTCAGCTGGGATGCTTTAGAGGGGGGAAACCAGAATACAAAACCCACAAGCAAAAGTCAAGTTACAGATCAGCCCTGAAGCATGAGATTAGATCAAAACCTCTGTTTTACCAGAGACAAAGCAAGAAAAGCCATTTCCTCCAGGAGGGTTTGCATATCTCCACCCTGTCTTAAAACACATAAACCAAAGACAAGAATGCCAGTATGTTTTGTCAACATGAGTGAAAAGCTGTTCTTGTAAAACATCTCCTTGTGTTCAAGGACCTGCTCATGGCACCAGGTCAACTCTTCAGCTCTTGGATTATCAAAGGGAAAACTCATTTTCCCAAAGCTAGGCTTGTTTCCTTCCTCCAGACAAACCTTGTCACTCCAAGTGGGTCTGCTCCAAAGTTCCAGAGGTACTTTTTGGTTTGGATAACCTCATACCACTTTGCTGTCCTCAGGCAGTGGCCTCAGCACTCTGTGGACTGCTCCTCAAATCTCAGGCTTCAGCAAGTTTCAGGTAGTTACCTACTTAAACTATCATCAGAGTGACCTCTTTAGATCTCTTCTCTTCTCCACGTGGATCACACAGAAACCTGGCTTTTTGCTCTTAACTCCACAACTGACACCTTTCCATCCTGCCCCTGGGAAAGGACTAAAGCTCAGTGTGCCACAACCCTCTGGACTGGGAATGCATTTATTATGTCCTTGCAATGTCCCTCCACCACCCACCCCTTGCTTTCCAAAGCAGATCTGGTATTCTTGGTGTAAGAACATGATTTCAGAGGAGACCAAGAACAGAACTGTGGATCATCAGGAAAGTTTTCCCTGTCCTGCAAGCAGATGTCTCTGGTTAGCTGCTTCCTGCAGGAGTTAGTCCATCTTAACCCATTTCTTGGGCTGGCAGAATCACAGGAGGCTCTGTAGAGAGAAGGGTTGAAGCCCAGAGCATCTCAGGCTTTGGTGTCTTCTCCCAAGTAAGTAGTGAAAGGATAAGAGGAAATGGCTTCAAGCTGAACCAGAGAGGGTTCAGACTGGGTAACAGATGAGTTTCTGCACCCAGAGGGTTAGCAAACACAGGAACTGGCTTCCAAGGGCAGTGGTGGAATCACCACCCCAGGAAGCATTCAGAGAACGTGTAGGTCTGGTGCCTGGAGCTATGGTTTAGTGGGGAGCATGGCAGTGTGGGGTCAACAGTTGGACTCCATGCTCTCAGAGCTCTTTTCCAACCATGATGATTCTATAAGTCATGTAAGCACTGCTACTTCTGAACCACTTGCTCCTTATTTGCTACTGAGTTGTGGGACAGTCCAATGGTGATGTTCTGATCTATTACAGTTTTCAAAGAGTTTCAAACTCTCATTGTCTTCTCTTTTCCCTTCTTCCACTATCACCATCATGCACATACTGCCATGGCCAAGAAAAGAAAAAACTATCTTTGTCTGCACTTGAAGTTGCCTTAAAATGCTTCAGTGACCTTTCCTCTAAGCCATGGTGGGCACAGAGCAGTGCAAGCAGTGGACAGGACAGAAGAAATGCACTTGTCTTGGCACTAGGATAATCCATAGGTCAAGAGTCAATGTTTTCTATGTGTTTCTGAGTGTGGGTAAGTTAGAGTGACAGGAGCAGACTCAGAGCAGTTACATCTCCAAATGCCACTTAAAAAGCAGCTCCTTAGAAAAATCCCCATGGTTTTTATGTTACTGCTGAGTAAGTCAAGCTACAAAGAGTGTTTGAGGGAACAGTCACTGCTGGGTCCTTCCCTGGTGATGGCACAGGTTTGAAGTCAATGAAAGAAAGATTCATGGAACACTTTTGAAACTTTTCAAGTGAAATTCAAATGTTTTCTCATCTGTGGAGGAGGACTGTCCCAGCCTGCTCTGCATGCTGCCTGACATCAGCCTGGATGTCAGCACCCAGGACTCAAAGGTGTCAGAGTTCTGCTTTCCACCGTGACCAGTTCATTGCTTCTTGCAAATGATGTTCAAACTAAGACCTTCTGCAGTAAATGCAGAAGCCAAGAAGCCAAAGCTTATTTTGCTGAGTTAAGGAATCATTGAATGTTCTGAGCTGGAGGGGACCCACAAGGATCATCAAGTCCAGCTCCTGTCTATGCACAGGGCAACTCCAAAAGTCACCCCATGTGTCTAGGAGCACTGTCCAGGTGCTTCCTGACTTCTGTCAGGCCTCTTGTGCTGCTGGAGAGGACACAAAGAGAAGCCCACTTTAGCAGAGAAAGGCATGGGCTAGGCAAAAAATCTCAGCCAGCCTTTTCAGGGTCCAAATCCATCTCCAAAGGCATCTCCAAGCAGCCCTGAACCTGGCTTGTGGAGAACAGCCACTGTCCCCACCTGGGTGTCTCCTACAGACCAAGCTCTGCACCCAGGTTCTGAGTGTCATCAGTCCTATCCAAGGTGCCTCTCTCTCCCCTGAGTTAAGGACTAAGGTGACAAACAGGGCTCAGATTTCCACCCCTGTGCAGCACTGAACCTCATGCTAACCAATGCCTTCTGCTGGGCCAGTGCCAAGACCCACAGACAAACCAGATAATTCCCCCTGTACATGCTACAGACTCCACCAGCATCTGCTCTTCCCCTCAAGCTATGGAAGGCTTTTCCCAGATCCTGGCTATAGAGGTTCATTTAAACCTCTGACTGAGAAAGAAACCTCTGACTAAAGAAACCACCTTCCTGGTGCCAGTCACATGTGGTTTCTTCCAAGAACAGGACAGCAGAGGACAACAGGGCCATCAGGACCTGCCTTGCTCTCTCTCTCTGAGCAGAGGCTGCCTTGGGGCAGGTTTGAAGCATGCACTAGAGAGAGCTGCTGAGATGATGTTCTCTGCTGTCAGCCTTTATCCAGGGGTTCTGCAAAAAGAGAGCTACAGACTTCACAATTCAGGTGGTTAAGTGCTACAAGCAGGATCTCAAGGAGAACTGGTTGTCTCTGATAGGTAGCAAACATCTACCCTTCATTGCCAGGTCTCTGGGCCCTGCTGCTGCTTCTCCTCTCTGGATGACAAGTGTTATTCCCAGCCTGCAGGCAAGCTATAAATACCAGAACACATGCACCCTGTGTTAACATTAACAACAACATTTAAATCATACTCTAGAGGCTATTTGGCTAAAATTCAAAGGTGACACAGAGAGAGCAGCCCTTGGAGAAAGCATCAGAGGTGGAGGTGTTGTTCCAACTTGCCCTCACTCTCTGCTCCCCCTGATCTGAGAGGGCAGGTCAGTGACAGTGGGCATGGGGCATCCAGCATCTGAAAGCACACACCCAGGGCTGAAGGTCTCCACAAGGGAGAGAAGTGTCTTTCCTCTCAAGGTGGATACAAAGAGCTTCCCAGTTGGACTAAGGCTCCAGGTTTCTGACTGGAAAGTGGGATTCCTCCCCAAGACCAGGAGGTAACAACCAGTGTTACAACTTGTATTTGACATCTCCCTCAAATCCCCAACTCCTGGAGTGGTGGGGTGATGTGAGACTGCTCTTTTCACAGAGATTAAAGGACACTCCTAGCTCCTCTATTGAAAAGCACACTTCAAACATGACATTTGCTGGCTCCACATCAAAAAAGCAATTAAAAAAGACCCACACTGACATTCTTCTCTACAGCCAGATGTTGAAGTCAGTGTTATACTGAAGTCATTTTCATACAGATTCATGATCCTTTAAATTTGGAAGCTTAGTGGAAAAGTACCTGACTAACCCCTCTAGGGATATCACCAACACAGGACTAGCTGAACTGTGCACTTCTTAACACCCACAACTTCTGCAGCATCCTTTACCTAAGGAGACTGCACTTCATTTTCCCCCCAATTTCCATATCTTCCCCCCAGGTTTATGCCTGTGTGCCATGGAGTCCTGGCCCCAGGAACTCTCCAGCTGTCCCCCACTGCAGTTCCCCAGCTCATCTCTCAGAAGCCAAAATGATGTCAGTTTGCAAGAGCAACCTAAGGTATGGTTGAGGAGAAAAGAGAAAAGAGGATGGTGCAAAGGGGTCAGAGCCTTAGCTGCTTTGGCTCCTCCTCTTGCAGTGGAATGCCAAGGCCAGAGCACAGCAGTGTGCCCACCCACATCTCCAAAGCAAGGTGCATGGGATGCAGCACCCCTTCACCTACACTTCAGACCATGCTTAGCCCCACTTGCAATGCCAAGTCTGGCCTCAGAGTTGCCACACTCCCAAGGGCAACAGGGCACTATTTCCTCTCTCTCTATTTAGGACATGTCTGAGAGCTTGGTATTTGCCTAACACCTTTCCTTGAGGCTTTAACACACTGTAGAGCATGCAAGAGGCATGATCTGACTGTCCAGCCATTCACTTGCAATGCACACCTCTCTGTCCCAGGGACTTCTAGATGCCTGCCACATCCATCTCTGCCTGTGCATGCACCTTACCAAGCTGGATGCTCTTCCAGCACTTGGATGTGATCCTGCAAGATGTGCATCTGGGATATCTACCTCTAACAACAGCATCCAGCTGCAAGGAAGTGGCAGCAAGGCAATCCTGAGGCTATCTAGGTAGGAAGAAGAAAGGACAAACTGCAGCACCAGCACAGTGAACATCCCCAGCTCTCTAACACCTCTGAGGTCTGGTGGGTACCTTCCACAGATCTGTAAGTTGCAGGGATCCAGGATGACCCCTGCTTTTATTCCACAGCCAGTGCAAGGTTCCCAGCCCCATCTCTGAGTCTCTCCATTCTATGGCTCTTTGTCTCTTGGTCTCTTTTTCTCTTGCATGCACCTTCAGATGCCTCTGCTCCTCTGTGACAGGAATTTGTGCAACTCTGAAGATGCTCAGTGAAGGGCTGGTAGCCATCAAACTGCTTTGCTCTTTGTTTTGCTTTTCTTGTGGTCTTCTGAGCTCCTGGAATTAGCTAGTGATAAGAGAGGGAGTGAAGGAGACCTCTGGCTGGAACCAAAGCCCCACTCTAAGGTCTTTCTAAGCATTTAGAACTGGAAATAGCTGTTGACTAACTGAGTTTCTCTAGGGAATGTGGTGATGCTACAATTCAAGTTTTGGGTGTCTGTGCTTAGTGTGCAATGGTGGAAAGAGGAGTTGTGTTCAGAACTTGGACTTGTACCTTTCTGCATCTCTGTGCCAATCCCTTTGAGGATGTGCAAATATTTCTGTTCCCCACACATCCCAAACACACACAACACACAGTGAAGTGTCCTCAGTCTCTTGCCTGGCAGTGGAAACAGATGTGAAGCCTCATCTTCTTCCCAAGACTGAGCCTGGCAACAGCTCCAGGTGTCAGCTGAAAGCCTAACTGTAACCTTCTTCACAAGAGGCCTAAGACTTCTCTTACTCTAGAAGCTAAGAAAATATAATGTGTCTTCTCAAAATAAACCATTCAGGCAGCATGAAGCATCAGCTGTTTCTCTGGTGAGGCATCAGCATCTGATCCAAAGTGCCTATGGGGGGAATGCCTGTAGCTCTCCACCCTGCAATGCTGTGAGGGAGATGGCAATGAGGAAGCAAAACTCCATACCTGCTCTCAGCCCTAAAGGCTGTTGAGGGCTGTGTTTTGGCCAAATTTCCCAAGGAACTTGGACAGAACTTTACAGGGACAGTCCTGGCTCTGCAGCTGCTCCTTGGAGTCTCCCTGCAGCCCCTGCAGCTCCAGTGTGCTGACTTCAGGAGAGCCAAGAGGGATGATGGTTTGCCAGTTCACTCCATCATCTCCAAAGCTTCTCCATTCTCACCTGCCTTTGCAGTGACACCTGAGAGACTGTGGGGTTAGACAGACCCATTTGAACCATCTGGTTTGACACCTTGTCCAACCCAGGCTGAAGAATTCCCCTTGCTCCCTGCCATGGCTCCTTTCAGTGCTCTGTGCTGGACCCAAGGCTTATTGCAAATCTTTACCTCTTTCCCTTAGGAAGACTTTGGTCAAATCTCCTTCAGACATCTCTGTGAGAAGTCCATGTCTCCAGGAGTCCTGTCCACTGCCCAGAGAGGCTGTACCTGTGGCATGAGGTCTCTTTCCACTGAGCAGGCTACTGTGCACCACACAGCACCCAGAGCTGGGCATGGTGGCTCTTAGCAGACCCCGTGTCACCTTCCCTGCCTGCTCACAGGGCTCTTCCTCAGAGCATCTCTCCAGTGCCTTATTCAGCTGCTTTGTACCAGCTGCATCCATCCTGTCAGTTGCATCAGATCACCCTTTCTGAAGCAAAGCAGATGTGCTTCTGGGGACAGCATGCTCCAGGGACATCTCCCTGCAGGCAGTATGGATCAGGCTGTTCTCCATCCCAATGTCTTCCAGCAGACTGGGTGCCTACAAGCTCTCCCCCATGCCCTCCTGCTGGGTTTTAAAGCCCACAGCACATGTCCTCAGCATTGTGCTACAGAAGCATCATGCTGTGACAAAGCCACCACTGTGACCTGAGAAACCACTGCAAAACCAACAATATTGTTTAAAAAGCTCAGAAAAGAGCCATGCTGAGAGCTGCTTGGAGCAGGCATTGTGCCCTGGAGGGACCTCCCTGAGCAGTGGGACTTGAGCTGCTCACCTGCTCTGGGGTAGGGGAGCAGAATCTGCCTGTGGGGGGTGGGTGCTCTTAGCAATATAGGTATAGACACTGTGATAAATTCATTTCATTTCTTACCCCTTAAGTGTGAGCTGACACTGAGCTGCCCTTTCATGATGCTTTTTTTCTCTTTCATTGCTCCATGTCTTATGTCTTGACATGTCTCAGCCATCCCTTTTCCTGTTCTGATGTTCTCTTTGTGACTTAAATCTAAAAGGTCACCTACTGTGGACAGTAAAATAAAAGAGCAAGGAAGAAGAGAGAGGAAAAGGTGAAAACAAGATGGAAACAATCATGGCATAGTCCTAGCAGCAAAAAGGTAAACAGATTTAAATAAAGGAAGGAAAAGCAGAGCAGGAGACCACAGCCATAGGGTGGAGGTAGGGAGAAATGTGCAAAGACAGTGTGGGAAGCTTCAGTCAGGGAGTTGTGGAAGTAGAAGAGGAAAGGAAAAGGCCAGGCTGGCTGGGGAAAGGTGAGAGCAATGAGCAGAGCAGCACTGCACAACTTGAGGAGATGTGGTGGTGTGGACAGGGTCACACATCCCCTGCACACAGCAGGCACACAGCAAACAGCAGGTGCCCAGGTGGACACAGCAGCACAGTGAGGTCTGAAGGTTTCCTACACTGTGAGCAGCCTGGAGAGCATGGAGCAGCCTGCCAGGTGCTGGACAGGACTTGCCAGCAGAGCATTTCCCCCCTTAACTCAGACATCTCCAGCCCCACTGCCCCAGACTGGCTGATTCCTTTTGTTCACAGTTTCCATTTGCTTTATCAGTCACTGATTTTGCTGGTCTCCTTCACATCCTGTCCCTCCAAGCTCCTTGGCTGTGCTTCCCCTCTGCTGGCATGACTAGGAGAGCAGCTCATGGTCCCAGGCGTTTCTGCTCTATCAGTCATTTCAACACCGTCTCCTCTTGAGCTCCCCCAGGGACACAGAGACAGTGCAGAGCTGAACTGCTCCAGCACAGGCAAGAGAGATGCTCAGGGACACCTCAGAGCCAGAGGACCACATGTCCTTGCTAGGTCCTGGTGCCATCTCTATAGGAGGTAGAGTCTGCAGTGCCTGGCTTCTTAGCTGCACCAGGGCTGAGGCACAAGCAGCAGTATTGCTCCCTGGTCACACCTCTGCTCAGGACTCTGCATTGAGAGTCCTCTGAGGAGGCTGACAGTGAATATAGTGATGGAGCCATTCCCACCTGACATTACCCCATGGAGGGCAAAGACAAAGGCAGTTTTATGACCAAAGAAATTACATTTTTAAATTAAGCCTCCAGCCCTTAATCTATGACCTATGCAGATCATCTCCCATGGGCTCAGAGCAGAAGCTGGTGTGGCCTCACCTTGAGTGTTGGGTGCAGTGTTGGACACCACAATACAAAAAGGATATGAAGTTGTTAGAGAGCATCCAGAGGAGGCCACAAAGATGATGAAGGGTCTGGGGGTGAAGCCTTCTGAAGAGCAGCTGAGGTCACCTGGTTTGTTCAGCCTGGAGAAGTGGAGACTGAAAGGAGACCTCCTTGCAGTTTAGAACTTCCTCACCAGAGATGAAGGAGGGGCAGGAGCTGATCTCTTCTCTCTGGTGACCTCTGACAAGACCTGGGGAGATGCCATGAAGCTGTGCCAGGGGAGGTTCAGGTTAGATCTTAGGCAAAGGTTCTTCACCCAGAGAGTGGTGGAGCACTAGAACAGGCTGCCCAGGGATGCAGTCATGGCACCAACTCTCATGGAATTCCAGAAGCATCTGAACAATGCTCTCAGACACATGGGGTGACTTTGGGGCTGTCCTGAATACAAACAGGAGTTGTGGGGTGCTGGAGTGAGTCCAGAGAAGGGCCACGAAAGTGATCAGAGGACTGGAGCACCTCTCTTATGAGGACAGACTGAGAGAGTTGGGGTTGTTCAGTCTGCAGAGGAGAAGGCTCCAAGAGGACCTTGTTGTAGCCTTCCAGTATCTGAAGGGGGCTACAGGAAAGCTGGGGAGAGACTTTTGAGGAGGTCAGACAGTGATAGAACCAGGGGAAATGGGTGTAAGCTAGAGGAGGGGAGATTTAGGCTGGATATTAGGAAGAAGTTCTTCACTGTGAGGGTGGTTAGACAGTGGAACAGGTTGCCCAGAGAGGTTGTGGAAACCTCATCCCTGGAAGCTTTTAAAACAAGGCTTGATGGGGCCCTGGGTAACCTGATCTAGTGGGAGGTGTCCCTGGCAGGCAGGGGGGTTGGAACTGGATGATCTTTGAGGTCCCTTCCAACTCTGACAATCCTATGATCCTATCCTTGTGGGTCCCTTCCAACTTGGGATATTCTCTGCTCTCTCATACCACTGTGGCACCTTCTCCAGGGAGAAGAAGGGTTAGGTGTGAGGCTGGCAAGCAGCAGGGAAGGTTTGGCACTGGGTCTGATCCCAGCACCAGGGTGCCAGTGGGAAGAGGAGCCGCACCCTCCACGCTGGGATAATATTTTTCTAATGCCTTGCAGTGGTTGGCTTTTGTTTTGCTGAGCTGTTGCTATGCACCTGAGGCTCCATGAGGGAAGTCAGCTCTCCAGAGGAAACAACACCGGCAGAAAGTCACCAAATCATTGTTCTGGCTGCTTTCTGTGTCATGAACAAACACATGAATCTGCACTTGTTTATGGGGAGGCACAAGGGCAGGACTTCGCCGGTTATCCGCAGAGGTGATTTCTCTATTGGACCTGCTGGTCTCAGTGGCAGCAGTTAGCCCCAAAAACAAAACCAGGAAGAGACTAAGTGTTCCCATAGAACTTCCAGCACAATCAGCAGCCCTCCTCGAAAGCACCTTTGAAACAAGAAATGGGAGAGGGAAAAAACAATTAGCACCAGAGACTTTATTAAAAAAAGAAAAGAAAAAGGGGGGAAAAAAAGAGAGAATTCTTCCATTAATCAGCCCCTTATCAGCAGCAAGGTGATAGAAAGGCAGGGTTTAATTGGAACTGAGAAAATGTGTTTGTGCTGGTGTGGAGAGCCTTGTCTATGTGAACAGGAATGTGGCTGCATCCTGTTTTCTTTACCACTGGGGAAGGAATCCGCTCCATGATTCCTTGAGAGGCTGCAGCATGTTTTCCACCAGCTCCATGCTGGGTTTGTGAATTAAGTTCCTGCTTCTTAGCATCCTGGAGAGGAGCTTTGTGCTCAAAGGGATCCCAAAACACCAGCTTTGTTTTGGAGGAAAAGAATTGCCATCCTTCCCCGGATGGCAGCAGTGCCTCAGCTCCTGGCACTTGTCATCCCTTCATGCTCCATCCGATTCCCTCGCTGTCTGTGGACAGAAGGACAGCTCACAAAGCAGGGAGAGTTAAGATTCCAGCATCAGTTTGCTCCCTGCCCACTGCCCCCCATGATTCCCTTTGCAAAAGGCAAGACAGGCAAAGCTTGATTTGTAAAGGGCACGGGGGTGAGAGAGAAAGCCCAGTGTGAGTTGTGTCCCATCCCACAAGGGGTGAGCAGTTGCCTGGAGGTGCTGAATGTTCTCAGCCCTCAGGGAGATCAAAAAAAGGCAGCATGCATGGCAGGCTCCTCCAGTCCCTCTGCTCCTGTTGTCCTGTGAGGTACCTTTGAAGGGCACCTTTTCATTGCTTTCCTCATGGTAAATCCTGAAGGACCGTGTTCAACTTCTGTCAGCTCAGCTCCATCCCCAGTGCCTGGAAGGGTCTCTCTGATTCACTCAGTTCTTTCCCTTCACCCAGGAGTGCTGTCTGCTTCATTACACCTACCCCTTTTTAGCACAGCCCTTGACTGTGCTGGGTGCTTCAGAGAGCTTGCACTGTTGCAATGCTATAGTATTAAATATTAGGTTGTATCTAACATCAGGATACATAAAATCTATAAGCACCTTTCATCCCCTTCCCAGCCCCAACACCTCAATACAGGAATTGCAATCATAACTCCATCCTGCTTTCTATCAGTGCAGTTACTGCTAGGAGGAACAGCCCCAGCCCAAATTCAATAGCACCAAAACTCTTGTTGGCTTGGATGGAGAAGTCACCTGTCTGAACCCCTTAGGACTGTCCTTGGGCCACATGAATATAAAGTTTGGTTTTCCTAGGGAGGAGAGAAAATGTCACCCAAGAGCAAGTTTGCAGAAGTGTGGCAAACTCACCAGCACTGCAGCCCATCATAATTAAGCAGCATTCTCATGCACGTCATCTCCTGGCTTTGGCATAGGTTTTATTATAGTCATTAGAAAGACAGATATTGCTTTTGGATTGACTCACTTGATGGGTTGATCAGCACTTTATTGTAGCCTCCAGTTATAGCACTTTTTATGGCATCCAGAAGAACTTAACCATTAGCACACTATTAGGAAGAACACTGGCAGCTGATTAAGTTGCTGAAGGTCAAAGACATTTTTCTTAATTGCTCCATGTGTGCTCCCTCCTTCTCCTCCTCCTCCTCCTCCCCCTCCAACCGAGCTGCAGGGAGATCATTCTGCCTTAATCATAAAGTCACAGAGGCATACCTCCTATTTGCCATCAAATCTGCAGGGAGATGGTTATTCACTATTTCAGATCTTGTCTAAACTGTTATGGTCTCTCTGATGAAATGAACTCTTGGAGATTTGCATGGCATGTCTGGAAAATTAAAGGGAAAAAAAAAAAGCCCTCAGGGGAACACATATTGCAAATAATGTGCTATTAGGGTCATCATAAAACTAATGCATGGGTGTGCTGAAGGGAGGTCTCTGTCTCTGGGAGAAAAGGGAAGATTATTTTCTAGCCTCTGGTAGACCCTCACAACTCTTAGGTATATTGCCAGAACAACCCCATCACAGGCAAGAGATCCTGGAGTCCCTGCAAATCTTTCTGATTAGCCTTGTCATTCCTTCCTCTGGAATGCAGCATTTCAGGTGTTCTCCCATGAGCTGACACAGGAAAGCTGCTCAGCAAGGTATTCACACCCTGTGCTCCAGACTGCACTAGCTCCAGCTGTACCTCCAGCGTGTTCCAGATGTGCTACAGCACAGACTCTTCCACTGAGCCAGGGACATTCTCCCTTCCCTTCACCACCACAGCTGGAGATTTTTTTTAAATCAGAAAACAAGTGAGTTTCTTCTCTGTGCTCCTTGTCTCAGCAGTGCTCACCCTCTGGGACCACAGCAGAGGCTGAGAGGGAGGCTGCTCCTCCAGCTGCACTGCTTTCAAACACATGCAGACCGTGAGCCAGGGAAAGCAACCACCAGCTTCATGCTCCTGGAGAAGGTGCACGTGCAGTGATGGGACATGGCTCTGCTGACTCTCTGCTTTGCCCACAGGGCAAGTAGAAGGCTACAGCTCCCTTCTCATCCAGTGTGTTGCTAAGGGTGCTCACACCTCCCATGCTTCACCAAGTTCCTTGTAGGATCAAGGATAGACTTAGCTGGAACTCATTGCCAGGGTGGGGCATGAGCTTGTGCTCATTACCCAGTACAGATAACAGATGCAGTTTTAAACTATGTGATTACTTAATCTGACTGTCCCCATTCACATTTTCTACTTCAGCTTCTAGCCTCTCACAAGCCTCCTGCTATCACTTGAGATAAGAAACCAAAATCACTAGAAGCCATTTTTATGGTAAACTCCACCTGCAAAAGCTCAATGGTCCTGGTAGCCTCCCACACTTCAGAGTCTCAGACAGATGTTGAGCTGCTCATGGGGCTTCATCTTTCAGCTCCAAGACTCATCTGCCCCTGCTGAAGTTATCAAACCATCAGAAGCCTCCTCCCTTGCTTCTCCTGAGTTGGATTTCTACCAGCTCAGGTTTGCCACTGGGGTTTTGTCTAGCATCAGGCTCAGTGCTGGAGGAAGGCTACTCAAAGGGAAGATGAGGACTGAAGGGTGCAGAGTTGTCTATTGCAGGTCAGTTAGTCAACCTCACCACTTTCCCTCAGGAAAACCATTTCACCTTTGCAGGGCACCCTGATGGAGTAGTGCAGTGCTTTGAAGAAGAACATGCTCTTTGGAAAAGGGAGTGGCTGTAAGGTCTCCTCAAAGGCCTGACAGAAGTTCCATGAGTAAGAGACACTCAGTTTCTGATCAGTTAGCAGATGTGAGCCTGAGGAAAGGACTTCAAACAGGCTCATGGGCCATTACTGCTCCTGCTGAGTGTCAGAGTTAGGTGTGACAGATGGAGTTGGGCTTCACCCAAGAGTTCTATGCTAGCTCCACCTGCCTCAGCTTTCCTACCAATCCCCTCACAGAGGAAGTGATTAAGGATTAAACTAGTTTTCATGAGGCAGAGTTCAGTGCTCTATATTTCACTGTTGCCTGGATGAGATAAGACAGGCTGTGGTAGGTTACTGTGACGCCTAGACCTGGACATCCAGGGAGCCCATGGCCTTCCTTGCCCTGCTGCCAGGAGATTCTGAAGGTGTAGGATGCTGCTGACCACAGAGAACTCACCAGCCTGTGGCAGAAGATGTGAATTCTGGAGCTGATATCCACTGAAGATCTACTTGTTTCTCACTCCAACCAGCTCAAGGCAACCAGTCAAGTCAATAATCCTCACACTCAAAGACATTTGAGCTAGAGACCAGACTTGGCAATTTCAAACACAGATGTTTCATCAAGGCTTCTGTTTCCTTGGCTGGAACTACCTGCCTTGTGCCATGGTCTGAAGGGTGCAAGCCAAACCACAGGGCTCCACTCTGACCATGGCCAAGATGACTGGAGAACCTCTTGGTGGTAGAGGACACAGAGACACTTCCACTCCACTGATCTACATTATTCTAAGCTTGGCATTACATCACAAGTGATCAGAGGAGGTATTTCCTAGACAGAAGACCTAGACAGAAGACATATCTACCTCAGTGCCCTGTAGCTTTGTCTTTAGTCACATGCAGGAGTGAAAGATTTCTGTGACAGATTGAATCCTACAGAGATGCAGCTGGTGGAGAGGCCACCAGTGCTCTCTGGGAGGTCTACACTGCTTGACCATATTCAACCTCCATGGAGCCACTAACCTCAGAGCTCAGGCCAGAGGTGCTGACATCAAAGGCACAGGGACCATCTGCTGACTCACAGCAAAGCAGGAACCTGCAGCCATTATTCAGGGTCCCTTCACCTCCTGTTGCACCTTGGGTGTTATTTCCTAAGGCCTTGCTTTTCTGCAGTGAGATTCAGATCAAAACAGGGCAAAATTATGAAGTGCCAGGCAGGAAAATCTTCCAGCTAAGCAGATATCTGCCATGAACAGGTTCTTCTTTCCATGGAAGTTTCAAAGACTTGGCTTTGGAAAGGCATCCACCCAAATACCCATCACTCAAAGCATCCTTTGATTTTTGTGTCAACACATCTTCTCCCAAGCAGAACCTTTCAAATAGGAGACAAGACCAAAGTCCCATAAAAAGCAAAGTATTGCCTAAGCTGATGAGGACAGAACTGTCTCATGGAGCTCACCTTCAGGAGCTCCTGATGCAGAAAAAGAAGGCTGGGACAAGTGCAGGGCACAGGAGGTCCTCTTTATGGGGATTGTCAATCATAAAAGGATTGCTCAACCCATTGTACCTTAGGAAAGATACCTATCACCTGGACTGAGAGCTGCCTTTGGAATTTCCCTGCTTTCCTGGATTTTCCTCTTAAATAAAGTGTTGTAATTCTGTTCTTTCCTCTTATGTGTGAGAACTGATACAATGTCCTTCCTTCAACCTACTTCAGCTAAGCTTTACCACTGAATTCAAAAACCTCAGAATGTAAGCACAGTGCTCTTTCCCTAATAATACCTAATTAGCTCGTGTAATTAAAGCTGTAGCCAAAGGGATGGGCTTTGCACAGATGTTGGCCTTCTTCCAGGCAACACCAGGAGTTGCTGCCGGGCTCAGGTTCTTACTCTGCACCCGGTGGAGCACCTGAGGGGCCTTATATATATATATATATGAACCTAGCAAGGAGGTCTTCTGGTTGTCTGACCTCTGGTATTTTTCAACTGTTTACCCAGATATGTTGGCTTCCAGTGTTTCCTTCTGTAGTACTCACTGGTGAGCCCAAAGTTTCCCCAAGTGAATGTGGACAACATGCCTGGAAGATTTTCCATCCTTCAGCCCTATGTCAAGTTTTCCTCTGTTCATTGATTTTAGGATTGGAAAAACCAAAACCAAAACCAAAACCAAACAACCCACAAATGAATTAGTTCAAACTTTCTCTCTCTCTGGATGTCTTGCTTCAAGCCCACTTACTGTAGCAGGGCTGGAGAGCATTTCTGAGGGTCTTACCTCCAGCAGATGTGATGTTCCCCTTGGGCTACGATCCTTGCAGCTGGCTGGACCTCGAGCTGCCCAAGCAGGGATGCTTTCTTCTCTGAGACCAAGGGCTGACTGAGGTCATGTCTCTTCTGTGACTTAAGAAAAACAAATGAAAGGTTGGGCCCCAGGCTGGCTCAATAGACATTGCAGAGGCTGGGGAAATCTTTTCTGGGAAGTGTATGGATTTCCAACAGCCTTCAGCTTCCTCATTGACACCACCTCAAACCAGTTCAAGCAAGACACCATGGAAATGACCCCAAACAAGCAACCTCTCCAGGCTTCTTTGGAACCACATTGAGGAAAGGGGAAGAATTGCACCCTAGATACTATACATTGGAAATTTGCAGTGTTTCAGGATGCATTTTTTTTCCCCTGTAATTAAGAGTCCTTTATATCATAGATCTTTATCATTGAAGTCATAGAAACTATGACTTGCTTTGATAGAAACACCTGAAGGAATCTGATTTTCATACACACTGACACCAAGTCACAGGGTGAAGGCTTGGTCACAGGAAATGCAGCTAAGGCAAGGAAGCTGGGCAGCAGGGGATGATGAAGCTATAGCTCTCTGAACTTCTCTTCTCAGGAAGCCATGGAAAGCCACAGAGAAGTGCTATGGTTTCTGGGTATGTAGCAAGAACAGTGTTAGCTATTACTTTAATGTTTCCTTTTTATTCCCCTCTCACAGCTGCACCATGGGGTTCACTGGGTTAACTGTGCCAGAAAAAGCTTTGGCATGGTCTTCATACAAAGATGACCATCAAAATGGGTGATGGCTTTTAACTGGACTTACCCCCCCCAAAAAAAACAACAACAAAAAAACCACAAACAACAACAAACAACTAAAAAAACACAAGAAAAACAACAAAAACCCAGGAAGAGTTTAAATCCAATCACCAGAAGTCAGATCTAAAAGTTGGTGGGAGCAGGAAAGGGTGTGTGGCTGCTCTACCCCTGAGATGCTGACACTTGGGCACAGAGATGCACAGAGGATTTGAGGCAACAGACTCAACCATGGGAAAGCATTAGCAGGATCCCTTGGCACAAGGATTCAGGCTGGTCTCAGCATCCATCCCCCTGTGGACAAGAGGCTAGGGATAATTTTGCATCTCTGTTGCTTTAGACATCTAGACAGGAACAAGGTATGTATTTTAAGTTAAGGGATGCTCAAGTCATCTAGATGGACCCACTTTGAACTGAAGTTTGCTCAGGACCATTCCCAAGGCCATGCAGCCTCCCCATTCCCACCCAACTCTGCTGTTCCAGTCACACTCATTGTCTTTCAGCTCACCCTCCACCACCCACCCATCACATAAGGCAGAAAACCAGTATTGACTTCTGTCATTATTTATTACAAATTAAATTTTGCAAATTACTGTCTAAAAAAAAAAAATCAATAGATTTCAATAAATACAGAGATTTCAGGATGCTACATATGGCATGTGTGCAGTAAGTCACTTCAGGATGAGACATTCCACACACAAGGAGATAGACATAGTACTTTACAGCAGTAGTTTTACTTTAAATTACTAGGCTCACATTAAACCATGTGCAAAGTTTCCTCTGGAACAAACCCTTTCAGGATTTCTTATTTTTCTTTTTCTTTTCAGAAAGGCTCCAACCTTCAAAAGGTCAGATAGATATAAAAAAGATTCTCTGCAGCTTTGGGGACCAAATGATTACTGTTTGATTTATGAGAAAATCAATTGGTCTCATTTTTCTCCCCCTCTAGGGCTTAAAGCAAAATCAAGGGAGTACTTTGTATGTCCAATGGGACTACAATAGCAACTGCCACAGATTTTGGTCCACCACCAACTTTAAGCAGCTTTTTTTCAATGCTCCTGTGTAATACTGGGCTGGGCAGCAAGAGGGACCCAAGAGTGGTTCCAGGAGAGCAACTCTTTTTCCACACTAACCAGATGGCAGCTGCAGCCAACACATAGAACAGAAACTAATCTGCCCAGGCAAACAAAAGTGCATTTGTGACACAGCTCCAGAGCCTTGAGATTGTGTTTGCCTGCAAGATTGGTTTGTAGGTCCTGGGCTCAGAGTTTTACCCAATTATTCTTTCCCTTCACCTTGCTGCTCCATGGCTGGGGAAGCAGCCCTGTTTCTGGCACAGGTTTAAACTTGAGCCCTTCTCCTAGAGCTATTCAGAGAGTGCTGTGCTCTCCTCTTACCAACCCTTTCCTCCACATCAGTCCCACCTGGCTGCCCCTTGCCTACTGCATCCTCTTTGGAGGCTGCACTTCTCCTGCTACCCATCCCCTGGTGATTTATCATCCAGAGTCTGACTCCGACCTGATCCTAAGCGAAGCAGTGAGCGAGTCTTTGCGTGCTATTTCCCCACCACCCATTTTCTCTGCCCCTAGCCTTTCCTTTCAGGCAGAGCTGACAGAAAGCTGGGATATTAGGTTAAGAGCTGGAAGTACTCTATCCTGCTATGGGTATGTCCAAGGAGATGAGACAGAGGCACAGTACTGAGCTCATCCAGACTAGCAGTTCAGCTTTGCCTTGGACCCAGCAGAGCTCCCTCACCCAGGGTGCATGCACAGGGCTCCTGCAGAAACACAGCTCCACTCTTCCTCCCACCACTGCTGCTGCTGCTGTGCCTGCTGGCAGGGGTCATGCTTGGATCTGGTTGCAAGCTCTGGTGTAAGCAAGCTCCACCTGAACAAGAGTCACTTAAGGATGGCCCTACAGTGAATTGCTCAGCCAAACTATCCTACTGACTCCTCAGTTGGCTTTCAGGCTTCTAGATGACATATCTATCTTTTAATATAAACTGGGAGCTGTTTTACCAGGGCAGTCTCATTCATATGCACATCACACTGCCTGACAAGAGAAAAAAGTACAAAAGTGGGCTCACTCTGGAGGCACTTCCCCAACTACAACCACCAGTCAAACCACCCCTGAATGGGGCCAAGCTGGAACCATGCTCAAAGATGGCTCAAAGGCAGAGCAGACCAGGCCAGTGACAGAGGCTATGTGCTGTCAGGTCCTGAGCTGCTCAGAGACATGTGGTTTGTAAGTAAGTGATTCAACCACCCAGCATAGGCCAACCCTCTGCCTAGGACTCCAGTGCAGAGTTAAGCTAGTACTCCTCCAGCAAGACCCTTGCCTGATCCAAAAAGGCACAGTTGAGCTCCACAAGACATGTATGGCTGCATAGAGAGTTTTCCCTTTACAACAGTCTCTGGAGTGCATGCAGAGAGGTTCATGCCAGGAGCATGGAGACTTCCACTTCTTCCCCCTTCCACTCATGGCCTTTCCTTCAGCTTTAACTACCGACAGCGGAGTTAGTGGCACCCACAGGACTCCAAATTCTTCTGGTGAACTTGGTGTGCACCTCTTCTTATCTCTTCTTCTTCCAGATGTTTTTCTTCCAAGGCAAGGCCGTTGGCTGCGCATCTCTCCGAGAGCGGTGCTGGTGCTTGCTGAAGCGCACACTGGAGGCAGCAAGATCCCTGTCAACAGGAGGGACACCACGTTCAGGCTCCAGTCCATTGTCCTGCTACCCAGCAACAGCTTATATCATGTTTATAAGATGGATTTTGAGGTAGAAGATGGGGAATTTCTAGCTACAGCCATATTAAACCACAGCAGCTAAATCCATTTAGCCCAACTTCCCCTTTCCACCGCAGAGGACTAAAGGAGTCCTGCAGCAGGGCGTGACCCAAGGGATGCTTCCCCAGATCTGCCTTTCAGAAAGGGTTCCCATTGCATCTGATTGAACTGCCACCAACAAACCAACCCTCCTTCAACATGCTAATTCTCTTTAACTCATTTACACCCCTGGAGTCCACAGTTTCTTCCAGCAGTGAAGAAACCACAACCCACCAGTGTGATGTGAGGAAAGCCACGTCCTTTGGCCCGAAATTGCTGCCCTGTTGACCATTTTCCTGCATGATACTGTCCCTGTCCCCTTGATGTGCATCACCCATTTGCCTGTCCCATATCAGAGGAGCTTCCCAATCAAGAATTACATTTTAGGTAGTATTCCTCTAGTTTTGGAAGGACATAAGCAACCCTAGTTCCATCAGCTGCCAGGTCTTCAACGCTACACAGAGCGGAAATAGTCAAGCCTACCTAGTTAAAGGGAGACAAGGAGAAGACTGGTCAAACCTAAGTGGTAACTGCAGTCTGGGGTCACAGCCACAGATTTTAAAGTGCTTATGAGGGATGTTCAGGGTGGGTTTGAGTATCACACTCACCTGAGAGCTCTCAGCAGGCTGCGATGGGAAGGCCTCACACCACCACTCTGCAGAGGTTTCATTGATGCTCTAGAGCTCACTGGGATCTTCAGACTCTGGAGGTACCTAATGAGTAAGAGGAGATTCATGAACCACTCATATCCAGACATGCTATGGTAAGTACCAAAGGGAGATTTGCTAACATCTCCAGTGGCAGACTGAGACAGTTGAATGCATGTTTTTGAAGGGTTAATTGCAGCTATTTGAGAGCTATTCATAGCTCACTTTTACTGCTACCCTCTTCTGTCAGAGCTCACCCTATTCACAGTCATCTTTAATGACTATTTTAACTATTGCCTTTCTATGAAACTGACAGATCTCTACAGTGACTGCTCCCGTCTCCCCCTAGTCTCAGCACTCCTCTGGGCTCCTGGCTGAAGTGAGACAGCTGAGAGCCCACGTGCACTCTAATAACAGCTGGCTCCAGAAGATACTTCACTGCTGAGTCCCAGCTCAGAGCAGTCCTCCTCTCCTGCAGCCTCTCCCATCTGAGCCATGCAGATGACACTGCTGTCCCAAAGCTTCACACCCTCCGCTTGTCCCTCTCCCATCCTGCTGCCAGCTTCTTCCCTTCCCACCAGCACACCCAGCACTCCCTCAGCCTCCTGGCAGCGGGAGGGATGGAGGCAACATTGCCTCATATCAGCTAGTAAAGAGACTATAATACAACAAAAACACCCTAGTGACACTTTGCCAGGGCCTCTAGGGAGGGGTACCAAAGCCACTAGACAAGTTCCAGCTGTTGGCAAATCACTGCTCAGCCTTCCCCAGAGAGGCTGGAGAGTCATCTCCAGCTCCTAAGCTCTGTCTGCCTGCTTGCACCCTGGCCAAGCATCCCCCAGGGACATCCCCAGGGCCCCCCAGACTCACCCAGGCTGCACCTGGCAGAAGGTGGCACAGATGTTGTCCCTCGAGTGCGAGCACTCGCACCTGCCGAGCGATCTCTTCCGCCGCCTTGGCGGGCTGCCCAAGCCATAGGGAGCGGTGTGCCTGTTCAAAACAAAAGGAATCAGCTATGCAACCAACTTTTATTAGCCAACAGGTTTATAATACAGTCCTGGGAGGCAGCCAAGCCAGTGCCAGGATAATAAAAGACTCATCTATAGACATAAGGTGAAAAGGTCACTGATATGTCTAAGCCTTTAAACTCCAGCTCCTGTCCCACCTACTGTTTTCCCCACCCTACCCCTCCCAGGGAGATTGCCAGTATGTGCTTGGTTGCACGAGGAATTTTCTCTGCTTTGCAGCAGCCCAGGAGCCCGTGCAAGGGTTGCCCCGTGGGCTGGGTGAGCTGGCTGTTCACCTGCATGGCAAAGCCCAAGAGGAGCGTGGCTGCCCCAGCCCACCAGCAGCAAGCAGCCAGTTTCTCAAGCAGGGAGATGTCAGGGCTTTCCCTCCTCCCCCTGCCGTGGGTTTAAACACAAAGGACATAGAACAAATCAAGATGTCTTGGGGCCATAACAGGTTCTTCTCATCAGAGCATGCTTTCAGAGCCGTTAGCACATTCCCGTTCCATCTTTGATCACAATCTTCTCTCCCAGAGGGTTTAGGATTGGCAGTGGCTGGCAACTGCTCGCTGAGCAAGCAGCGAGTTGTAATTGCATGTTAGGAAGCACGATTATAACCACACCTGAGTGCATGTGTTTTCCTACAGTGTGATGGCCATTGGTCTGAAACTGCTCAAAAAGATTCTTGAGCATTCTTGAGGGCAGGACTTGGCAGCCACAGGACATTAGTGCCTGCCCACCACCATCTCATTAACAATACTGGCACTCAGCAGCTAGGGTTACAGTTTGCAAGTGGGTAAAAGTAACTTTCTGACTTGCAGCTATAACATCTTGGTGTTGCTTTTGGCTTGCAGAGGCACAAAGCTCAGGAAAACATGAAGGAAGCAGTGCCTGGTGCTTTCACCCTGCTCCTGTGAATTATACTGAAACTCCTGAGCAGAAGCACAGCTTGTCCCTCTCATAGAATCATAAAATGTCCTGAGTTAGAAGGGACCCAGGAGGATCATGAAGTCCAACTCCTGTCTATGCACAGGGCAAGACTCCCCTCCAAGGGAAAAAAAGAAAACAACAAACCAACCAAACAAAAAAACAAAACCCAAACAAACAAACAAAAAACACAAACAAAACCCAAACCTGGTCCCTTTCTAGACATTGGAAAGGGCTGGACTTGTGATGCTCTCCAGAGCAGGTGCTACAAATGTCACAGCACTGGGACCCTTTCCCACCTTCCTCTAACCTAACTCCATCCTCATCAGAAAGTCCAGACACTTACTCACCAACAGAGCCACTCCCTGCCCCCAGAAAGCCACGTTCATGCTCACCCAGGTGTGTTGACCCAGATGATATCCAGGTGACAGAAGTAAATGCATTCCTTATCCAGCCAGCTGTTGCAGGAACATCTCTTGGTCCTGGGGTGTGCAGCCAGGTGGGTCTCCAGCAGGGGATGGCCCATACCTGCAGCAGAATGAGGAAGGGATGAGTTGTGGGCTCGGTGCAGGGCACTGGAGTGCCAGTGGGCAATGTCACCTCTGCAGTCACACCTCCGGTGAGGACTCCGGAAAGTTTGGTGCGAGGGCTGCGGGCTCAGAGGGGACCGGCACAGCCCTGGCAGCTCCGGTGACCACCCCCGGAGCAGGAGAGTGGCAATGCCCCCACCCTTGGAGCCAGGAGCACCCCAGGCAGCCCCACTCCCCATGCCAGGGCAGGCACCGGGGGTCGAGCCCTCTCCCCGTCCGGGGCTCACCTTCTCCCAGGAGGAGGCAGAGGGCGAGCGCCAGCAGCAAGGCACCGGGGATGGGACTGGGGCTGGACATGGCCACGGCTCCGGCGGAGGTGAGGCTGGAGAGAAAAAAAGGGAGGGAGGACTTGGGGATTTTCCTCCTTTTTTCCACCCTTCTCCCGCCGCTTCCTTGCGCAGTGCTTTAGCTGAAGCCGCCACGGAGCCTCTGGAGCCAGCAAGCTCCTGGCAGGTGCTTTATAGCCCTGGAGCCGCCGCGTCACGGCCCCGCTCCGCCCCCCGCGGAGAGACAACCGGCAGCGGGCATCGGGGGGGCCGTGGGGAGTTTTGACCTCCGTCTTCGGGGCAGACCTTCACCCTGCGCCCTTCTTCCCATCTCCCACGGCTCCACAGGCTCTTCCACCCCCCACACTCCGGGGAGCTGGGGACAGTGCTGAGAGGTGTCAGGGAATGGATGCAGAGTTGGGGTACTGTGTGTGGGCTGCTCTGCGAGACGGGGTTTGTGTGGGACTGCTCCTGGCCCTGCAGCACGGCTGGGGCTGGAGTCAGACCCTGCCAGCAGCAGGTGAGGGCAGAAGGTAGAATCCTAGAATCACTTGGGTTGGAAAAGACCTTTAAGATCATCGAGTGCAACTGTTAACCAGCGCTGCCAAGTCACCACTAAACCATAGCCCTCAGCACCACATCCACAGCTCTTTTAAATCCCTTCAGGGATGGTGACTCCATCACTGCCCTGGGCAGCCTGGGCCAGGCCTTGACAACATTTCTGGGGAAAAAAATTATTCATGAAGTCCAAACTAACCTTACCTGGTGCAACTTGAGGCTGTTTCCAGTTGTCCTATTGCTTGGTCCTTGGGAGTAGAGACCAACCCCCACCTGGTTCCAACCTCCTTTCAAATCTCCCCTGAGCCTCCTCTTCTCCAGACTAAACAATCCCAGTTCCCTCAGCTGCTCCTCACAACACTTGTGCTCTAGACCCTTCACAACCTTCCATGCCCTTCTTTGGATGTGCCCCAGCACCTCAATGTCCTTCTTGGAGTGAGGAACCCAAGACTGTGAACCCAGTAGTGGAGGCACTTTGTGATTGCTGCAGACAGATGGAGCAGGATGGGTGGGGGCAGGCTGCTGCCATCTGAGCCCCATTAACCCCACCAACCCCACACGTGGGGGTCAGTCCTGGACCCAGGCATGTCCCTGAGGAGGGTCACCCAGGGCTGCTCCTCCAGGCACGGTGAAAAAAGGCAGGTGAAACAGCACAGGTTAACAGGCAAACTTGTTCTGCACAGGAAAGCTGGCTGAACCTGGGTAAACTGACCGGAATTCAAGACAAGATAAATTTCAATTAAAATTATTACTCAACAGAAGAAACTACAACTGTCAAATAATGTCACTGCTTTCTCTCTCCCTCTTTTTTTTCATGAAATCAGCTTGAAATCTTTTGCTAGGTTGAGCTGTTAAAATTTCTTGGATTAAAACTGTCCGACCTCTGTCTGATTTTACTTCAACATTAATGCTGATTTACTGACACCACCTGCACACTCATGGGAAACAAAGTATGTGAAATACAGAAGTCAGCTCCTGATGTGCATGAGGACACAGGCAAAGTAGCTTCATCTTGGCTATCTTGAGTGCCAAGCAGAAGTACCCAGAGAACCAAGACTCCAGAGAAGCCTTGGGTACTACCTACAACAGGGATGGATCACAGCTTCCAGTACCCCATGCCCCCTGGGGCCACCACCCAGCTCCAAGAGGCAGCTCCCGGTTCTACACATCTTGGATGAAGCCTCGGAGTAGAGTATGCTTAGGAGCACGAGCAGGTTAGAAGACCCAACAGAGCTACTGCACTTGACTTTCTCATCATGTTTTTAAAGCCTTCTTGGGAAAGGCTCTTTATTGTTTACAATGAACACATTTGTTACAGGGGGTTACTGCACTGTAGTCATGAAGAAATGCACAATGATGACAATCAAAGTGAATCAGTGTGAGGTCTCATGCAAAGTGGAACATGGGGATGGGGATGTGCAATGGGAATGGAAAGAGAATTAAAAACAAGTGCAGTGAGCCAGAGTGTGGAAAACTGCTTTCATCTGAGCAACAGCCTCTGCTCACAGCTTCTCCTGTGGACTGAGCGAAACGTTCCCCTTGCAGCCCTGCAAACAGTGACAAGAGGCTTCAGCATTCAATCAGACCAAGCAGCAGTGTGAGCTCCTCTCTGCATTCATGCAGAAGATGTGTGCAGCAGAAAGCACATAGTGAGATCAGAGATATGCTCAGGGGAAAATGTTGTTCTGTTCATCAAAGATCTCTGACTACGATGGGAGACGAGATCCCAGTTCCTGTCAAGGGCTCTGTTTACTGGGTGGGGATGACGTGAGGGGCACAGGAGGACAGAGCAGATTAAAAATGTCCATCTGGGAGTGGAGGTAAAGCTTCAGGGTAGAGTATGTTAGGCAGAGAAAATCAGGAATAGTGCAAATTTTATTCTAGAATAATAGGAAAAGAAAGATACAACTGATAAAGGAAAGCTTCAGGGTAAGAGGCAAACACGTAGAGGGAAGTTCTTAATCTCTGCACCAACACAACAATCATCCTAAAGAAAACAGGGAAACACAATCGCAGCACTACCTGTTACAGCCCATGTTCCAGCTGTGCCAAGTTTCAGAGTGCTGTCAGAGCTCAGATACTTTGTGGCATTCCAGATGCCAGCTCAATGATACAATAAATCTCCCTTGGCTGCAGTTCGTGTGATCCTCATTCTGGTCATTGCAGGGTGAAAGAAGATATCCTCGACGTGGGGAAGGTAACGCAGCAGTAGTTGCCCACACCGAGGAAAGGATGGGGAATAAATGACATCATTTTCTTTAAAGCAAAGACACTTTCTTAGAATAGGTGCTACCAGGTGCTTGCATGAAGTATGAGACAAAGCCACAGTAATATGGATTTCCACAATTCATTTACTGAAAGGATCAGCAGAGAACTTTGTCACACGAAGACCTCTCATGACTCCAGGAAGGAAGAATTTCAAGTTAACCTGAGGTTTTGGAGATCTGGGCTCAAGCTATTTCCTTTACCAGGCTCCTTTTGTGGCCATAGCTTTGACACTTAGCTTACATTTCCAAGAAGTGCCTGAAGCTACATGTAATTGTCTGTAAAGGCCTCTTTCTGTGTCGATAGAAGACAAGTGCCCAGATATCTGCTAGGTGTCTGCCTCTAACGCCAGGTGCAAAACCACCTCTAAAACCCAGAAATTTCATGCAAGATTTTGCACTAGTTTTCTCCATTTCTCACAAATCCCAAGAGATTTACAGTGTCACAGAAAATGGAGCCAGTGTTCCACCCTCTTGTTCACATATATGTCTACTGAATGGAGCTTGGACTCATTTTCTTCTCCAGGAAATACCCTACTGTGTTGGGCAGGCACAAACCTGACCAGTAGACCTATGGATGTTTGGCACCAGTGTTTAAAGATCTTAAAGGATGTGGGGCTGTGGGCAAAAGTCTTCTTTTGCTGCAGGGATGTAGGAACCCTGCAGAGAAGAGGTGGAGTTGGGATTGCATTGCCCAGGGCTGCTTTGAATTGACCATGCTCTGAAAGCTCTGTCCAGAGCAAAGAATTCCAGTGTGAACAAAAAACAGTGACTTTGTAGAAAGTAATTTGCCTTTAGGCTTACAAAGGAGAACGGTCCAGACACGGGGTGGAACAGCTGTCTCAGCATCCACCATCCCCACACAGCAATGTTTTGGTGTCTAACTATGGTGGTTTCAAGAGTAGCTACCCATTTTAGGCTGAATGTTCAGTCTCCCTTAGTACTATGAGCTGGGGGGTTCAGCTCAGGCTGGGAGCTGTAGGTCTCCTTCACCTCCTAGACACAGAGAAGATGCACTGCTCCTGCAACTGTCCCTGTTCCCCTGAAAAAGAGCAAGTGCCACTGCTTCCCAGGGCCAACCCTCCTGGCATTGTCACCACACTAAAATCACTAAGGCAAAAAGCAGGCTGGGACAGAAGGACAGGTCTGTGCTGCACACAGGGCTTCCCAAAGAGGAGCTGAGGCGTACACAGGGTCCTCAACGCCAAGGATGGGCTTTGCCTCCTGCAGTTGTTTTTTCCCCTTTGTTTCTCTCTGTAGGAATACATTGTTCACTTCATTGTGAGGAGTTCCAGGCAGACATGACGAAAGGGAGAAAACAGCTCCAGAAAAGAGACGTCCAGTGCAGCACTGATGAAATGAGCTGTTTGGAAACAAGGAACGAGCAAACAGGAAAGTGCTTTAACCGTTTTGAGGCTGAGATCCCAGCGTGTTCTTGGCACTGGCAGGAACAATGGGGTGATGTCACGAGCCAGAATTCCCCACGGTGGATGGGAGCCCAGCAAATAAGCATAACTCTTGTCCTGGGACATTAGCAAAATTTTTTCCACAGTTGGTCATCCCCCACCGAGTCCCTGTTAGGAAGTGTAGGAAAGAGACATTGTCAAGTGAAGCTTCCTCTGGGAGATTGGTCGCCCTCCCTCCCCACCCCCAGATCAAGGCATCAGTTGTTACAAAGCACTGCTTTCTGCTGACTACAAGGACTTTCTGTGGTGGTGCTGGGAGACTGAGCACAGGGCTGCCTGAAGAACACATTTCATGCAGTGAAGAGGAGTGCACACGAGGGGTGGGTACTTCTAAGAGCAGAGGAGGAGAAGTCTTGTTAGCTCCAGAAGGCTTTGAACCCACACAGCATCATTATGGAGCTTTGTCCTTACAGATTTGGAGGTGCTGAGAACGGCAAGGAGCTTAGGAGACAGAGTTCTGCACAAACAGTTGTGTATGGAGAATTTCAACCAAGTTTAAGGCTTCTAACTGACATGAGGGCATCCTCCACATCCCAGCATCCCCTTCTTATTTTGGTTTGAATTCAGCTCTGTGGAGAGTGACCTGAAGTTCCTGGCAGCACCCAGGTGTTTTCTGAAGCATGTCTTGAATTCCCTTTTGGCAACTGCCCCTTTCTTTTGACAGGGACTAGCCCCATGAGAGGACTGGAATGGCCAGGCAATATTCACAGGGTGTGATGACCTTCTGCCATTATTAGGCTGTTACTGAAAATTCAGACAGCTCTCACCTCTCCAAGAACTGACCATCAAGACCTCAGACAGGTTCTCTGCACAGCACACCAGCTCTGGGCTGTCACTTCCTTTTTGTGACATGAAGGTTGCTGTTAGTAAAATGGGGAGGTAGCACTGCTTGGCTGAGATGGACATGGGATTACTCTTTCAACAGCAAAAAGGACTTCAATGAGCCTGAGCCAGTCAAGAAATGTCAACCCTGAAGAAAAGAAGCATTAAGACATGAGTGTTTGCATGGTTTATTGATAACAGATTTTTGCCTGTTCTGTGTTTGTCTGTGGTTTGTGTTATCAATGCCTGAGAACACCATGAGGAGTTGTTTTACTCTGGTGCCACTTTCCAGATCTTTCTGTGCTTCCTCCATCCTAGGAGTTTCCAGAGAAACCCAGTGTCCCTCACAGACGTGGGGAGAGGTGGCCTGACCCCAGGCATTGGGACTGCCATCTGAAACTGCTAGAGCTGTCCTGCTGCTTCCATCTCCCACAGCATAGCCACAAGGCTTCTCTGTTGCAGAGGCAGAAATCTCCCCAGGACAGCGGTCAGAGAAGGTGAGGTCAGACAGGGAGGTGAAGAATGTGCCCTGCAACCTGGGACTTGCTGTCTCAGTCCTTTCCAGTGAGGTGGGAAGGGGGCAGCCAGCAGCAGCTGGGTTGGCCTTGGAAGAGACAACTCCCACATCCAGGAGAGCCTGGTTGTAGCGTTACCCAGAAAGTGTCTGTCCCCATGGCAGTGCTGACCTCTTGGCTGCCCTTTGCCTTCCTTGCACATCCCTTGAGCCAGCCTGTTGTGAGCTGGCTGGTATCTGCCTGGCATCCTTCTAGCCAGCTGCAGGAACAAATTATCTCAGACCTGTACTGCATGCAGAAGAGGCCAAGCCAGAGGCTTTCTTCTGCAGGGCATGGTTGCACTATCCTGCCTGGGAGTTTAAATCTACAGGGGCTATGAGAGAGCAAAGGTGGGAGCAGGCATCAGGTAAAATCCTGGTCCCTTTCTGCAGATCTCCACTTTAACTAGAGGTCTCAAAAGTCACTTGGCAGAACAAGTTTGGTTCCACTGAGGTTGTGGCAGTGATGGACTGCCTTGGGAGGTTGGTCAGGCAGAAGGAGGCCTCTGCAATGCTGCAATTCAGGAAGCTGCTAGTGAAAAGTTAAGGGCAGTGAAAGGGAGATGTGATTCTCAGGTGATTTTGAAGGGGGAAAATGAGTTGAATGTCTCAGAGACCTTTGAAAAGTAGTGAGCTGTCTGCAGTCTGATTATTACCCTGGTACACAAGTGTAGTTAATTTTATAGGAAAGTAATTAGTCCTTCAGTAGAATAAAAGAGGAGGGGAGGCAAGATTTGCCTCTAGGACACCAGTTCAATTTAAATCATAGAATCACCTAATCATAGACTGGTTTGGGTTGAAAGGAACCTCTCAAGGTCTTCTAGTCCAACCCCCCTGAAGTCAGGAGGGACACCTTCAGCTAGAACAGGTTGCTCAGAGCCCCAGACAACCTGAGCTGGAATGGTTCCAGGGATGGATCATCACCATCCTCACAGTAAAATGTCTCTTCCTTTTATCTAGTCTAAATCTTCTCTTTCAGTTTCAAACCATCACCCCTTGGCTTGTCTCAACAGGTCCTGATAAGAAGTCTGTCCCCATCTTTCTTCCAGGAAGGCACTAGATACACCAGAGATATTGTGAATATATGGGGGTGTGACCAGCTTTGGAAGGGGCATCTAACTCCATGCATCAGGACTCTCCTGTTGGATGAGACCCACAGCAGGGGCAGGACACACCTCATCCCTTATAACAAGACTTGTCCACCTTCCTCTTCAGCATCTTCTGCTGGTTACTGCCACAGACCACAGACCTGAGCCAGCCTGGTTTTACAGTTCTTATCTTAAAGTCATAATAAATGTGCTCCTGAGGACACCTTCCATGCTGCTGGGGGAGCTCTTGCAGAGAGACACACCAGTAAAAGGTAAAAACTAGCCCCAAGAATCAGGGCTGCCACCTTCCCTCTAGGAGCAGGAGCTGGACATTTGCAACTCTCTCACAACCTGCAACTCTCTGCAACCTGCAACTCTCCCACACCAAGATATTTGCTAAATATTTCCAGCACCAGCTCTTCCTTCTTCCACAAACTGCAGAGGCTGTGAACTCGTCCTGAAACTTCCTCACTACCTGGGAAACAGAAGGTGATCACCTTTCTTCTGTGGATGGAAAAGGTGTATCAAAGAGAAATTTTGGGAGTGAGAGAGGGGTTTTTCTAGAGTTGAACTGAATGACAGCTACAGATCTGTCCCATTACATACTTTCTGTGCCCAAAGGGCAAGAGAAGAGAAGTGCAGTGTGTGTTTAGACAGCCCCATGGAGACATTCCTTGGACGTTGGGTGTTCATTGGAACACTTTACTATGGATGTCTGCATTTACTCCACCCTGATGGTTGAACTCCTTCAGGTTTCCAGAATGATGAGTGACCTGGAATTTATAATTACAATAGGTGTAATGCAATTAATCACCACCTTGGAGCTGTCTTCTCTCGCTAACTGCTTTATGACACCAACCCTCTGCAGCAAGTGCATGAGAACAGCTTGTGTAACATGACTGCTTCCAGCTGGGACAAGTTCAGTGGGGTTCCTACCACCCAGCCAGGCTCAAATACCCCTTTCTGCAGCAGCTGCTCTCTGAAAATGCCAAGGTGCTCCAGGTTGCAGACACAGCAATATTCAGTATCCAGTTCAAATCCCAGCAGATATGCTTGAAATACCCTTTGAGCAACTAGCTTTTATTTGGCCAGCAGATCTCTCCTTCTAGGTCATTCTTTTGGGGAGATGTGTGGGGTAAGCCTTTGGGTGAGGAAGCTGCAAAAATCAACCAGAGACAGAAACACATACAGAGAATAAAGCAACAGTTAAGTGCAGATCGAAGAAAACCAAGGAAAACAAAGAAAATGCAAGTGTGTGCCCTTTAAACCTCAGCACTTGCACATCTGGTTAATTATTAATTATTGATATGCTTTATTGATGTATTGATGTATTGATTTGTGCCACCTAGAGGACAGATCTCATTGTTCTGAACTCTGTATGAAGCCACCACAGGATCTGAAGAGCTTATCAAAGTTTTCCAATGAGAAGTACAGAAGCTGGAACACTGAAACAGCTGAGCACTGGGAATATCTCAGCTCCCTCCACCCCCAAATTATGGGCAGAAAAAGAAAAGAAGTCCAGGGCTTCTGAATCAGACACTTTATTACAGTCAGTAAAATTATTTCAGTTCTCAGTCTTGCAATTTGTTGGAAAAATGATGGAAATAATTTAAGTTTCTTTACTCAAGGGCTCAGAGTTGTAATGGAAAAAATATTCTGTCAAAATGCACCATTTTAATCAGATCTGAAACCTTTAAAAACAGCTCATTAGGAAAAAAAATCAGAAATACTAGATTTAGAGAAAAAAACAACACCTCAAAAACCATTTGCAGCAAATGAAGAAGGTCATAATTTCCATTCAGCTCTATTTGCAGTTTTGGTAGGAGGTGAGAGACTCCAGTCTGCAGAAGAAGATCATTTAGAGGAGGAAACAAGGAAAGTTTTACAAGAAAGTTTAATTAAACTAGGAGTAATTAGGTGCTGAGGAATCACAACACAAAGCTGGCACAGAATCAGTCTATGTGAGCAGTGTCTTTTTGCTGCATGTCTCTGCCCTTGGACAGATGTAACTATAATTTCAGTTACTGGTTAACCTGTTTGCCATGAAACTTCATCTCTACAGGCTGCTTTATGCTGGAGCTATTGGTATCTGACTGCATGTCCAGAGGGAGCAGAGCTGAGGGTGATTTTCTGCTCCAGTAGAAATCCTGCAATATTTTATTCCAACACAAAATGATGCAAAACTATTAGGGATTTTGCATTAAAAACACAGTAATAATCTCCTAGCCAATATTATCTCAGGTGAATATTATCTCAGGTGACAGAAGTGCATTCTCCTCAGCAAACAGTTGCCATTGTTTGGTCTCTTTCAAAGAGTTTCAGTATGTTAAAGTAGTTTTAAACAGAAGAGCAAAAGAATCCTTTCCAAATCTGTAGACAGGAGACACTAGAAATTCATAACAATGTTTAATTTTATTAGCTTTGCTGTTCATCTGTTGGTCTCAGCCCAGTCAGTGTATTTCTAAAGGATGTCTAACAACACTTGCTGTGTTAGTTCCCCCAAAATAGCTGCATGTCTAATATTGGCTTTGTCTCACTTTCCCAGTACAAAAACGATGGAGAAGAGAAGAGAGGAGGAAATCTTGTCCTTTTTCTTGCCACTGGCTGTTTTGTCTATGGATTCTAGAAACTCCTTGGCTGTCTGTGGGGGTTCTGAACCCTCTGACCCCAGCTCAGAGACCAGGTCTCCAAGTGGATCTGCTGAGCAGGGAGCACAGTGTTGCCATTGAGTGGTTTTGTGTTGAAGGCCACGAGTTAGTTATGTCTGACATCTCTTGGATGCCACAAACCAGCTCCTTTGTTATTGGAGATAACAGAAAGCCCAGGAGAAAACAAGGCAGATGAGTAGCAGAGGAGGTGAGAGGACTCAGCTTCCCCAGAGTTGTTACTATTTATACTTCAGGGGTTCCTCAAAATAGACTCCACAGTGTTTACAGGGTGGTTTTTTCTGGCATGAGTCACGTGGAGACATGTTCCTCCTGCTCAGCATTGCCCACAAGTCATGGGGTCTCACCAGCTGATAGAGGAGCTCAGTCCTGAGGGGAGGCTGGGTAAGAAAAGGTTTCATGATGCCATGATGAAGGACACCCAAAACTACCCTTAGCCACTTCCAGGCAAACTCCTCTCCTTGACCACTGAAGCTGCATATGTTGTCAGTTGGGAGCAAGCCCAAACCTGCCACCTACCTTGATTCATCAGCTGTCCTCTTATGGCCCAGCTGACACTATGTGCTGAAGCTCCTTTGATGGGAAAAGCTCAGCCCCAAGTGTGGACTCCAGTTCTCATCAATGCAGTCTGCAGTGATAAGCCAGGGCATGGCTGAGCAGGCTGGTCCTAGTACATCTGTGTGGCCCAGGAGTGCTTTTTGTATCTGATCAGGATGGATATTTAGAACCTGAACACTGCTTAGAGTGCTGGGTGCAAGGAGAGTCTCCTGCTTAAATCTCATCTTCACCTGGCAATAGGGATGTAGCCTGAGGAGGTGTCAGGAAATGCAGCAGGCCATGGGGTGGTCACTGCCTCATTTTTTCAAGCTCTTACTAGGGAAAGGTTTGGATACTTTCACTGAAATCCAAATAACAAGACAGCAGACTGGCCTGAGCCATATCTTCCACCAGCCCTTCCATAATGCCCAGTAACCTCAGCTGAGCTCTCCTTCGTGCTCCCTCTGCAGCTGCCCACCCCAGCAGGGACTCAGCAAGCCCCATCCTCCCTCCACTGCTTTCCCTTCCCCTCCCAGAGCAGCAATTCTACTTCCTCCATGGTCCCAAGTTGATCCCTCTCACCATTTTCTCCAGTGGGCTCAGGTTTAGCTTGGCTCAGCCATAAGTCAGGTGTGCTTCTCACTGCCACCCCACAGACCCACATTTCCATCTCCCTCCATCTCCCTCTCTGCAATAATCCTCATGTGGCTGCCACAGAAGTTGCTATGCTTGCTGAGTTGATGACTATCAGGTACTGCAAATCCATTACATTGGAAAACAGAGTTCAGGCTCATTTTTCTGCTGCAAGCTTTCTGCAGGGCATGGAGGAAATGCCAAAACACAGGTGTTAAAATTTTAGCCATTCTCCTGCCAGCATGGCAAGATGAAGATCATAGGATCATGGAATCATCTGGGTTGGAAGGGACCTCCAGAGGTCATCTAGTCCAACCCCCCTAGAGTGAGCAGGGACATCCCCAACTAAATCAGGTTGCTCAGAACCTTGTCTAGCCTCACNAAAGAGCTGAACACAGTACTCCAGATGAGGCCTCACCAGAGTAAAGTGGCAGAACCATCTCTCTCCATGTGCTGGTCACACTTCTCTCGATGCAGCTCAGGATGCTATTTGCCTCCCAGGCCACCAGCGCACACTGCTTGCTCATGGCCAGCTTCTCGTCCACCAACACCCCCAAGTCCTTTTCTGCAGGGCTGCTCTCTATCTCCTCAGCCCCCAGCCTGTATTGATAAGATCCTTTAGAACCATGAATTTCAGGAGCTGCTTTTGCCTCAGGTGGTAAATGTAGAAAGTGCAGCATGCGTAAGGGGGAGTCAGGACTAAGAGAAGACCTAGCTTGAGCAGAAAGTTGCCTGCCTCAGTGGGAAATGCAAAGAAGGGAGTCAGGCAGCAGGAGTATTGGCTGTGAATGATCCCTAGAAGTTCCATAGGAGAACAGGTCAGCTCTTTCCCATGATAAATAAGGTCCTGGATGAAAAGGTCTCTCCCTCCCTTCTCACTCCAGCCAGTAGCCCACTTGCTTCTAAGCTGCTACATTAGCTAGTATTTAATTAGTTGTACAAAATAGAAGGAAAGAGATGCAAATCTCATCCCAGATAACCTCGTTCTCTCCTGCCAAGAGGACTCAGTGTTTAACAGGCACAGCATAAACCAGCTGAAGTTATTCACACTTGGCCTCTCCTACAGCCCAGGAAAGGTTCTAACCATTGGGCTTGGAGTCTACTAGTGCACACACACGTCTGAGGGCTCGTCTCTGCTGTCTTTTGTGTGGGTTTGGCAAGCCCTTCAGATACCTAATGGATCAGGTCTTGCCAAAAATCAGAGAGTGGGAAACGCCTAGTTTAAGAGTCTCTCCAGGGCTTGTGCACAAGCAGCTCACCATGTCCAAAGAGCTAAATCCAGAGGGGATTAAGTGCTCAAGCTTAGCATGTAGGAGAAACCTAAAACCTGAGCTGCCACCTAACACTGTAGGTGCTTGAGGTTCCTAGGTGCTGACGTTCCTCCAAAAGAGTGCACACAAAACTGTCTACACCCCAGGCCTTTTGACACTCATATTTCTGCTGCTGCACAGCAAACATCCTACAGGAGGTACGTGCACATCCCCATGGTGTAAACATGCTGCACAGTGCTCAGGCTGTTCTCCTCTTCCCTGAAACAACAGATTTGTCCCCATCGTTTTGTGACATTTTGGAAAGGAATTCAGCAGTACATTGAAGGACACAGAACAGAGCAGGGGCAAACACTGATAACATTGGCAAAGGGGTGAGCAGAATGGGTGTCTGCTAGCTCCCCTAATACAGACTTCCATCCTCTGCTTGATGATAGGAAAAGTGTAGACAGGATATCCCTGGAGGGTGTCTCTTCAGGAGAGCGGTTGGCAAAACCTCTGCTTCTCTACACAGGGTGAGCAAAGGTGCTTTGGGCCAGGAGGAGGGGGTTTTATTGTGTAAGAGAAGAAAACAAGAAGGAAAAAAAGTAGTTTTCATGAGAGGAGCCTGTGAGTGTGTGTGTGCTCCCCCTGTAATACTCTGCATTGAAGTGAACACAAATTGGCTGCTGCTCATGCCCCTAAACTGAAATCTAACACGACTGGAGACATTAACACAGAGAGCTCCAGACACCACAGCACTCATTGGCTTCCAGATCCCTGAAGAAATTCTGTAGCTGAAAGAATAGAAAGCTAGTGTTTGCAGGTGTAATAGAAGGTTGCTGGGTTGTGGAGCACTAACTTGTCCCTCCAGGGTTAGAGACAATTAGTAGAAGTCAGTCTTCTGAGGGAATGCATGAGGAAACACAAGCAGATGCTTAGGATGAAGTTGGTGTTTGCAGAAGGCCATGCATGATTGGACTGCAGATTGAAGGTAATTGAGTACCACCACTCTGTAGAGTTGGTTTCTGGAGGGAAGATGGGCACATCTTTGTAGCCCCACCAAAGGATGAGAGTGCTGAAATAAAAAGCCAGGTCCTTCTACTGGAATGGCATGTGAAGGGCACCTTGTTCTTGGGGCCAGCTACAGCTTTACTGTCTGTGAAAGGAAGTGGAAAAATTGGGTGCAGAGAAGAGATGTGTGTTATTGCTAATTCATCTTCAGAATCCAAGACTTCTTCAAGAGCCTTTATCAAAGAGGGCTCAAGAGTCTGAACAAAAGAGCATCCACAGCATCAAAATAACCTGAAGACTGGCTGACATTGGTCTGAGTGTCCAGAGGTGGAGAACTATAAGGAATTGCCTTTAGAGGAAGCCTGTCATTGCACTCCTAACCCATGTTCCTCTGAAATACTGGACACTCAAGGATCAAAACATCTCAAGTTTTCTGTTGCCTTTCAAGGTCTGTCCATTGTGCAAAGCTGGTTTCAGAAAAGTCTTCCCTAACTCAGCTTTGATCTGACTTGGTATGAGAAGCACAGAAGGTCAAATGTTCATGTCACTGACATCCCTGCAGCTTCCAGCACAGCTCTGAGTGCTCACACCATACTCTCAGCAGGACTTCATGCTGTTGCCTACACATAGCAAGAGGGACAGGAGTTCATGAGGAACAACTTTTGAACTCATTGTTAACATTTACCCTGCTAAGTTATGGCTCTTAAACCCTTTGGAGGCTCAGCAGTGGCTCAGTCATCCTCTGCCCTCCTTTTACAGTTGTTTAAATCACCATGTTTTTAGGCTCAAACCTTTGTAATTAGGTGCCAGCAAGGCAGGCTGCTTTGCACAGCTAATTGCAGGCAGCAGCAGATGCCTCACTGTGCTATGGTTGTCTGGACATGATACAGCAAAGCCTTGGTCTAGCTATGTCAGAGGGATGAGCAGAAACACTAGGAGCATGATCTGCCCTAGGTTAATGGCATAATGAGAGAGGTGTGAAAATTATGAGTTGTGGCAGCCCTGGGAGGCATCTTATTTATCTATGTGGTGACAGATGCCACCTCAGGAAGAGGTATATATGCTACAGACAGATGATGTAACACAAATCTTAGTTAACATTAGGCACTTTTAACAATAACTATTCAGATGACAGTTCATGGAGAGCACACATTCCTGCAGGCAAAGACTCTGCAACCAGGAGTGTACCCCACCCAGCTCTGCAAAGCAACCCTAAGGCACAGATCTACACAGGCACAAGGCTTTGCCTGAGAAGGGCTTGTTGCACCCAGCCCTTTGTTGTTTCATGCTGCTTTGTGTCCTGGGCTGCTCCAAAGGTAATTGCAACCAAAAGCCACAGTCACAATGTCACTGTTGGCAACCTGATCTAGTGAAAAGTGTCCCTGCCAGGCAGGGGGTTGGAACTAGATGATCTTTGAGGTCCCTTCCAGCTCTGACAATTCTATGATTTCCTCCATGGCCATGTCATGGCAAGAGTAGGCTTCTGGTGAAGAAGGTAAGATGTTCCAGGGGAGCACAGAGGCAATCCTCCACCAAATCGAGGGTTGAGAATGACCCCTCTGCTGAGGTCATTTGTCATGACTTCTGCAGCCATGGAGGTGGAAGTCTCATACCCTGTGTCACCATGCCTTCAGACCACTGTCTTCTGGATCTAGTCAGCAGCAGCAAGTGTAACTAGGAGCACTTCAGCTTCTCTAACCTACTACCCTGTGCAAGCAGAAGGTCTCAGGCTGAGGTCCAGCACTGCTTTGTGAGATACTGGCTCACCTCAGAAGGACAATCAGTGTGATTTGTAACAAGGGTAGAAAGGAGCATCCTTCAATGACATCAACAGCAGGATTGAGTGCAGCCCCAGCAATTCTGTAGGTGATACCAAGCTGAGTGGTGAAGTTGACTCTCCTGTGGGAAGAGATCCATCCAGAGGGACCTGGAAAACTTGGAGAGGTGTGTCTGTAGGAAAATCAGGAAGTTCAACAAGGCCAAGTGCAAAGTCCTGCACCTGGGTCAGGGCATTCTTCAGTACCAACACAGGCTGGGGATGAAGGGATAGAGAGCAGCCCTGAGGAGAAGGACTTAGAGGAACTGATTGATAAAAAGCTGGACATGAGTTAGCAATGTGTGCTTGCAGCCCAGAAACCAATTGTGTCTTAAGCTGCATCAGAGTCTCCTTCTCTGGAGACTTTCAAAACCAACCTGGATGTGTTCCTGTGCATTTCTGTGATCTAGGTGAACCTGCTTTAGCAGAAGAGTTGGACTAGATGCTCCCCAAAGACTCTCCTTCCAAGCCTTACCATGCTGGGATTCTGTGAAAAGCAGCATCTCCAGCAGGTCAGGGAGGGGCTCCTGCCCCTCTGCTCCACTCTAGGGAGACCTCTCCAGCACTGAAGTCCTCAGTACAGGAGAGACATGGACCTGGTGGAGAGGGTCAAGAGATAGACAGGAAAATGGCCAGAGTGCTGGAACCCCTCTGTTATGAGGCCAGGCTGAGAGAGTTGAGGTTGTTCAGCCTGGAGAAGAGAAGGCTCCAGGGAGATCTTATTGCAGCCTTGCAGTACTTTAAAGAAGCCTCTGAGAAAGATGGGGAGAAACTTTTCAGCAGGAGCTGTTGTGACAGGGCAAGGGGTGAGGGTTTGAAACTGAAAGAGAGAGATTTAAACTACAAAGAAGGAAGACATGTTTTCCACTGCTGGTGGTGAGACCTTGGCCCAGGTTGCCCAGAGAGGTGGGAGATGTCCCATCCCTGGAACCATCCCAGGTTGGGTTATTTGAGGCTGTGAGCAACCTGCTCTAGTTACAGATGTCCCTGGTGACTGCAGGGGGTTGGACTAGATGACCTTGAAAGTTCCCTTCCCACCCAAACCATTCTGATTTTATGATTCTGTGATTGCAAATCTATGAAAATCTCCCTTAAAATCCTGGTCTCTGGATTCCTTTGGTGCTGTGAGAGCCTCAGCTGGCATGGCCTGGAAGGAGTTATCTCAGACACATAGCTCTAAGGTAAATCTGGAAAGCACAAATCCTAATTCAGAAAAAAACCTAATTATGTGGAAGAGCTCCTCCATGATTTGGGAGAAGAGGCTGGGAATGCAGCCTGGAGATGGTGACCTGACTTTCTTCTGGAGCAACACCTCTGGTCACTGCGGTGATGCTACCTAGGAATCATCACTGCAGAAACTTCACTCTGTGTATAATGAAGCAGGGGTTGCTGTGACCTGTTCCACACGAATATCTCCCCAGCCTGCATCACACTGCCATGCTCCTGTAACTGGTGCTGCTCCTCTTGATCTTGACCACAGCTGTGCAGATCTTGAGCAGCCAGCAGTACAGTAGCACCACTCCAGCATGATGCTCTGCAGCACAGAGGGGTGAAAAGAGATGTGGGATGCTTTCATGGCACCACGTTCCTCAGCTGTCAAGTAGCAAACACCTCCATGCAGTCAGTCCAAACAAAACTGGGGTTTAATCCACTGAGATGCCAGCTTCCTTTGGCCTTGACATAAATGCTGAGAGAGGATAAAAGCTTGTAGGAGGACAGGCCAGATGGGAGGATTATCTCTCCTGTTTTGAGAAAGGCTCTGACTTGACAAATATTCTTGCACAGAAGTGAACAAAAACATCTCCTGCGGTGAGCGCTGCCTGCACTCAGCCTGCTGCCCAGCTCGCTGATATGCAAATCTCACCATGCAGCTGGGCTGGAGCTCTGCAGTTGGCAACCTTTCTGTACCAATTTTGGTAATAGCTTTCTACGTGACTGGGGTATGACTAAGCAGAAAGGAATCAGTGAGGACTCTTTGTTCTTGAAGCTCAGCCGAAATATGAACGTGCTGGGTTGACAAAAGCCGGCTCCTTGCATAAAAAGAAAATAGAGAGGTCTGGGAGGTTAATGAGTGACATAATCAGCTCTCTGGGAAATGCACATAGGCAAGGAATGAAAACAATGTGCAGCTGAGATAATTGATTACCAGCAGAGTTGGGCTCACCTGTGGCAGCATGGATTCCAGGGGAGTTCACCTGGGATCCTCAGCACCTCTGTCCGGCTCTGAGGAGGAAGGGGAGGAAGGCTGGCTCTGAAGGTGGGCTTCTGCAAACAGGCTCCAGGCAGGTGAGGTGTGCAGGAGGAACAGGGAATACTCTGCTCTTTTCCCATCATATTTCTAACTCAAGTTGCACCCTGCTGTTAGGAATGGAAGAGAGGTGAATTCCCCTTTTGGTCACCAAGTGCCTAAGCAAGTCTTTGAAGATCTGAATTACTTCCTAAAGCTGGAAAGTAGCTCTTCACAAAGTCCTGTCCAAAAGCAGCCCATGTTCTGTATTTGAAGTAAATGATGTCTGCCTAACTCCAAAGCAGAGTTGTGCCTTTGGGAGAGAGACTTCTCTGTAGCTTTCCCAGATTCCTATGGTCAGTGAGCAGCAAGGATTGAGACACACTCTTGATTTTCCCAGTGGTTGTCTCTAAACAGTCTTCAACCCATCGACTCCATGGTGGGAAACAAGTACCTGTGTGTGTGAGGTTACAACACTGAGTGGTCACAGAGCCTAAATACCATCATTGAGCTTCCTATGCAAGAGCCTGGAATACCCCTGAGGAGAGACAAGGAAGTGGAAGGAAGATGACCTGGCACTACTATGTGCTATGGAATGCTGGGTTAGAGAATGGAGCTGTTAAACAAGGCATGGAAATGAACTTGCAGCTGACTTTGCTTCAACTAATTACATCTGTGTCATTTCTCTGACATAGTGCTGCTTTTGATGACCAGATGAATGAATAATACATGAACAGAGCTTCCATCTAGCTGCTGAGTGAGGATGTGAAATCCTGTGCATCACTCCCAAGAGGTCTGCTGAGCACAGGGAAATAGAATCACAGCATCACAGAATGTTAGGAGCAGGAAGGGACCTCAAAAGATCATCTAGTCCAACCCCCCTGCCTCAGCAGGATTCCCTAGACCAGGTCACACAGAAGCATGTCCAGATTTGAATCTCTCCAGAGAAGGAGACTCCCCAACCTCTCTGGGCAGTCTGGGCCAGTACTCTGGCACCTCAAATGGGAAAACATTTTGCCTTGTATTCACATGGAACCTCCTGTGCTTCAGCTTACAGCCATTGCCCCTTGTCCTGTCACTGGNATGCTCATCCTTCCATCCACCAGGACCCCCAGATCCCTTTCCCCTTCCCTGCTCTCCAGCAGGTCAGCCCCCAACCTATACTCATACATGGGGTTGGTCTTTCCCAGGTGCAAAACTCAACACTTCCCCTTGTTGAATTTCATTCACTGTCTCCCTGCCCAACTCTCCAGCCTGTCTAAGTGTCACTGAATGGCAGCACAACCCTCTAGGTGTGTCAGCCACTGCACCCAGTTTAGTGTCATCAGGCTGGTCTGGGCTGTGGCCTCCCTGGTCAGGTCCTTACAGTGGTAGTCAAACCCTCTGCTTGCTTCAGTCATGCAGCCACAATGCACGTGGAGCCTCCCACCCCAAGCCATGGAGATTGTCAAAGATTAAGAGCTTTGTGGAAATTATTTTAGCCTAAATACTTCAAAGAGAAAGTGAATGTACTGTCAGGAACAACACCTGCTCAAAGGACAGGGCCATCTCAGTGGATTGCAGAAGCCACAGAGCTGTGACTGCAGGAGGGATTTGCCTCTTCTGTGGTGCAATGGGCAGCACTCAAGGACATGAAGAGTCATGTCCCTGCAGCAAAAAGTGCCCAGGAGGCTGGAAGGCAGGACACTATTGTTATCACCCTGAATTAAAGGCTTTGTTTGCTGTTCTCACAAAGAGTGAGTAACAGCTCAAGCTTGTTTCCTAAAAGGGTATTAATCACCTATGGCTGTTGCCCACAGGCTGTTCTCTGCAGTCCCTGTAAAATGAGCTTCCAGGTCTGGGAATGCACATATCTGGGTTTTCTTCACAGTTATCTCTACTGCCATCAGCAAAGATTGCCCAGGCAGCCAGAGCATTGAGTTTCACCTCTCTGGTCTGCCACAGCACCACTGGAGAGTGGCTCAGCTCCCCAGCTTCAGAGAGGGGATGGCAGCACTGCCCTTCCCCACAAGGCACAGGGAAGAGTCCTGAGGATGTCAGATGGAAATCTAACCAAACCAGGGCTGGGCACTGCCCTCTATGAGCTTATGGAGTTTGTGTCTGTTGTCTACACTGATCTCTGATAATTAACTGCTGTGACCAGTCTCAGTGCCAGCAGGGACATTAGGGTAATCATGTAAGCTATATGTGATCCCAATTCCATTCACACAGCCTGGAACAGCTAAAACCAGCCCCCTCTCAGGGCATTTTCTTACACATGAGTGACAATGAAGGCTTCTACCTCTGGGAGTGGCTTCTGATCCTTAGTAGATAGCTCATTTATGTGAAAATGTGTGCAAGAACCTTAGTCTGTGTCCTGGAAGAAGAGGATCCCAGAAGGCCAGAGGATGCCATCCAGAGGGACTTGGATAAACTTGAAAACTGGGCCCATGAGAAACATATGAGGTTCACCAAGTCCAAGTGTAAGGCCCTGCACCTGGGCTGGAGCAATCCTAGGCATGAGCAGAGTCTAGGAGATGAAGTCATTGAGAGCAGCCCTGGGGAGAAGGACTTGGGGGTGCTGGTGGATGAAAAGCTGGAGATGAACCAGCAATGGGCACTTGCAGCCCAGAAAGCCCAACCATCCCCTGGGCTGCATCAAGAGAGGAATGGCCAACAGGTCAAGGGAGGTGATTCTGCCCTTGTGGAACCCCCTGGAGATCTGCAGCCAGTTCTGGGGTCCTCAGCATAAGAAAGATGTGGGCTTTTTAGAGTGGGTCCAGAGGAGGCCAGAAAGATGATGAGAGGGCTGGAGAACCTCCCCTGTGAGGACAGGCTGAGAGTTGGGATTGTTCAGCCTGGAGAAGAGAAGACTTCAGGGAGACCTTCTAGCAGCCTTGCAACACCTAAAGGTGGCCTAGAGAAGGGGGAGAGAGACTCTTTACCTGGGTGGAAAGCAATAGAACAAGAGGGGAATGGCTTCAGACTGAAGGAGGGAAGGTTTAGATTGGATCTTAGGAAGAAATTCTTCACCCAGAGAGAGGGTGGTGAGACACTGGCACAGGTTGTCCAGAGAGGCTGTGGCTGCCCCATCTCCAGCTGTGTTCAAGGCCAGGCTAGATGTTGCCCTGGGTGACCTGGTCTAGTGTGTGGCATCCCTGCCCATGGCAGGGGGTTGGAACTAGCTGATCTTGAAGGTCCTTTCCAACCCAAACCATTCTGTGATACCATGGTTCTCTGGTTCTATGATCTGGAGCACAAAAGCAACAGAACTAGTGATATTCTTCTTATGATCATGCACAGCAAAAGAAAGGTGATCTCCATTCCCAGTTACTGGTGTCAGAGAGACCATTTTAGTCATCACTGCCCAGCTTTAACCAGACAAAGAGCAGCAAATTTCAGCCTGATTCTTCTCATTCATCACCTTTCCCCATTCTGGATGTGAATAATGCCATGTGCAGAAAACATCTCTGCTGTTTGGCTTTCCTGTGCCTGCTCTGCCTTGGTGAGAAGATTTCCAGGTCCTGAATTCTTGCTTATGCTCTCAGCCCAGCAGCAGTTACTGTTACTAATGCATCAAAATGTGAAGGTCAGTTAGGTTGAGCATTATCACCTTTAGCTTGAGACCAGACCACTACGTCTGGTGAGACCCTGTGTAGGACTCCATGTGCCTCTGGAAAGCTTTCCTTTGAGGTGTCTCCACCCTCTGAAGATGTCTCCTTAACTCCAGGCTGACTGGCATGGACATAGACATCTGATTTTCAAAATACATGCTCAGGTGGGTGAGCTCCATACCTGACAGCTCTCCAGGCTGGGGAGGAGAGTGTTCCTTGGCTTGTGCTCTTGTCCATGGCACAGGCTGGCTTTCTGGACATGTCTCCTTCCAACAACCACCTCAGGGTGAAAGCCATTTTCCTGAGGGTATTTCTGTCTCAGATGGGCATCCTGTGGGGGCTTCCCTAGCCACTGGAATGCAAACTGTGGGATATCAATCAGCTGTGCTGTCTGGAGACACCACTTCTCTTCAGCTCATTGAATTAGAGTAGGGGGGAATTTTTTTGAAGGCTGATAAATAAGACTGCTTGAGTCCAAGCCTCATTAATGTCTGAGGTCATGACTAGCTCAGAACAACAGCTATAGCTGAAGGAATCTCAGGAAGATAAATATCAGACCCCAGGGGATGACCAAAGGAGGCAGAAGCCCACTGGGGGTCTCATAAATGCATATCCAATGCTTGCTTTGCTCCTCTTTGCAGCCTGCTGTTGGGACAGTCCTGCTTCCCTGGAATGTGGTCACTCTTTGTTCCTCACCGAGATACTGATCAGCACTCTGCTCTCCTTGGTCTGGTCACTCAGGTGTGGAAGTGTGAGGGACCAGGCAGGAGGCAAAAAGTGCATGCTGCAACTGAAAACCCAGCTCATCTGTCACGATCTGGGAAATGTATTGGCAAAGGGTCAGAGAAAACAACACTCAACCCAGTGGCCTCTCCCCTGGCTCCTTGGAGTGGCTCCAGCCTCACACCTTTGTTAGGCTCTGGACAGATTTCAGTTTTCTCTCTGTCAACACTTCCTTCTCTCCAGCATTGCCCTCATCACCTCCATTGATCACAGTCAGCATCTCCTCTCACCTAGAGATGGGCTGGCACCCTAACCATTCCCTAAATCAGCACCTCAGAGAAGTTATGGCCATGCCTGTGAGCAAGGCAGAGGGCTTTTGGAGGGAGCAGTGGAACAGTGTTGCAGGCAAGGGTTGACTTGCCATCACTAAGCACCCACAAATGAAGTCAGGGTGGGATCCTGTGGGATGACATGGAGCCATGGACCTCTGGGGAAAGCAGTAGGGCAGCAAAGTCTTCACCCTCCTACACACACTGCACCTACATCCTCAACTCCAGCTAGCCTGGGCAGCTGCCTCTCAGTAGGTTGAACCATGACTTGTCTTGCAGTCAGACTGCATTGCCTTGTCTTTCCATGCAGGAGCTGGAAAACAAGCTCTGTTTGGAGTAGATTAACCAGCACAGACTTGAGGAGATCTTATTGGCATCTGCTGTATGCCCAGCCTAGCCAGCACAGCTCTCCCTCCCCTGTGGCACTGATGCACACTTTGAAAGCCACACCACAGATGCTAACAAGATTTAGGGAGCTGGTAGCTGACCTGTCTCCTGCAACCTTTCTGCAGCATCTGTGTGTCTGAGGGGCATGGATGGATCCATCCTCACAAACCTGTAAAAGAGTGCAGGCCAAATCCCCTCATTTCATGGTTGAGGAGCAAAGGTGTGATAAGAAATGGTCCAGATCCACACAAACCAGCACTGAACTCCTACAGAAGCCCACACTTCCCTGCTGAAATCAAGAGGCAGTTCAAGACAGAAAGCAGAACACATCATGTCCTGCAGCTTCCCCACATCCAAGTAGTGATGGGTTACTTATGAGAGGTAACTGCCTCTCCACCAGCAACCCTGTGGGGAAAGCTGGCCTTCTTCTGAGGATCTAGTCAGGGAATGTTTGGGCTGACAGCCCTGTACAGAGCCCTTCCCTAGGAAGGTGCCTTCTCTCCCTCAGCAGCCCATGCTTTCCCACAGAGAGGCCTTTCCCCACTCACACTCACACCCACCCTGGTGCTGCTGAGCTGCAGGGAGCTCAACGGAAAGTGTTGGGGTGGGAGGAGAGGGCTCTGGCTGCCCTGTGGTTACAGCACTGCATGGAGTCAGAGCTTGATCCAACCCCAGATCCAGTGAATGGCTTTATTTGGTTTGTTTTTATTTCATGCAAAGTGGAAAAAACAAAGGCAGAATGACTGCAAGAGCAACTCTGTTCCCTCTGAGTGTGTGCCTGGAGAGGTGACAACGTACAAGGTGGCCAGCACCCATCCTGCTGCCCATCATCTGCAAACAGGAGCAAAGGTGGCTCTCAGCTGATGAAAACAACTGCCTTTTCCAGTAGCATACTTATATTCTCAGAGGAGAGGTGAAGACATCTGGAATCACTTAGGCAACATGTTGCCCACAGGGAGAGGAATAGCAAAATCAGGCTGCTTGGCTCATTTTCTGCAGACTCTCCAAGAGAATGATCTCTCCCCTGGCTGACACAGTTACTCTAGGCCACCTACTTCTCCTGACCATCTTTGAGGGCAGGCATGTAAAGTTCCCAGATAGTAGAACTTCAGCTGGACATATGTCAGGCAAACTCCATACAAACCCAAGTAACTTTACAGTTCAGGTCCTGTGTGACTTCTCCAAAGTCACCAGGACATGTGTGGCCAGCACTGGTCACAGCTCTTATATTAGTTACTTTCCCATTAGCACAGGACCAGGAGACATCTCACATTTGCCTCTGTATTGCCTTGCAGGGCAGTGGCTGCAGCAGTAGTGTCAGGGTACTGGACCTGCTGGGTTTATGTAAGCATGTTTGATCTCAGCTTGTTCTTAAGGACCCAAATCTATTCCCATTTGACTGCTTCTCTATAACCAGGGCATCTCAGCTTGGTTTGCCTGTCACCACTGCAGCACATGTTGTGCCTGTCACAGGCTGGTCATACATCTTCAGCAGAATGTTCCTGGCCCAATGAAAACCATGACAAAGAGCCTGGGAAAGCACATGGGCAGAAATCTGCCAAACCTTTGTCACTCCTGACATCATTCCCAGCCTGAGTCCTGCACTGACAGTTCCAGAGGTCCCATGGAGGAACCTGTCTGGGTAAAACTCAGGTGGGACTGTTTGTTCTTATGTCTTAAGTGTTCATTTAATATCAATCAACTGCAGAAAGCTATTATAACATATAGTATTTGTTAATTATACAGAAATTAAAACACTGTCTTGCAGACAATGTCCAGGTGCTTAAAACATGTCCTTTTTTTTGTCAGAGAAACTTCTCAACAATTAGTCAGTGTGCAGCTTGTTGTGGGGGTTAGCTCCCTGGTGGTCTCCTTTACCAAGGAGTGTGTGAGGTCTGACCAGCCAAGAGAGCTCCAAAATCAAAGGTAAACCTTCCTAGAATTCTAGAACCAGAGAATGGTTTGAGCCAGAAGGGGCCTTTCAAGGTCATCTAGTCCAACCCCTCACAGTGAGCAGGAACATCTTCAACTAGATCAGGTTGCTCAGAGCCCCAAAATCATACTGACCTGGTATGGTTCTAGAGATGGGACATCTCCCACCTGTCTGAGCAGCCAGGGACAGGGTCTCACCACCCTTAGCATACACAATTCCTTCCTCCTTTGTAGCCTGTACCTCTCTCAGTTTCAAACCATCAGCCCTTGTCCTGTCACAAGAGGCCCTTATAAAAAGTCTCTCCCCATCTTTCTTATAGGCTCCCTTTAAGTACTGGAAGGCCACAATAAATCTCCCTGAAACCTTTTCTTCTCCAGGCCCAACAACCCCAACTCTCTCAGCTGTTCTCCACAGCAGAGGTGTTCCAGCCCTTGGACCATTTTTGTGGCCTCCACTGAGCCCATTCCAACAGATCTTCTGCTATGCCAGCTTCTGACTGAGCCAGAGGATCTGGGGGTCTTGAATGTGGGTGGGGGAATGGAAAGGGCAGATGTTGATTCGAGCAAGACTAAGATGACCTGAGTTCAGCAGTTCAGCTGGAGGTGATGGAGCTGTGAATCCAGCCCTGGACGTGCACGACATCGGGTAGCAGAGGGTGCACTAGAGGCTGTGGCTGAGAGTGACTGACTCAGATGGCAACAGGTTGGCAGTCCTTCAAAGAGGCTTTCTTTGTCTTCTTTGTGGGAGGTGTAAATGAACTGAATGGAGAGGCTGAAGGCTTTCCCGTGCCAGTTGTTAGCAATCACACTTCTATATATAGCTTCTGCCTAGCCTGCTCTGGGTGAGCAAGCAGAGTGGCATGTGAGTTATCGCTCCTGTCACGTTCTCCTCTCTCCACTACATGCATTTCATCTGCCTGCTCTGTGGTGCTGATGTAAGGCAGGCTGAAAGAGTCTGCAGTGCTGCATGGCTTCACTGGGCCAGAGCTGCAGGCTCTGCTCTCCGGTTAGAAGCAACCTGAAGCGTTGGCACTCCAGAGTATCACAGCCTCAGGACAGGGAGCAGAGCTCCAGGCAGTTCTCCATGGAAGGCTGGGCAGTTTCCAAGAGGTTTTCCCAGCTCTCTGGTCTAGCAGTGGTTCATCTGCAAGAAGAGAAGCAGGGGGAGACTAGCAAAAGTGCAGTGGAGGAAAAAAATGGAGCTTCTTCCTGTGTCCTCATTAAGCCAAAGCCAATCAGCAGAGGTTTTTCAGAAGTTTGGTTAATTTTCCTGTTCCTTTCCATTTCTCTGCATTCTCAGCTGGCACCAGAATCCACATGACAAAGGTAGTTCAGATAACACCATCAAGCTCACCTGACCCCAGCTCTGTCAGGGGAGACTGGAGAAAATATCCTGTGTGTGGAGTCTGCTTACACTAACCCAGGATAAATGTGTCCACTTTGTACAGATTAGCAGCATCTATATTCCCTTCAAGCTGCTCAGAATCATTGAATTGTTTTGGTTGGAAGGCACCTTTAAAGATCATGGAGCTCAACCATTAACCAGCAGTTCCAGGTCACCACTAAACCATCTCCCTCAGTGCCACATCTACACACCTTTTCAAACCCTCCAGGGATGGTGACTCCACCACTGCCCTGGGCAGCCTGTTCCTGTTCCTAATCTCTAACCTAAACCTCTCTTGGGACAACCTGAGGCTGTTTCCTCTTCTCTTATCACTTGTTCCTTGGGAGAAGAGACCAAGCCTCACCTGGTTCCAACCTTCTCTCAGGGAGCTGGAGAGAGTGAGAAGGTCTCCCCTGAGCCTCCCCTTCTCCAGGCTAAACAATCCCAGTTCCCTCAGCCACTCCTCAGAAGACTTGTGTTCTAGAACCCTCAACCAAGCACCCCTCAGATGAAGGTATTTTCTTCCTACACTTTTTGAGGGGCAGCAAGTGCAGTAGCAGCTGGAGCTTTGCACCAGCAAGCAGGGATGAGTCAAGGAAGTTAACTAGAGATAGTGAATCTGGGTCCAGTGCCCCAGTCCTTCATCCACACCTCAATTAGAAGAAACTACCAGGCAGCCTCAGGGCTGAGGCTTCTTCTCTGAGTTGTCTGTGTCAATGCAAAATGGCTGCAGAGCCCTTTCAGTGCTGAGATTACCAGCTCCCTATTGCACATACTCTTTGCAACACTTGTTTGAACTCAGAAGGTCCTGAAGATGCTAGTGCAAATGGGCCAGGAGTGTTAATTAGCCAGCTCTGGTGATTTCCTTCTCTGTAGGTGTGGGAGCAGCTTTCCCCAACCAGATGTCCCAGGGGAAGGGGAAGTTTGTATGCCACCACTCACACATAGGAAAAGCCAGTGGTGTCCCTGCTGTGATTGCTGCCTGCAGATCCCATCTGCATGCTTTGCTGTGTAGATGGTCTCCCCGTGGGAGCAGCTGCTGGCAGCTGGTACCAAGCAAGGCTCCTCCACTACATTCCCATCTAAGTCCCGGTGCTGGGTGCTGAGCATGCCAATAGTTCACAACATTAGCAGGCCCCTGAGGCAAGATTTCACACACATGGGCCAGCATCAAGCCCCTTTGAGTGCTGAGGGAGTGTGTGTGTTGGCAGAATCAATTAAAATTCTTGGATTGCCACCAACAGCTTTGACTTTGTTTGGGCCAAATTCCCAAAGGGGCCCCTTCTCTGCTTCCATGTTGGCTGTGGCCAAGGGCTCTGGAGAATAGACTGGTCCAAGTTGGAATATGTTTTAGATAAACAGTGTGTCAGGTTATGGCATGTGCCCAACAGCCTGAGCCAGTCTCAAATGCAAACCTCACTTGCAAGCCCAGCTCTCCTGGAGAGACTGTGGTGGACCAGGAGGATAGCTGTGGGTCTACCAAGGATGGACTACACCATGAAGTCCTTAATCCCAAAAGAAATCTCAGCAGCCATGCTATTTTCCTTCTGATTGTGGCATTCAGTTGGCCAATTGATCCTGGGTGTAACTTTAAGGACAGGCAGGATAATTTCAGGTGATGACCTTTTAGGACACTCCCAAAGCAGTGGCAGTGATAGGCTGGTTGTGAATCACAACTGCAGTATGTGGCTGTGCTCCCCTATCTGTACCAGTCCCTGATGTCATCAGCATCAGCCTCATTGAGAGGGGAAACTCACCTGAGTACATTAAACAACATCTCTTTTCTCCCCCTACAAGACAAACCTGAGCAGGAATTGCCTGTGTGGAGTGAGAGGCTGGCCCAGTGAATGCACACAGAGCCTCCTCCAGGCACCAGGGCAATCTGAGGGTGAACTGCACAAATAAGAGAGACCACTAGCAGCCAAGAGTATGGAGACAAAAGCTAGAGCCAAAGAAAATGTTTCCAAGCCCAGTGAAGCCACTTGGGAATGCAAACCTCCAACTGAGTTTGAGATTCAATGAAGTCTTTCTGTCTCTGTCCCTTACATGGGGCCATCCTGGGTAGGAGGCAGAAAGGAGAAATGCCACAGAGGAGACAAGTTCTGTTGACCTGGATTGACCCTCCTTGGGCAACCCCTGTTGCCACAGAGCCATACCTTGGGTCTGATGCTGCAGGCAGGGCTCCTGGATGTAGTCAAGACACACGTGTAGCCTTTATTGGATATCCTGATGACAAGTGTGCAGATAAAGCTAGGGAGATAGCTATGTATCTGCCATTTCACATTGCCAGCTTCTCAGGGCTTTGCTCAGCTCTTCCTCACACAAGTCATTTGTGGGTGGTGATTTGAGTAAGGAATGAGTGAAATATGATTAATGCCATGTAGGACTGACACCGTGACAGAGAGACCCACTGGCTCCATGAAAGGTAGCAGACATAATGCCACCCTGGCAGCCTCACCTTGATCATTTTATTTTAAAAGAAATAGATTTAGGAGTCAAATAAAGTTTTAGGGTCAGGTTTTGGCAGTAGATTTTGATAAACTGAGTTTTTCCTGATTTCTAAGACTTCAGACAACCAGACTATAAGCACAAAGAGAGGGTGGAAGGGGAAGCACTTTCTTTTGCCTGCTCTTGTCTCTCTCAACAGCCAGACTATATCACCCATCCACCACTAGAGTGGGCAGAACCTTTCAGCCCAGCAGCTGTTATGCTGTGCATTTTTAAAGGGTCAGAAACAATACTGTATGCCTGTGTATCTATGCATGTGTGTGTCTCTGAGAGTGATCTAGAGGCATAGACACCATGTGTGTGAGCACAGGTTATTTAAAACCATGTACAGGTAGTGCTCAGACCACAGTGTCCTACTTCCAATTCAATGCAATTCAGTTCTATTCCCCTCTTTATTCTGCCACAAAAATAAATGTTTTTCCAACCTATAGATTTTCAGCAGATGAAGCTTTCCCCACTGCTCTCTGACATCTTGTTTCAAGAGATATTGCAGTGTTCCTAGCACAGGTGACCTGTTGATGTGGTCACTCAGATGCAGAGAGCATCACCAGTGGATCACTGGCTTGGGAGGTGCATCCCCTGCACTGCTTCTCCAGCATTTCTTCGAAGGAACATCCTGCAGCTCCTCTGCACCAGCAGACTTCAGAGCTGGCACATTCAGGCATTGATGGCAGGTCAGCTGCTGGGTGGGAAGCTGGGAGGATGAGCAGGACAAAGGGAGAGACAGAGGAGTCCAGTGAAATCCTCATCAAAGCTCTCGTGGCCTGCAAAGGGTTTTGAAGCTGCAACTTTAAACCTGTCCCTTAGCACAGCACTGGCCATTTCCAGCTCCCTTTCCTTTATCATTGGCCTCCTCTTGTCTCTGTTGTTGGTATCTCTTGTCAGTCTTCCCCTTTCAGACTTGTTCCTGGTTTCCCTCTTTCAGACTCAGATTTCCAAACAGGTCATCTCAATGCAGCTCAGCATCTACCCTGACTTATGAGGATCTCCAAGGACACAATTAGGCTTTTAAAGCACTTGACAGATATTCACAGTGACCTCTCCAATGACTCCAGGGTGGAATAATCATGAGCACAAGGATCAGGCTTGCTCTGGTACAAAGCTCTTGCTCTTGAAGGAGAGACAGACAGAGCAGGGCACAGATATGCTGCCAGGAGCCAAATTCTCCCTTGCATCTTCTCCCCCTTTACCCTGGTGAGGCCACATCTGGAATATTGTGTCCAGTTCTGGGCCCCTCAGTTGAAGAAGGACAGGGAACTGCTGGAAAGAGTCCAGCACAGAGCCACAAAGATGATGAAGGGGCTGGAACATCTTCCTGATGAGGAAAGGCTGAGGGAGCTGGGGCTCTTTAGCTTGGAGAAGAGGAGACTAAGGGGTGACCTCGTCTATCCTTTTAAATATGTGAAGGGTGTGTGTCAGGAGGATGGGGTCAGGCTCTTCTCAGTGAAGCCCAATGACAGGACAAGGGGCAATGGCTGTAAGCTGGAGCACAGGAGGTTCCATGTGAATAAAAGACCAAATGTTTTCCCATTTGAGGTGTTGGAGCACTGGCCCAGACTGCCCAGAGAGGCTGGGGAGTCTCCTTCTCTGGACAGAGCCAAAACATGCTTCTGTGTGACCTGGTCTAGGGAACTCTGCTGTGGCAGGGGGGTTGGACTAGATGATCTTTCCAGGTCCCTTCCAACCCCTAGCATTCTGTGATGCTGTGATTTCACATGGAGTGCCACCAGCGTGGAGAAACACACTCACGTCCCTTGGAGAAAGCCACCTCTGTGCCTTGGACAGGCACTGAGCCATCGCTGTGCCTGCAGTGACACCCTTTGTGTTTTCAAAGAAATGCAAATGTGCACTTAAACAAGTGAAACACACACATACACACACGTTTACTCTCTCCCTCTGTCTCAGCTGGTCAGACACACAGAGATGCACATGGGTGTGCAGAAGGAGGTTTAGAGAAGGTGTAGTCACTTTTGCAGGGTCTCTCACAAGAGAGATCATACAATGCTTACCCATGCTGTGGTACCACTGAGTTACAGAGCCCTTTAAAAACAAGTGAAAACATGCAATATTTTCCTTGTGGAGCTTCCCACTCTAAATCAAGATTGAAAATGTGCCAGAAAAAGGCAGACATTATGCAAGGAAGGGAGATGGAAAAACACAATTGGAAAGGAGCTGCTGGGAGAGTGTGTGATAGGGAAAATTTGCATTCATTAGTTTTCTCCTCTCAAACATGCACCAGACCCAGGCACAGTGCTGTGGTTTTTAAGGAAACACAGCTTTTTTTTTTTGAGGAAATATGGATGATTAAATGAAATCCCACTAGATGGCACTCCGTGGACATGCATAATTCACTTCGCAGCTCCCACAGAGCCCTCTGCCAAGCGCTTGCCGCAGCGCTCGCTGGCCTGGCATGGCTGATGCAATGCTGGTTGCTGGTGCACCACATGTCCCACAAGCACATGCATGCTGGGTGCCAAAACCTTGTTTCTGCCTCTGACCTGACATCATGACATGTCTGTCTTGGTGTCATCATCCGAGGGAAATGGTTCTCCTTGTGTAGCCAAGGGGGCTGAGGTTTGTGTTTTGTGGGTGGAAAACTGAGCCCCTAGGAAAGGAAGAGGTTTGCTGAAGTGAAGGGGGGGGTGGTGAAGTGAAGCTCTCATAACACAGCTCTTGCCCCCCTGCTCTGGGAGGTTCAGCCAGCCAGGAAGGGTGACATCCCAGCTGTGTCCCCCGTAGCATAACCAACATCAAACAGCCTTGTGTTAGGGCAGCAGAAGACTTGCTCTGCCCCTTTGGTCAATAGCTCATGCCAGGGAGCTGCCCTGTGGCTGTAGGACAGAGGCCATGGAAAGGGACATCTTCCTCTCATGGTCTCCTTGCCCATGGAGTCCCAGCCTGACTTCCCCCAGCTGAGGTGACTCATGTCAGGCACTAGTCCAGAGTACAACTAGGCTGGGCACATCTGGGGGGCACTGCTGGGCTAAAGACAGCTGGAAAGGGTCCTGGTTTGCTTGGAGGAATAGAATTAACAATGAGGAGAGGGTCTGAGCTCTTCCTGACTCCATAGCACAGTGCCAAGGCTGTGAATGAGGGCAGATGGGAGAACCAGACCCCACCAGGGAAACCTGCTGCATGCTGTGAAGATGAGGCTTGGGCTAGAGGAACATCTAGCAAAACCCAAGACCAAATCCTCTCTTCCATCTGGCCTCAAACCCTTTTCTTCCGTCTGTGCCAGGCTCAGGGATGACTGCAGGAGCAGCTGAGTCCATGAGGGTCTTTTCTTGGCTGAGGTGATGCTCTTGATCATGGGTCTTGCTCCCAGCCCCACTGCTGAGACACGGGGATGCTTTCAGAGAGCTCAGCTCCTGGTGCCACCCCTGTGGGGGTTAACAGAGATTCTGGCTCCTTCACAGGCATCACGAGCACAAAATACTCATTTGACCGAATGGCTGCTTGGCAGCAGGACTGCAACTTGCAGGGCTTGAGTGACAGCTTCCTGAGGCAATTTAATTAAAGAGAGGAGAGTGCTTGAGAAAAATCATTAATTTCTCTTAAAGAGAAATCTTTGCTGAACATACCTGCCCGGTGCAGGGCTGCGAGGAGCAGGGCTGAGTTCCAGCAGTAATTGGCATGAGCACCCACACCCAGGCTAATCCAATCCTTTCATGTTTCATTCCTGCAAGCTCATTTTAATACCATCTGTCAGCAATCCGATCCCTTCTTATCACCACTGGACAACCATCCAGCCACTAGACAGGCAGCAGTGACAGGGCTGGAGGGTTAGACACAGCCACCTCAGAGCAGGCTGCAAACCTTGCTGAGCTCTCGAGGAATCACCCTGCCTGAGACAGAGACAAAGCCCAGGAAACGCTGGCCTTTGAGAGGGCAACTGCCACTGCTCAGCAGAAAGGAGGGCAAAGATGTCCAGTAGTTGAAGGGGTGGGTTGGCACTGCTGGCACTGGGGATGGCCATGACTGGTTTGATTTTAGCTGTTCTGCATGAAGGGCTGGTGGCAAAATGGAATTTGTTGCTAAGGCAGTGATGCTGAATGGTTGGATGAAGGTGAGAGTAAGGATGTTGGTGGGTAGTTACCTCACAGAGTTTGAGACCAAGGGTCCAAGGGCTGTGGAGGTTGATTGGGGAGGGCTGTGACCATCTTTAGTCAAGCAAGGAGAAGAATGGAAAGAATGAAGGAAACCTGTGTCAGGGACTCAGATCTGGGTGTGTCCTAGCCTGACAAACACAAGTGCAGTTTCCTTTTGTCTGAGTGCCACCATGGCACATCATCATGGGAAGCCACCCACTGCATCTGGAGTGACTCAAACCTGGCCAGCAAGGTAAGGCTGCTGCTTGACAGATGTTTTTTGGAGAACCAGCTGGGTCATTCAGCCTGGCTTCTGTTGGCAGCCATATCACTGAAAACACCACCACGGCTACCGTGGGCTGGCAAGCCTGAGGCAAGCACAGACACAGCTGAGGGCCAAAGGAAAGCAAAGAGAGCAGCTATGGGAGCAGGAGCCCAAAGGGAAAAGGTTCCAGGAGTGAGCTACTGGTGCCTAGCCAGGGCCATGGATGGATTCCCAGCCAGCACACAGGTGATCTCCTCCAGAAAGGCTGCCCAGGCTCAGTGAAATACCTACTAATACCCCAGTCATCTGCAGCATTCTTGTTGCCATCAGTTTAAACAGTACCTTCACTGCTTCTGTGGCTAGATCCTCTTGCTCTGCCCTCTCCTGTCATCACAGAGCTGTGTGCCCCATGGCCAGCTTGTTGCTGAACCTGCTCCTCCCTTTCCTCATGTCTCAGACAGTGATGCAGGTGGATGTCTCCAGTGAGGGCACATGATGACAATGTAATAGAATCATTGTGGTTGGAAAAGACCTCTGAGATCATCAAGTCTAATCATCCACCAAACACTACCGTGCCCAACACTAAACCATGGCCCCAAGCACCACAGCTCCATGTTTTTTGAACTCTTCCAGGGATGGTGACTCCACCACTGCCCTGGGCAACCTGGGCCAATGCCTGAGAAACCTCTCAGTGAAGAAATTCTTCCTGATATCCAATCTGAACCTCCTTTGGTACAAATTTAAGCCATTTCCTTTTATCCTATCACTTGTTCCTTGGGAGAAGAGACCAACCCCACATCACTACAGCTGTTTTTCAGGTAGTGTTAGAGAGTGTGAAGGTCTCCCCTGAGCCTCCTCTTTTCAGTACTAAACAACCCCAGTTCCCTTAGCAGCTCCTCACAACTCTAGACCCTTCACCAGCATTGTTGCCTTTCTCTGGACTTGCTGCAGCACCTCAATGTCCTTCTTGGAGTGAGGAGCCCAAACCTGAGCCCAGGATTCAGGGAGTGGCCTCCCCAGTGCCCAGTAGAAGGGGCACAATCACCTCCCTAGTCCTGCTGGCCACACTGCTTCTGATGCAGGCTAGGATGCTATTGGCCTTCTTGGGCTAGGACTGCTGGCAAGTGGTGCTGGTCCTTCAAGCGTGGTAGGGTGCTGGCACCACAGGGTTTGCAGTGATGCAGCTGGCAGACCTTTGTTCACCATGACCAAAGCTGAGCTATGTGCATATTGATCTGGTTAGGCACACAGAGCTGTCACACACAGCTCCTTCCAGCCACACATCAGCCTGGCTCTTTGCAGTCAAAAGCACAACCCAACAGCTATGGCTGAGTTGACACCCTGCGATGGTAGCACTCACAGACACCCTGCAGTTAACACTCCTCTGCACCCTGCTGCAAGGTGGCAGAGGGTGGGGATCTGTGCCAGCAAGAAAAGGGAGTCCAATAGCTACTTCCCATCCCCTTCAGCCTCAGCCTGGCCCCTGGTCCATGCCTTCACTGCCAGCCCTCCCAGGAGGCATACACAAAGCTGGAGGTGTTTAACTGCGGGATTTGATACTTTCCTCTACAGTTTTGTCATTAATGAGTGAAAAGCAGAGGATCAACAAAGGAATCATCTCTGTGCCTATTCCAGCTGCAGGCCAGGGGTTGGGGAGCTCTTTCTTAGGATGTCCTGGATTTACAAAGCACTGCTTTTGAACCTAGATGTCATGGTGACTATGGAGCCCAGTGAAATGCACAGCCACAGACCATGGCAGCTCATCACCCCACCCTATGGCAGCTTACCCCTGTAGCCCATGGCAGTTCACCACCCTGCCACCATGCTCAGGACTTCCAGACTGCACATGTTGGTTCCAGTCATCTCTGGCCCAAGCCCAACTCAAGGCTGGTGTGGCAAGACCATAACCAGACCTGCAGCATCTGCCACAAGCCCGAACTTGTGCTGAGCCTGGTCCTTTCTGGACTGTGCTCTTTCAACCCAAGCAGATGTAACACCAGCAGCTCAGCCCTGCACACCCTTCCATGCCACAGAGGCTCACCAAGTGCCTCTCCCTTCCCTCTCTGTGCAGAGGGTGCTCTGATTGAAGCTTCTTAGTTCCTGGAGCCCCAGGCATGAGCCCCTCGACACCCTACGACCAGCGACAGCTTGTACTGCTACCTGGCTCAGCTCAGCTCTGTGGCCTGGAGCCCAGGCAGGTCCCTGCCTGCCCACCTCTAAAATCAAGGTCTGGCTGCAATTTTTGCTGGCTTCAATTATCAGCAGCCCAAAATGGGAAAGCCAGCCCCTTTTCATTGTGCACTGCAGTCAGGAAAACCGAGCTGCCTTTTTGCCTTGGATGCTCTCAGAGCTGTCTTTAGGGAATAGCTCATGGGCCAGGAATGTGGCTCTTCAGAGCACAAGCTCGAACCACTGCTATTTTCCCACTTAAAACTAGAGGAAAATAGATTGAATGTTAATTAGCAGCAGGGGAACCTGCTGCAGGTTTATTAGGATTTTCCCCTTCTGCAGAGTTGCCTGGTTCCTGGGCAGGCTACAAAACACCAAAAGACTTTCAACTCTGTACATTTGCAAAGAGCATGGCTAGTGCCTGAAGGGTGAATAAGCTGCAGGGAATGGGGTAAGTGAAGGAAAGGAGGATGTGGATTTGCCTAACGAGATGCTGAATGCTAAGCAACATCCTTTGTTCTGCCAGTGGCTAACAGTAAGTTCCTAACACAGTCACATCTCTGGCTCGGTTCTTTATCAGTGAAATGACCTAAGCCCTGAGCTAGTTGAGGCTGTAATAAAAAGGCTAGTTGCTGGTGTGAGCTCTCACTGGTATCACAGCAACAGGGGGAACATTGCAGAGCAAGCTTGGCTTAGCTGCAGCCTCTGGGGTTCTGGGGAACAGCTCTTTAATGTCTGCAAAAGTGCTTTGAAACCCAGGGATGAGAAATGAAGGGGAAGGGGAAGGCTGGCAGTTGTTATGAACATGGCAGATTGTGCTTCAAGCATATCTGAGTGTAACAGCTCAGAGGAATCATGCCTGGAGAGCATCTCAGTGAGACAGCTCAGCTCAACTCAGATCTCTCCTGGCTGATACAGCTGAGAAATATCCAAGGAGACCCAGAGAGCTGCATGACCTAAAGGATGCTTCAGGTGGGATGAAGCCAGCAAAAAAGCAAATGGGCAATTCTTGATGATCCAGCAGTGCAGAAGCTGTCAGTGCAATGCAAGGACAGAAAGAACTCTCATTTATCCTGCTTGCTGGGCAGATAGAGGTTAAGAACTATAAAGTGTTTTGGGCTCCCTTCTTTATGCCCAGAGCTGCCTGCATGTCCCTGGAAGGATCCTGGAAACTTCTGTCCTTGATCATCCCCCAAGAAAACATCCTCTAGACCTTTAAAAGTCACACTCTGGGATTTATGCCTCAGCCTTGCTGGAAGGCAGGGTGGGCTTTATGGCCATCATTTTAACCCACAGGAAGAAACTAGGCTAGCACGAGGTCATTGCTCCCTCCTGGACATCCCTGGAAGGGGAGGCAGGGAGAAAGGAGAGTCCAAAAATGAGCCCCACTGCCTGGAAGGGATGCACTTTGCTATCCTCTGGTGCCCTTTGGAGCCACCCTCAACACCTCTCCATGCTGTGTGACTCAAACCCACAGGAGAAGCCCCAGCACTGTCATTCTTCCTTTAGAGCAGCTGCTGGCACCTTCTGGAAGTGGAGGCTGCCTGCTGAGGCACAGTGCTCCACATCTCTTACTTGTCAATGTTTAAAATGCTTAAAATGTTATAATGGGACCTCTGGTGTCCACTTAAGCAGTTCATAGGAGAGACTGCAGGATTTCAGAGTTCCTCCTCCTTCCTGAAGCAGTACCCCTGGGTTATTGCCCTTATTAAATTAGAAGCTGTAAAGCAACTGGGTAAATAATAAATTGCTAGAAGGAAATACAAAAACAATGTCACCCATTTCAGTTATTAGTCCAGATGAGTGAATTAGGTGTTGAAACAGCAGCTTTAAAGTTTGACTCATTAAATCACACACCAATTCAGCACTTATTAGGTCTCCAGTCAGATATATAAAAGCACTGGGAAGAGAGGTTTGCTGTTAGCAATAGCCATTACTTTTCCTGCAAAGGGAAAAGCATCCTGGGAGTCTCACACTGGTTACTGGCTTCTGAGAGAAGAATTAAAGGCACCAGTTCCTGGTGCCTGAATGAGAGACTGAGAATGGCAGGGTTTGCTTCTGAAGGGGTTGTCCAGAATATGGGTGATAACTACACAGAGTCAGGAAGGCATAGGAAATGAGCTGGGAGGAGGCTTCTTGGCCTCTCTGTCTGTCCCAGAGAACGATCAGCTGGGGTGCTCACTGTCATCAGCCAGCACTGCAGTGTCTATCTCAAGAGAGCTCTTCCACTCATCAGTAAGGCTCTCTGCTTCTGAGGCTTCCTCCCATCCCTCCACTTCTCTCTCCATCATCTCCATCATCTCCATTATGATGATCTCCATCATCTCCATTATCTCCTGGATAATATCCTGTTGCTCATGCACCTCCTACATATCTTCCCTAGATATCTTCCCTACATATCTTCCCTAGAGCCCTTACCTCCTCTTCTCCCCACCCCAGCCTCCTGCAGGCTGGCACTGCTGGGTGATGGGCCAGCAGCCAGCATGCTCCTGTGCCATCAGCCACCAGCTGGGTGATACCTGCCCCAGACCAAAAGGTACTGAACAGAGCTTGTCAAAAGAGGTGAGAGGACCTTCCCTGAGCACAATACTTGCCTTAAAGCACTGCCTGACTCTTGTCAAGCCTGACTCCTTTAATGAATATGTACCCTAATGGGTTACAGAGGTCTTCACATTGGAGACCTCCTCTGCTGGAGCTTCTTAGTGCACAGGGTGTTGAAAAGCCCAAAGGGAAGTCTTCAATGTTTTGAGGTTAAAAGAATAATGCATTTTGCATTCTTCATATTTGCCTTATGTTAGGAAATCTGAAGTCATCATTTCCAGCTTTTTTTCACAGCCATGTTTAGAAATCTGGTTTTTAAAGAGAAAACTTGGATTCTCAGTTCATAATCTGATTCCAGGAGCAAAAGCTGCAAGGGAAATATGTTACAGGACTGAACAATCTACAGCTAGCAATGGCACTTGTGTGCCTGGGAATTCCCAGTGCTCACACATTTATAGGACCAAAGGTTGAACCAAATGTTCAGACCATGAACTCAACCCTCTCCCTGGGAGTTTAGTATTTCTTCTCCTAACCCAAATATTCCAGCTGGAGTGTTGCATTTCTTTAGGGCTGAAGCAACTGGGCATATCTGTGGCCTAAGCTCCTTTCAACTTGCAGTTAAAATGTTGAAAGATCTTCTGAGATAAATACTGCACAAAAAATGCTCTCCCCCAGTGCCACCTCTTGCTGAAACCATGTCATTTCTGTAGTTTCAGGAAAATCTTTAATTCATGAAGAATAAAGCATGGTTGCTGGTTGCCTGGTTAAAGCTAAGCCATAAGGGCAAGTTCCTTGTGTCCTTTCAACACTGTGCTTTGGAGAGGGCAGCAGCAGGAGGATGTGGTTGAATTGTAGCCCCTCAAGCTCCTGAGCACAGAGGTGCAGAAACAGTGTCTGGCTGGTGTTGCCTTCACTGTAGCTTCTGAGCACCTGGAAGGCTTCAACCCATTCCTCAGACATTGATGTATCATAGGATAATTCAGGATGGAAAGAAGTTGAGAACAGGGTCAACTAGGAGGTCAGGCCAGGTTACTGGTCTGGTCTTGCAAACGTTGCTTATGCTATGGAAAAGTCAGGGCCACATTCCTGAGGGATGTGACCAGGTCTCACAGGAAGGTGGTGGCAAAGTCACGAATTTTGCATGGGTGTTAATCCCCCTTGGCAAGCACACGGGGGCCAGACTTCCAAGTGTTCCTCCATAACCCAGAGGATGTGGTGGTTTGCATCTTTCTAATGATGAAAGCCAAGGTTTTCACTTAATCATCTGAGTCCAGGAGCTGTGGTTTTACAAAGAAGTGCATGCTATGAGGCACCTGATTAAGATGAAAATCACAAGCTGCCACTGTGGACTTATCCCAACAGCTTCCTGCACCTCTTGATTTTATGCCAACCCTCTTTTGGGCAGGAGAGGCAGTGAGGGGGCACTGGTGACTCCAGCAGGGCACAAAGCTTGTTATTAAGTGATTTATTTATTTGTCTTGCTAACTGTCCAAGAAATGTCTGCAAGGAGAATGAAGTCATGTTCTGCCTGCCAGTGCTCCCCAGGAGTGATCTGCTGTAATAATCAGCAGAGTCTGTTGTACTGGGCATGATTTCCCTAGTTTTTGCTCACTGCATGAGCCCCACCAGCCACATGCATGACGCTGCTGGCATGAAACACTGCAGGTGTGCCCAGACTCCTCTTGTGCACAGTGGTGACATGACCATGGCAGAAGGTGGAAAGCCCAGCCCCTCCTGATGCCCCAGGATGGCTGCATCCGTCCCTGCACCATGCATGTTAACCCCATGCCTCTGCCTGACTCCTTGCTGGCTAAGCTTTCCTCCACTGCCACCCCTTTTCCCTCCCTCCTTCCCTCCCTCCCCGGTTCTGCTTTGCACACAGCAGCCGCCTCCTGTTGTCATAACAACAAGCATCAGCCCGTGGTGGCCATGAGAGCCCTTCCAGCACAAACACCCCCTCCGGGGAGATTGCACTGGCTCCCAACCCCAAACCATCTGGCTTTGGGGATGGGGAGGAGGCAAAGCTCACCCTCAGGCAGAGGCGTGAAGGGCTGCTGCTTCTCCCTCTGCACACCCCCCCACCCCTCCGTTTTCCCTCGGGTCAGCACTGGTGTTGGACACGCTCATGGAACGAGCTGTCCCCTCAGAGGTCTCTGCGGCACAGCCTCGGCTTGCTGACACTGTCCTGTCCCTCTGAGCTTGCCAACTGCCTTCTCTCCCTGCCTGTGTCACGGCAAGGGGGCATGGGGCAGATGCAGAAAGGGCCATGTCCCTGCCCAGCACCCCCAGGCAAAGCAACATGTACCTCTGCAGTGCATGTCCATGACCTGCCCCAGCGGTGTCCCCTCCCCACCAGCTCACTGGAGCCCCAGTATCTCCAGAGCCAGGTCCCCTGACCCCCTCAGCCCTCAGGTCTCCTCTCCTCCCTGGATGACACAACCTTGAGGCACAGGCAGGATCAAACAAGACTGGCTCAGTGCAGGTTAAGGAGTCACATAAACTCCCTGTGGCTTAGGACTTGCTTCCCCAAGGGGCACTAGGACAACTCACACAAAGCTAGAGCTGCTCCTGAAGGCACTGGGGCCGCTGGGCATCCATCCTGTGTTCCAGGAAATCCATCAAATCCAAGGTCTCAAAGGCATTGCTCCTTCTGGAAGCCTGTGGCCAGTAACAGATTAGAGCCACTCACGACTAGGTTGCCCAGATCCAGAGGATGCTTCTAGACCCAGTGGGATCTAGGGAACAGAGCACCAAGATGAAGTCATGAAGATCTGAGGTTTACCTACTGCTTATTCATTCCTCACAGGCTTTGTGTGAATTCCTTTCTCCCCAGATCCTCTGTGACAGGACCAATGACCAACAGCCTCCTTGAGAGGAGGCTCTCACCTCTCTTTCCCAGCAAGCTCTGCCAGCTCCACGCTCAGGGGAGTGTTCACAGCCTTTTGCACTGATGCCTGTGTGGAAAAGAAAAACCAGAAACCAAACAAAAACTTGCTGGCAGAGCTGAACCTTGGTGTAGACAGCTGCCCATGTCAACCTTCACCCCACCTTGGCTTCAGTCCTGCTGCACCTCCCTGAAGGCATTATTTCATTCCCAGCCCCAGAGCTTTCCCCTCTGTTATTCCTCCCATGCCAGCAAGCTCTCTTTGGTGCAACTCTCTGCAAGACTGAGCAGTGACTCAAAGCAGGTGAATTGATTTTATTTTATTTTGGTTCTTTTGGCTAATGCCATCAAATTCTTCAGCTCTTCCCAGTAGTGATGCTGAGCTAGATCTTCTAAGACCACTCAGCTAAACTTCAGCTGGGAAATCTGGCTCCTCCTTCAGCCAAGAGCCCTAGGAAAGGTCAAGGAGTGAAGATTTCTGAAGGTGCTTTTGTGCCTGTGATCCACATAAAGGCCTAGTTAGAACAGGAATTCATCTTGCCAGGCTCTCAAGTCAAGCTCACAAGTAGGCTGAACCTGGGGAGAAAGCAAGCCCATTTCAGCATGTGACTTGGGTATTTCAAAAGAAATCCCAGCCTCCCAGAGAGAGAGGCACTGCTCTGAACCTCCTACAGCACTGTCACAACCTCCTCTGCTTCGCACGGCTATCGGTGTCTGCGCTGCCCGGGGGGTAACCAGCCTGGAACCTCAGCCAAAGGACTCTGCAGATTTTGATACTACATTTGGCTTCCCAAGAGAGGAAATGTCTGGTGTCTGTGTCTAGAAAACAAAGACTCTTTAGGGGGAAGGAATTTCTTGGGACACCTGATTAATTGGAGCCACTCTGGAGATTCGTGTAAACCAAATTGGTTCCAGGCTTGGGAGATTAGCAGGGTTTAGCTGCAGCCTTCTCCAGACAGCTCTAGCTGCCTTTTAAGTGTCTCTGGGTTTAAGCATTGGAGAAACTATTTTTTTAAGAGGAAAAATCATTCCTCCATGCAGTGGCTAACACACACTGGAGGGGCTGGCAGCATGTCTGGAACAAACGTCACCATCCCACAGCCTGCAGCCAAGCCTCATTGCCTTCAGCCACCATAAAGGAAAATACAAGGTGTTATTAGGGGAGTGAAGGCCCCAGCTGTCCCCAAGCCCTGACTCTCACACATCTTTTTGAGACCCACAGAGGTCTTTGGTTGCATGGATCAAAGTGCTTCATCCCCCTGGGAGCAGAAGGATGCAGAGTACGGCACCCATCACCCAAAGCTTTCCCTGCACAGGAGAACCCCTGGGGAGATGTCACCCAAAGCTGAGCATCTTTAGCCTTTGCTGTTTCATTAACCACCAGAGTTTTTCCATAGATTTATGAGGAGACCATGACTGCCTGTAGTTGGGGAAACTGAGGCATGGAGAAGGCAGCTGTTCACCCAGATGAGTGCTGGGACACTCCCTCCTCCTGGTTGATGAATAGATTAACCCCCAGTAACTGCTGCAAAGCCAGGCACAGCTGGGAGAGGAGGTTTGCACCCTGCCACCACCACTTCTCCCTTCTCTTTGTGTAGAAATGTGGTTTTCTGAAACTAAGTGGAGACCAGATGAGCTTCCCTACCCCTTCCTTCATCCAGCAAAGCCACCATGTCCAGAAACCAGGGCTGGAGAAGCCAGCTCTTCAGGCTATGGGCTCTGCTGTTTGGACAGGGAGCAGCTGGTCCTGCTGGCTGATGCATGCATGGTCACAGAGAGAACCTGGGTAGAGGTTTCCTTCCATGACCTGTTTTAGGAAGCCTTCATCCACCAGCTGCCCCTACTTCAGCCTCTGAACTAATCTGCAAAGGTCCATCAAAGGTGGTCAGAGTGCTGGAGGCAATGGGGTGAGGATGAGCAGGTGGGAATGTTCCCAGAATGATTTACTGATGCATAGAGGGAAGGGATAGGCTGAGGGCAGCCTGCTTTGCTGGGAGGACAATTAGCAGAGGGAAATTACAGGCTTTGCTGGTTTACTTTTTTCATTATTATTGGGGTTTTTTCCCCCTTAATGGCCATGCTCATTTCAGGAGCAGCACCACCAGGGGACCAGCCTCTGGCAGGCCTGGCTCCCCAGATGGGATGCTTGTTGCACCAAGGATGGCATTAACTGGAGAGCGTGCTGGGAAAGGTTGGAGCTTGCAGGGGCTCTGGGGTGCACCAAGCCCTGAGCTGCTCCATACTGCCAAAGCAGGATGAGAAGGGGAGTAGAGTCCCTTCTTGATCCCCAAGCCCCTCTTTAGGGCTGCTTTCCTCTGTCTGGTCCTGTGATAGGGATGCAGTGGGGCAGGGAGCACCCTGACAGACAGCTGGGCAGAGGAGGGAAATCCAGAGGTGTCCTGGAAGGGGAAGGATGGTCTGGAGGGATGTGACAAGGAAGGAGTGAGGAAAGGGAGACAAGGAACTACTGCAGTGTCCAGCAGAGGCTAGGAAGATGCTGAGGGCACTGGAGCATCTCTGGAAGGAGGAAAGGCTGAGCCCTGGGGCTGCTGAGCCTGGAGAAGAGCAGCCCCACAGGGGAGCTGCTCAAGGCTGAGCAAGAGCTAAAGGCTGGGGGCAAGAGGCTGGGGCCAGACTCTGCTCAGTGGTGCCCAGGGACAGGCCAAGGGGCACAAACTTGAACTCAGGAGGTTCCAGCTGAACAGGAAGAGAAACTTGTTTGCTGTGAGGGTGCCCTGGCCTACGCTGCCTGGAGATGTTGTGGAGTCTCCTTGTGTGGAGAGATTCCAAAGGCAGCTGGAGGTGACCCTGGGCAAGCTGCTGTGGGTGACCCTGCTGGAGCAGGGGGGTTGGGCTGGATGATCCCCAGAGGTCCCTTCCAACCCCCACCATGCTGGGATTTGGTGACTCTAATAACTCAGCCCCCTTGGCCTTCTGGTAGGACACATTGCTTCATCCAGCAGTGGAAAGCTCAGCAAGACCCTTTAGGGCATGCAGGCACTATGGGGTGCTGCAGAGCATCCCAAATTTTGGGGCATCCAGCAAGGAAAGGCATCTCTTCAAAACTCAAACCCTATGATGCTTCCTGCAGCTGGTCTCTGATCAGTGCACTGAGTTCAGCCTGGCCTCAGCAGAGCCTCAGCACAGCACCCACCACATGCCTTTGCTTCCTTATCCATGCACTGCAAGGGGCAAATCCTGCCCAAAAATGCTCAATAAAAACCAAAGCTATCTGTGGCATTTCTGCCAGGGCAGCAACTTTACAACTGAGAGGTTCCAGAGCCATCACCTGGGAGGGGGTGGCTGCATCCTAGGTGGGTCTGAGGTCCCCTCTGGAGCCTCAGGTCCCTGGGTGTGCTGGGTGAGGGAGAATGAAAGACTGCCAGGCATGCACGTGGGGATATGTTGGGACTTGAAAATTTATTCCAACATGCTGTTTTTTTAAAAATATGCCCAGACTGAGCAGACAATCTGAGCTGTAGTAAAGGCAAGAGGATACTGTAAAAACTTCTCATTCACAGTACAGATGTCATTTACAATAAGGGTCACAAACATCAAATACTGAGGATTTTTGCTTCTTCTTTTTGTTGGATTTTTTGGGGTTTTTTTTTCCTTTTTTTTGGTGGTTTTTTTGTTGCTGTGTTTTGGGGGTTTTTGTTCTTTTTGTTTTTTATTTTATTTATTTACTTTTTTTTACATCAGACTGTGCTTTTTACCTGCAGTTCTGGGGGTTTTTTTGCACTGATATAACCATACAGACATTGCAAGATGCAAGTGTAGAAACTGGAGTTCAAATAAAATTACAGGCAGAACTACCAAATGAGATCATTAGGCTGTACATATTTACAGTACCTTTTTTTTTTTTTGGAATGTATTGCCATTTTAAGAACATATAGAAACTTTCTACAGACTATTCCACGTACAGAATACATACACCTTTTAGAAAAAAAGGCAAATATTTATCTTACATGAGACCATGTATATTAAATTTGCTTACACATTATTATTATTATTATTATCATCATTTTTTTACATTACATTTACTAAAGTGATCGTAAGTGCCATCATATCTCAGTAAATGAAAACAGGTTTGGGTTGATGCCATCAGGACTGATTCTTTTTTTTTTTCCATTATTATTTTCTTTTTTTTTTAATGTTTTTGTAAATAATTTGCAATATGATTTGTAAATACTGTGCAATAGGTGGAAATCACTAAAAAAAAACCAAAGAGGAAAGAACAAAAGAAAAGATGAAACCAAGTCAGCAAAGGAAAAAAGCTACTGCAAGGAGAGCAGAAAAGGGCTAGATCAAATTGTCCAGGAGTTGGAATGAAAATTGGAATCATTCTAAGGACTTCTGCTTGACTGAGAATATTGCTTGTTCAGGTGCTGTAAAACAAAAACCAGGCAAAAGTGAGAGCTGGATTAAGAGAAAAAAACAACTCTTTTGCAGATTTTGTGTGTGTGGAGGTGAAAGAAAAGCAACGGAGAGGTGCTCAGCTGTGCCTAATGTTGCTCTGATGGAGCTGATGGTCAGTGGCTGGAGGGTGCTTAGATACTACTCTGCTTGACTCCAGGGAGGCATCACCCAGCTCTGCCAGCAGACATCTCCTGCCATGTCCACCCACCTCTGCCAGCAGACATCTGCTGTGCCCAGCTCCAGGGCTCAGCAAATGAGTGGGCAGCAGGACCAACCAAGTGCTCCCTAGCAGCTTTGATGGGAGCAGGGTTTGGGGCTGGTGAGTGGCTTTTACCAGCAGCTCAAGAACTGGCTGAGGAGGGCAACTTTACAGACACCAGGGCCAAAATGTCAGCCCTTAGGAGCAGGTGGTGAGATATATTTCCCAGTCATGAGCTGTAAAGTCACAGCTACTTCATCATTGCTTTTAAGAGTTTCCTGCCGCAGTTCCTGGGTATCCAGCCAACAGCCTGTGAATAATTAGAGCTGAGAGAGATCTGCTTCAAGGCGCAGGGTCATTTTGGGAAGCCAACTGCCCCCCTCTCCTCCTCCCATGGTCTGCTCGGTCCTACAAGACACTGAGCTCTGTAACCTTGATGAAAAGAGGTTAAATTCATGCTTAAGCACAAAGAAGTTACTGAAACTCCAGAAATGCTTCAGCCAACGTACAAGTGCTTTGTTAGCTCTGGCTATAAGGCTTGGTACTTAATGTGACTGCTTTAAGGAGTTATTTAAGAGCATGGGCCAAGCCCTCCAAGTGCAGAATGAGTTCTTGGATGCCAGAGCATCCGTTTGCCATTGAGTACCTGCGTTCATGGGAGCTACACAAGCAGCTTACCAGGGAAGGAAGTGTCAGAGTAGGGTTTTAGCTGATTAACCAACTACATAACAAAGAGGAGCAGCCAGTCTCTGGAGGCCACCTGCCTTCATGGACTGTGAATTTAGGAACCTTTGCCATAAGAAAAGCAGAGGATTTTATTTCTACCTGTTGATGAAAAGGAAGGGCTAGGCTCTGGGTTTTAATTTTCCTCTTTCCAATATTAATACATTCTCTTGCAAACAATACCACTAACTGCTCTGCAGAGCATGTCTACAGAGACAAGAACCTTAGCCACCCCTGCAGCCCCTGGGGAAAGGAAATCAGGATTTATCATCCCTGTTTGGCAGAACAGAGCAGACACCTAGAGTGACACTGAAAGTCGTGACCTGCAAACAGCTTTCACCCAGTGTGAGACAGGGAAGCCAAGGGGTGCTGCAGACAGGAAGGCAGCCACCAGTGATGGCTGGGTCTTTGGCCCTGCTGTTGTAATGCACGGCTCAGTGAGGGTCACTGGAGCTGCATCACTGTGCTCCTAGGCTGAGCAGGAGGCAGAGGGCTGACATGGTTTGCACAAGGTCACGCTGATTTGACAGCAGGAGTGGGGCTGCCCCTGCCTGCAGACAGAGATGCTGGTGCCAGCGTGGAGGAGAAGGAGGAGGAGACCCTTCCTGCGGAGCTCTGAGCTGTCAGTTAATAATTAGCCCTTAAGTATAGATGTGTGTGTGATCCTTTTTGCCTATCCAAAGGCCATATTGCGCCCATTAGGTATAGCAGGAAGCACCATTTCCAGCCAGAGCCTCCCTGCTGTGCCTGCAGCCACTCTGCTGAGAACCAGCTCCAGCCTCAGCACAGCCTTGGGGGTTTTTGTCCATCTCCTGAGTATTCAGCAGTCCCTGCCTGTGCCTGCTCCGTGTCTGCCAGGTTGGGGTTCGGGATCTGAGCAGGATATGACTTGGGGAGCACCTCTCTGCTGCATGGACCTCGCTGCTGCATTTTCCCTTTCCCTATTTTTGGCCATGGGTGAAGGCATCTGGATGGTGATGCACATCACTGCCCCTGCTTGCTGCCAGCCTGGGTGCTCTGCAGCCCAGATGCAGAAACTTTCAACTCATCTTGCACTGCTGGAAAAGCTTTAAAAAAACCCAAACAACAAAATCCCCCAAAACCAACCAAAAACCACAACAACAACAACAAAAAAAAAAAGGCAAGAAACCAATGTAATGACTTCTGGAATTTGTTGGGCTTTTTTTTGTTTTCCTTTTTTTTTTTTTTCTTCTTCTCTGTCCAGAAATGACAGAAAGTGAAAAAACTCAAACATGCAAAGTATCAACAGGTCAAGGATTCAAGTGGAGCTACAGAAAGAAGCTGAGCACATTTGATCTAGCCCAAAGCTCATGGCAAATGCACCTAACAAAACCAGGACGCTGAGTGCACAACTGCTGCATTATTTTTCTTTATGTACAATTTCAATATATATATATATGTATATAAAAAATAAATTAAATACAAAAAGCTATCTTGGAATAATGTTAAGAATGTGACAAGGGCCGGGGCGGGGGGGAAAGTGGCAGAAGCCAGGAAAGTCAGAGTCAGAACTGCGGCTAGATTTGCTGGGTGATTTCCAGGGATGCTCACAGTGACCCCGACTGAGCAATCCACTGCCAGTAACCTTTACATTAAGCACACGGTTAAACTCTGAGCAGGATTCAAGCTGGTACTTAAGAGCTGCACTGAAGGGAGTTGCTTTGCTGAACTGAACTCTCAGCCTCTGCTCCTGCCATAGGACCTGGTCAGGTCTGAAAGCAGAACCAGCTTCCAGGCTTGGGGCCAAAGAGGGGAGAGATGGGAAAAAGGGAAACTTGATAAAAGTGCTAATTAAGGTCTAAGTGGGTTCTGGATGCTGTTTTGGTCAGTGTCACAGCCTTAATGTTATTTCCATGATATCTTCTTTTGTACTTAATTCCCTTTACAAGAAAAGAAAAAAAAAATCACAGAAGATTATTAAAAAAATTATATTATTTGCCCGTGAAACGGGAACAGTTCATAGCTCATCAAGTCTGGCAAGGAAATATCTTCTCACTCAGCCTTTATCTGATTTCTTTGCATTCTTTTTTTTTTTAATTATTTTTATTTCTTTTTTTACAAAGTGTATTCTGTACCCAATCAACTGGACTAGCTCTGAAAGAGGAAAGAACTGGTCCACCGCTTAAATAGTTATAACTTTTTTTTCCTTTTTGTTAAAATTAAAAAACAAACTAAAAGAGGTTTGTCCAGATTCCATAGACCAGAAAACCCTCTGAAGGAGTAAAGATCCTGCTGTCTACTAGGGCAAAGACCTATCCAACAGTTGTATTTTAAAAAGGGTATGAATGTGACAGAGAGGAACAGCTCCATGAGCTCTCTCTGGATTTGGTATCCTATCTATTGGCAGTAGAGGCCATTGCTCATGGTCATCATTAAAGATCTGCTCTGCAAAAGGTTCTCGTGCACGCAACCCAAGCTGACCGCAAACACCAACCACTCGGCACCAGAACTTCTGTCTTCCAAAACACCAAAGAGGAACCAAAAAAGAAGGGCCTGGGCCCATCTGCACAAGAAGGACTACTTGTGACATTCCACTTAAATAAATAAATAAAATTAAAATAAGACACAGAGTCCCTGGTGACTTAAGAAGCTGCAGGAGCAGAGCGCAGACTCCTCCTGCATCCCGAGAGCTCAGCGAAGCCAAAGCAGCCCTGGACCGAGGCTGGGATGGGCTGGAAGGAGCTCGTCTGCAACGGAAAAAATTACAGAGGAAAAATGGTTGCACGGCTTGAGTTTACTTCCACTTGTAAAGCAAAGGAGGGTGTTTACAGAGGGCTTCTGAACCCCGGGCCAGAGGGGTTCTGAGGCACAGGCAGGACTTTGCCGGGGCGATGTGGGGGCATCGCGGAGCGGCCGTGGGGTGGAAGGATTAAAGCAAGCAGGAGGCCAGCTCGTCCAGCGAGAGACACCCTTCCTGGCACTGGGTCTACATTCGATACATTCCTACGTTCTTGCAGTTAAATCTTTGAAGAAGAACCTTCTCTTTTTTTTTTTTTCGTTTGTTTTGTTTTGTTTTTGTCCCTTTATAGAAAAGTGCTTTGATGGGTTCTGCAGGAGGGGGGAGGGATGCTCAAGATTCCTTCTCTCTTTTGAGTGAGCTGTGAACAGACCTCCCCATCCTCAAGGAAGTGCTAGTTTCATTTACAAGTTGAGGGTAAACACGTTTTTGAAATGTAAAGCAGTCTCAACTGTTTAAAGCACAACCATAGGCAATCAGAGGGATGCCAGAAAAAAAAAAAACAACCAAGCACTTGGCGAGAATTAAATAAAGCATGTAATAAATACCAACCATAAACTTCTGTACACAGGAGCAAGGGTTTGGGGTTGTGTTTTTTTTAATCATTTAATCCATATAAAAAAGTTTTTCTGTTTTGTTTTTGTTTTCAGTGCATCTTCTTCCTCTTAAAATGCTTAACCCTTTCCTTTCTGCATCTCTCAGGCCCATCCTTACGCACACCTAAATGGCAAAAAAAGACAAGGTCTAACAAACCCCTTTCCAAAAAACTCTAAAAAAATATTCACAGCCTCAAACAGTTTTGTACATTTCAAGCAACAAAAGGTATAGAAAAAGGCACAAGTAACTGCATACATGTGGAGATAATACCAGACTGGGACAAAGAAAACCAGGAATCTTCCATGGGTTTGGTCATTCACTAGAGTGCTTCTTATAGCAATGATTATACTAAAGGAAATAGTGTTGAAAATGTCTGTTGATTTTACATAGGAAGCCTAAAGGTGGAACAGGTGGTGGAGGCTTAAGTACTTCCTGTGTTTTCGTCCACCTTTTTTTGAGTTTGACCTAAATCTGCGTGCTCTAGGTGTGGGCTGCTCTTCCTGGAGGCTCCCCCTTGGCGACCGGGCTCTCCGGAGAGGTTTCTCCTCCGGCCGGAGAAGGGCTGAGCGTGCGGATGGCTCGAGGAGGGCTCTGAGAGGCAGCCAGTGCTGCTGCTTCGGTCCAACGGCTGGGAGGGGAGATCTGAGATGAAAGTGCAGGATGATTCAAAAGAAGTGCTCGAGCTGCCAGATTGCTTCTTGCCCGTTTTTTTCAAGGGTTCTTCCCCACTTGTCGAAGGCTTTGGAGAGTGCTCGTCGGCTGTGCTGGGGCTGGCTGGCGATGCTGAGCAGCCTGCCTGCTCCGCGTGGCTGGACTCAGCCAACATTTTTACCCTGTATTCCTCCTGGTCTGTCTTTTGCTGAAGGTCACTAGTCCTCATTTTCTCTTCAAGGTAACCACCACTTGTAAGCTCTGGGGACAGTGTGTATTTGGAAACCTTTGCAACCGGGGAGACAGATGCAGACGAGGGCTCCCGCGGGACCTGGGGCTCCTCGTTCCTCTTGGGAGCCCGGCTGAACTCCGCGAAGCTGCTGCCCTCGGAGGCAAAGTATCCTGCTTGAAGGGACACCACTGAACTGGGCACCAAGCTTGGCCTGGCCTGGACCATCTGGATGCCCCCAATGGGAATCATAGGATACGGAGTCCTCGTGAGCTGCTGCGAATGCAACGGGAGATGGCTGAAGACGTTCTCCTCCCCTCGGCTGGGAGCGTGGATGTGTATTTCGTGAGGTGCCTGCAAAGGTCTGGGGCAGACAGGCTGTGTGATGCCAGGTGAGCATGTTGGGCTTCGTGGCTCTATCTTCTGCACCAGAGAGGGAAAAGAAACAGCTGAATCAATGCAACAGCCACGTTACAGCATTGGCATCATTAATGCTCGCTACAAGGACTGGTTTTGTTAACATTTTATTCTAATTTGAGGGAGATCAAGGTAGGAAGATTTGGACTCTCAAGGTAAGGAGCAACACAACCCACTGCATTTGCCTTCTGGGTACAAATATGGCCACAATCTGTTGGGGCTTAGATCCAGGGGCTTTGGTTCAGGCTTGGATCATTATAAAATCACAGAATGGTTTGGGTTGGAAGGGAACTTTAGGTCACCTATTCCAACCCCCCAACAGTAAGCAGGAACATCTTCAACTAGATCAGGCTACTCAAAGCTCCATAGAACCTGAGCTGGAATGGTCCCAGGGATGAGGCATCTCCCACCTCTCTGGGCAACCTGGGACAGGCTCTCACCACCCTCAGGGCAAAATATTTCTTCCTTCTGCCTAGTCTGAATCTCCCTCTATTAGTTTAAAGCCATCACCCCTTGTCCTAATGTCAGAGCTGCCTTCTGAAACCCTGGCAGAGGATGACAGTGTTTCCTGCCATCTGAGCTGCTTTGGATCCCTTTCAGTTTCTGAGGGCCCAGAAGAATGTTATTTATTTGTACTGTACTTTCCTAAAGCAGGATTACATCCTTACAGCTGTTCATTGCAAGGAGGTTAGGGACTGACTGAGAGAGAGCATTAGCTCTTGTTTGACACAAAGCACACCCATCAGTGTGGTCCCCACCACCACCCTCATGGTGCTCATGGTGTGGTCTGTAGAAATCAAGGGTTAAGACCCTACCATTTTACCTTTTCCTCTTTCTCTCTTGGTGCTTCACATAGTTTCCTAATGTACATCATGGAGAGATATGGGGCTAAACAGAAATGGAAATTAGTGATGAGGTTATAACTAAACCCCTAAACAGGGCTCCCAAGAGAGGGAAGCAACAGACAGCGAAATCAACTGAAGACAGAGTGAGCTATAAAACTTGAGGATTCACTGAAGGGCATATTTCTTTGTAGCATTATGGCTAATTTCCTGACCCTGAGAGATGGATCTCTACAAAGAGGCAACAGAGCAAAGCAGCAAAAGAGAAGAGAAGAAAGAAAAAGCAAGAGCCACTGAAGACAGTGTATATTGGTCAGCAGATAAAAGCCCAAATAGGTGCTAAATCTCATTTATCCACATGAAGTCTTGGTAGAATCACTATAGAGATGCTGGGAAACACCCAAAGAGATCATCTCAATGGTGCAAAGGCCACCAGAGGAAAAGACTACCTGCTGCAAGAGCCTGTGGGAAGAGCAACGGTCACGGCCAAGCCTGATGCACAGAAAGCCTTACAATGAAGATAGGCTAAGATGGTCTCCAAATTTCTAAGCAATGCATAGGGCACCAGTTTTGAGCACAGAGCTTCATCTGGGACCTGATAAATCCAGCTCTGATCTTACAATCTTTTGCAGCCTTAGCAGGAACTTAATTTTACAACAAAAGCCCAGTTGTCCAACCCCTTCATAAATGGAAAGCTTCCCCTTCAGGTTTTTATGTCACTTTGGAAGCACATCAGAAAAGAAACAGTAGTGGCTTGGGGTGCATAAAAGCAACAGGAACAAGGAGCAAAAAGGTCTGTGTGTGAGTGTAAGTTAAAAGGTGTAAAGGGGCAGATAAGGTACAATATTGCCTCCTCCTGTGGAGTAGGGAGCTTAGGAGATTTGCCACGAGGAATGGCAGCAGACAGACTTCCTGAGAGAGATGCTCTAGAGTTGAAGGACCAGGGTTTCTACAGCCCTGAGATTCACCACAAGAAGTTAGTTGACAGGAAAGGGAAATAGCATTAAAACTAAGCGAAAGTCTGGACCTAAACCAAAGGATGCTCTCTGAGAAGCTCAGACAAACAGCCATAGTGAAAAGCAGAAGGAAGGCAGCACCAAAAGACACGATCACAGATATGGAGGACACGCACACTGGGCAGCGTGGCTTTTCTGGAGAAGACCTGGGTCAGCATCTGCCATGACAGATTCTCCAGGGGTTGCACAAAGGTCTCTCTCTTCCCAGTGCAGTCCCTAGGTGCTCGAGTCTCTCCTCACACCAGTTTCACTGCAGAGCAACTCCAGCAACTGAATCTCATGTTCCTCAAGAGAGAATCAGGACAGCCAGGCACGTCAGTAGAAACGGGAACCGTTCCACCGAACCCGACGTCTATTTTGCCTGTAGCAGTGGGAGGAACATGCAATTTTCCTTTACCCATAAGATTTGACATGTCCAGCAGAGAGATTAAATAACTTTCTGGACCCAGTGGGAAACACCTCTCTGTGCTGAAGAGAGAAGTGAAATGAAATCAGAGATGTCCAAACAAACATTTCTCAGCAGTTAATCCAACAGAGCTGGCTGTGTACCTACATAGCCAGGAGCCAGCAACAGAGAGCGATGGCTAGTTCAGGTCTGGTTCAGGTCACTGACCAGGGAAAACTGGTCCCAGCTTCAGCCTAGCTGATGAAATCTCAGAAATGGGTATGAAATTCCCCAGAACGAAAAAGAAAGCCTGTTAGTGACAGCTCATCATTATTAAGTGGTGACCCTCACTGCTTGTGTCAGCAGGAGACTGGTTGGATCAGGAGTCTAACTTATCTCTTAGAGAAGGGACAACTTTATGTCTCTTCAGCTGAGATGGGCAGGACCAAAATGGGTGCAAGACCCACTGCTGTCTGCTGTCACTTTTCTCTGGGTTACCTGTGCCATTGGTCACAGCCAGAGCCACTGTGCACTTCTGCATTTCAACCTTCTTTAAAAAACATACCAGAGAACATACTGCAGGGAGCAGAAGGTAAGAGGGGCTTGGACTTACCAGCTTGGACTCGTAGAGCTGTACATTTCTGCCAAAGAACCTGTGAGGTAGAGGCATTGAAGATAATATCCCATGCTGGGTTTGATATGAGCTTTGAATTTTGTCATCTGCTGCTGATTTGCTAGTACCAGGCAAGTCCTCTTTCCCAGGGGATGGATACCTAGAGGACTCTGAGCAGCCTGGAGACAAGACTTTCGCCAGCGACAGATATCTGACTGACGACATCTCTCTGCTCGGTGACGACTGCCTCACAGGGGAGAGTTCTCCTTCTGATGGAAGGTATGTTCTTGGGGACAGCTCTCTTCTGGGGGAAAGATGCCTGCTGGGCGACAGCTCAAGTCTTGGTGACACACATCTGAGTGGAGATGCCTCCCTCCTGGGAGAGACACGCTGGCAAGGAGACAAGCCTCTCCCTGGAGACAGGCACCTCAGAGAAGACAGTTCTCCCGTCGGTGAAAAGCGTTTCGGTGAAGTTTCGTTTTTGGTTAACAGGTGCTTTCTCGCTACCATTGGTCTGCTGCTGCCACCACCTCTGCCAGAGTCCTGGCTCGGAGACCACCTCTTTCTTGGGGATGTGTCTTTGGAGGTTGACAGGTCCATAACTAAGGACATCTGTGGCCTTGTGACAGACTCTCTTTCGGCAGAAGCCAATTGTTCGGTGGAGGTCAAAGCTGGTCTGTGGAGACCCAAGAAGCTGTGGCACACAGCAATGTCACTGCTGTCTACTGACCACTTTGTTTCCAGCCCTGAGGAGGAGGCCTGCTGGCCTTCACCTACTTTTTGGCTGCTGGAAACAGTTTCTTGGGCTAAGGACGATGCTGTTTCAGTGCCTCCCTCTTGAGAAGATGGAGAGCCACCTGAAGAGTGCATCGGGAGGGTGGTATGTTTGCCTTCTGGCAACTTTAAAGGTGGCTCATCTTGGCTCTCCTCTTCCTCCTCATCTTCCTCATCTTCATTGTCATCATCATCGTCAGATTCCTCTAGGTCTGAAAACTGGTGTTCCTCGATTGGCTCAGATCCCTCCCGCCCCTCAGAGTCCTGGAATAGGTCTTCACTGGTTCCTGGAGGGATGGGCAAACACAGAACACACAACGTAAGCCACAGAGTCAGGGACTGGCTTGGTGCTAAATCTGCTCGAAAGTTCTAAGGGGACAAGAGGAGAGAGGTCATGGCTGTCTCCTAGATCTGATCATCCCATGCTTTGAAGCCTGCAGTCTTGCCCTCTGTGTCAGCTCTGCTCCTGGATCAGTAGACCCCAGTGAATGCCACCATCAGGACCTCCTGCTCTACTCTAGTTTTGGTTCCAGCCATCGCTCTGCCAACACATGCAGCCACCAGTCCCCGCTTTGTACCCCTTTGCACACCCTGCTTGACTTTATCTAGCAGTGCAAACAAGACTCTTAAGAGATTAGGAGAACTGCAGCACTACCATCCCTTGGTGGGCTTTTTATGACTATTTGTTGCAATGGTGCCTATAGAAAGACCCACAACTGCCAACGTATGGGAAAGTTGCTGGGATGACTGCTCCCACCCTCCACATGTTGGGTCTTTTCCTGCCTGGATTACTTGACAGTTAAACAGTAACAAGGCAGGACTTTTATGAAAAAGCAAACAATAAGGTTGAAAGAACCTCTGAGGATTTTCCCTTATTTTGATAAAGTCTAGCTATGATGCAGATGGTTCTTTGTGGCAGAGGTTTCTGCTGCCTGTCTGTGCAAGGCCTTGCACAGGGACTGCTTTGTTAATTATAGGCTGTAAACAGTGAGGAGCAGAATCATAGAAGCATGAAGGTTGTAAAAGTTCATCAAGTCCAACCATTGACCAAACCCCCCAGTGCCACTGAACCATGTCATGAAGTGCCACAGCTATAAATCTTCTGAACACTTCCAGGGATGGTGACTCCACCCTTGGGCAGCCTGTTCCAATGCCTAACCACTCCTTCAGTGAAGACGTTTTTCCTAATGTCCAGCCAAGCCTCACCTGGCTCCAACCTCCTTTGAGGGAGTTGGAGAGAGTGAGAAGGTCTCCCCAAAGCCTCTTTTTCTCCAGGCTAACCAACCCCAGTTCCCTCAAGTGCTCCTCACAACCCTTGAGCTCTAGAGCCTTCACCACCTTCCTTGCCCTTCTCTGGACACACTCGAGCACCTCAGTGTCCTTCTTGGAGTGAGGAGCCCAGCACTGATCCCAGGATTCAAGGTGTGGCCTCCCCAGTGCACAGAGTACCCAAAAAGCAAGTTCTAAAGGATTTGAAATATATCTGCAGGTAAAAATGCAGCATCTGTCCTCTGCCTTAAGGGTCAGCAGAAGCTTTCTGAGATCAGTCCCAAGCTCCCGAGCAGATCACTGCTGGCTCAGCCACTGCTCTGCTCTGCTCTGAGGAAAGTCTGCATTTCCCCATGGCAGCTGTGCTCTGCTCCTGGCAGAAATGCAAGCTCAGCTTGCAGAGATCCATCGGGAACAGCCACTGGATGTCACTGTAACTCAACAAAACTGCACTGCCAGGAGGCTTTCCTGCAAGTCCTCACCGCTCTCGGGGGTGCAAAGAACACACCAGTTTCTCAAATCAAGACCCAAGACGATGGGTGCAGAGCTCCTGGGACAACCTTGGTTCCCAGCTCTGGCAGGAGAGCCCCTGGATGCTGCTCTGACACCTGTGTGAAGCTGGAAACTCCTTCCCTCTTAGTTCAGCCTAGGACACAGCTCCTCCTCTGCCAACACTGAACTGGTTTTCCATGTAGAGCTGCCATCTGCCAGCAGGACGAGCTGGAGGGGTAATTAAACGGAGCTAACGCTGAGGCTGGACCACACCTGGCTGCAGCAGGCAGAGTGGCTTGCAGAAGGTGACATGGCCACACAGCCAGAAGTCCTTGTGATCTATAGATAAAATGTCTAAGGTTGTTTACTTTGAGTAACTCCTAAATGCTCATGAAGTATTTGGCCTCAGCAGTGAAATAAGACCTCTATTTTTACCATGGCTTGGGATCCACCCAAGCATCAGCCTGAAATGCATCCCATTTGCTCCCCACCCCCCATCTCCACAGGATCTGTTAGCTGGGTCCATGGAGTGAGCCCCACTGCAGGACTCCCACAGCAGCACATGGAGGTCAGCAGCTCTCCACCACCATGCTGACTCCTGTTGTGAAATGCTTGGATAATGATGGTGTTTGCTGGACTGAGGATCCAGTGGTGGCTTGTTTGCAAGCTCCCAAAGGAATTGAGTTCAGAACAAATATTATTCCAAAGGACCAGCTCTCCCAGCTGTAGGGTGAGCTCTGCATATTTCTTGCTTGGAAGAAGAATGCATTTCACTACCAGAGCAATGAGCTAGTCCCTGACTCTGGTTTTGGGGGCTGACATCTCTAGGCTTTGGGACAGACATGTAGTTACAGCCACAGCCTCTGCTGTGTGGCTCTGAGAGCCTTGTCTTGTGTGGCCTCCTTGTTTGGCCTCGGTCCATGGACAGGCACTGGCCAGGACAGAGAGGGAGCTCAGGAGTAAGGAGTGAGGGAAACATGAAGCCAGCTCTGCACTGGGGAGCTGTTTGCATTCACCACCGAAAGAAACATTCCAGTGAGTCCTAGGACAGCCCAAAGGGAGTTTGCTTTGGCCTCCTAACACACTCCTTGCAGGAAGAAAGAGAGCTCAGACCCCAGCCCTGGCTGCTTGCATCCGAAATGGGTTTTGCTGAGCTCATGGGCAGAGAAGGGGCAAGTCAGGAGAAGACAGAGAGGGAGGGAGAGATGGAGGAAGGCATGCAAGAGGGAGCTAGTGAAAATGTGCCCTGTCTGAGGGTTGCATTTTATTCCCCCTGTGTTATTCCAAGGTTGTTCTACCAAACTGCTGCAATCACACCAAGAAAAACCAAGGCAGGAGTCAAGAATTACACTCCAATCTCCTTTTATAGTAACACCCCTTACTTACTTCTGCCTCTCAAACAGAAACAAAAACAATCCACTGAAATATAACTCTTGTTTAAAATAATCCAAGGAGTTTCAGGACCTGCTGCTCCCTCCCTGCCTGCTCCCAGAGGAGAGCAGAGCAATCTTCCTGCACTGCTTTCTGTCATATGGAAGCAGTAACTATTTTTTTGTTAAATTAAAATAGTCCTTGCTGGGAAGAGGGAAGACCCTCAGTGGTTCCCCAGGGGAAGGCTCTTTGCAATCCCCTGCCCTGAGGACAGGAGATGTGGCACAGCTCTGATCCCTGATGTCTCAATGCACCTTTCTGCCATTTTGATGTTATTTTTCCATCCATCCAAGCAGCCCCAAGCACTGCAGTACAAACCACAATTTTCTGACCATCTTCTTGGCTGCTTCATTTAGTATTTTCTTGTCATTTGTGGGCAGTGAGACTCCCTCCCCATGAGGCAGAACATATGAAATCTCAGCACAAGTCCAGTGTTGGCTCTGACCAGGTGAAAAAGAAGCTGGACAGAGAGGAAGGAAACATCCTCCAAAACCACACCTTCCCCTTTGCACCTTTCTGGGAGACTGTCCTCTTCACACAACCACAAATGCTCCTCCTTAAGGAGGGGCCTGGGGACTGTAGAGTTGTGGTAGTTCTAACACAACACATTGCTGCACAGGCCATTGCATTCCAGCAAGCAGCTGCACAGCCAACAGCAACAATGGGAGAGGAGACTCTTCCCAAAGCTGAAGGGTTCCTGTCCTCTGCAGGCCACAGAGGACCCTTCCATGCTGGGCTTAGCAGGTGTCCAACCACCATGTTCAGCCACAAGCAGTTAGGAACCATTGACTTAATGATGGCCAAAAGAAAAAAGACCACCAGCTGATGGTCCCATCCTTTCACTGGTGCTCTCCCAGACCTGGGCAGACCTTCTTTGGGCTTTTGTTTAGACCTGCTCTTTCCAGGAGGCCAAAGGCTGAGACCAGCTCAGCTTCATCACCTGCCAGACCTCTGTTTTCACAGGCAGAGTGCTCCTATCAGCTTCAGAGTGGCCTCCACACCACTGGCACAACGTGCTGCTGAGTGCACTGCTGTTAACCCTGTGTGAGTACATGAAGGGCTGAAGGAAATCACAAATGGAAGTGGTGCCTTGGGCTGTTGAGGTGAGTCCTCAGAAGCCTGCAATTACATGTAACATAAATAGGACTTTTGATTTGCAGGTTTTCAGAAGTGCTAATTACTATGATTCATTAGTTCTAATTGACTGTAATGGAAAGGTTTAAAATAAGAGTTGTTCTTTTCCAGAGTCATGCAGCCAACATTTCAGGAGCCACTTTCCTCTTTCCCTGTCTAGCTTTGCTCTGCAGAAACATCACCAATGGGTGGCAAAACAGCAGGGAAAGAGTTCTGGAGACCATCAGCTAATCAATTACTCTAAGTGAGTTCCCAGGCTGAAGAAGTTCTCCAGCAACCCCACACGGGAGCAGCCTCCCCCTGCTCACACCACGCCAGCACTTTTCCTTCCTGCAGCTACTGCAAGATCCCTGAGGAGGTTTTGGTGTGGCCACAGCCTCCTGTGCAAAAGCCACAGCCAAGGACAGCATGTCTCTGCCTGACTGAGAGGTTGCTCTGAAGAGTTAGAGAAAAGTCAAAGAGTTGGAGCAGATTTAAAAGGAAGAAAGCCACCCCTTGGGGCAGAGTGGCACAGCCAGCCAGGTCCTCAGCCCTGGGGAGATGGTTGCTCTGCATGGCCTGGGACAGCCCTTTGCCCAGCCCCTCTACATGTCAGCAAAGGCACTGGGAAGGGGGACATGGGTGGCTGGTAACACCACAGGGCTCTTTATTTTTCCCATGTCCTCATCCCCTGACCACCCAGGGGATTGCACCTGAACCAGAACCCAAGCCTGGAATGGTGACACTGCACCAGGGGCTCACTGGGGTTTGGGACTGGTTAACCAGCATAACTTCTCAGATATCTCCTACAGGTTCTGTGCTCTGTTCAGGTCAGGGACAGTCACATCAGCTCTCCAACACACACTTGTCCCAGGACAGTGACACTAGCCCTGCAGCCTCATCTCTGCTCTGCTCTGCGTCTGCACCTCTGTGCCTCCCAAAGAGGGTAGCCACATCCAACCTCCTCTGCAGGAATGCTAATCCCCAAACTGTGCTCAGCATTTTTTGGGCTATGTAGGGTTGGCCTGAGCCACAGATGTCTTGTTGATTGCTCCTGCAGTTTAAGCTGTGATGATGGCAAGCAAATATCCTCAGCACAGCTTGATTAACCAGTGTGGAGACACCCAAGGATACAACACACCGCAGGGGTCAGCATTTCTGAGCTTCAACAGGTAAAAACTGAGACTTAAAGCACTCCAGAAGGTCCCAGTGGCCAGGGCTGCCCATCAGGCACAGCCTTCCCAGCCCTGTGAACCACCTGCACCACAGCAGAGCAAAGCCCATCCCACCACGGGCTGTGCAAGGTAATATACTGAGTGATCTTTGGTTACCTCTGGAGCAGGAAGCCTGTGACATAGCCCCTGGCCCAGGAACCAGCCCCTTTCCCAATAAAGTCTCTGATGGACTTGACCTCAGCAGGGGGCTGGGGTGATAAGTGCTGTTTGCTGTTCCTGCAGAGTTAACATTCCCTGGCTCCCAGCACCAGCTCCAGAACTTGCTCAGCTGATGTTCACTTCACCAAAATAACCTTGGCTCCATGTGTTTGATGTAGTTCATGTTAACCCATTGTCAGCAAACCCTTGTGGGCTGGGGCAGAGTGATTCCCAGGGATGGGAAGATCACAATTGTTTGGGAAGAGTCAGGAAAGAGGCGGGGGGGGAGGGAAATTGCTGCAGACAGCAACAAGAGCTGCTTTCCTACTGGGGTTGCTAGGGTGGAAGCCACGAGGGGCAGTGGTATCATGACCAGCCTGCAAGGCAATGCAAGCAGAAACCACCACCCTGCACTGTGGCACGAAGTGTTTTACCCAGGAACAAGCAGACTGCAACAGAGACAGAGCTGTGCTCCCAGGGCCTCTCCTCCCTCCAGAGCTGCTCCCTTGCAGCGTTTCCTACCAATGCAAGTGACCCATGGAGTGCACATGCAGATGACCCCAAAATTTCAGGAGGACTTGAGATCTGCTACCCCTAAGGCTTCCTCACCACCATGCCTGCATTGTGGCTCCAGCCCTGAATACTCAGGGTCTTGCTAAAGGAAATAGAATAACAATCATAAAAACATCTAACTGTTCCCTGGAGACACATAGCCTAACCCTTCACAGCTGTTGCAGCACAGCCTCCAATAATTTGGGTAAAATATCTTTTTCTAGCTCAAACAGCTAAGGAGACATGAGACTTCCCCATGTTCCTTCATCTCTCAGCTTGGAGATCCTCCTCACCTTTCCCTCAACACTTCTGCTGGAGACAGGAGTGCTTATGGTCACCATACTCCTGCTTGGCCTCCCAGGAGGAGATCTGCTTCTTGGGATGACTTGGGAAATTCAGCTGCAGCTACTGTAAACCAGGGCAGAAATTACTAAAGGGGAGAGTCCTGTGTCCTCCTCAAAGAAGGGACAGACTCCTGAATTCACAGAGCCTTGGACAGACTCTGAGTGTGAGTTGGTGCATAAGTAGATGAGAGAAATAAGCAGGTGAGTCAGGGTAAAGGTATCCTCCTGTGATGCACTCAGAATAATGCCCCTGAATGTCCAAGCACCATGTTATTGTAGTTCTGTTGTCTTCTTCCCTCCTGAGAAATCTTCCAGGTACCTTCTGACCTGGGTGATTCACCTTCATCTGACACATGGAACAGACCTCTGAGGGTGAGGGCTGAGGGAAGCAGCTGCTCCATGCTGCCCACACCCCATCCTGACATGCTGAATCTCCAGCAGTGGGGCAGGGTCCAGGCTGGCTCTGCCTGAAGAGACAGGAGCAGCTCAGGCATGCACCAGTTCCTCCAGACACAGCTCAGCTTTGCACTGGTAGTTTGCCACCCCCTAGGCTCAGCCCAACACAGTAAGATGGGAAGGTCCCTAGAGGATGATCCTTATAAAGAAGTCACCCTTTGGAGGGCCTTTCAGGAGGGCAGTATTCCCTGAATCATTAGTGCTCCTGTGCTGCTGGAGTGTGTCCCCTCCACAGCCTGCATGGGCCTCACACTGAAAGGTCATGCCCACACCTGTGTCTTGTGTCTTCAGCTCCAGTAAAATATGCTGTTAGATCCTAACCAGGGGTGCCAGGACTGGTGTCTCTCCTTCACCCTCCAGACTGCTCTTGCAGCAGCAGAGCAGGGGCTCACAGCCCCATCTTTTGGGGGTAGGTCTCATTTTGCTGCTTTAGAAGCACCCTCTACATCCAGGAGAGACCCAGGTTCTTCCAGAGCATGGCAGGCAGGCTCCCTAACATCCTGCCAGAGACACCCTGAATACCAAGAAGCACCTTCTCACCCCACAGACCCACTGTTTATTATTCTAGCCCACCTGTGGAGCACTGGACCAAACACAGGATGCTCCCTACCTGCCTGTTTACTCTTGCCTCTGCCTGCAGCCAGCCACAACACTTCAGCCAAACATGCAAAACCTCCAGCATGGAGACATGGGCTCACAGCCTGTCCCATGGATGGAGCCCCCCAGAATGGCTCAGGACCCCAGCTCATGCACACAGAAATCCCTTTTTGGGTGCTGGAAGGAGCCTGGGGTGAACACAACTGCTCCCCATCTTGGAAAGGATGATCTGCAGAGCACATCTCCTGCCTGGATGGATGTTGCCCTCTTCTAGCAGCATCAGCAGGTTCATGATGTGCAATGTTTTACCTTCTTCGGCTTCCAGGTCCACCAGTGAAGATACCAACACCCCCATCTCCTGACATTTTTTGCTGTGGGCCTTTGACTTCATATGTTTAGTCAGATTCCCTGAAAAAGAAGCAGAAAACACAGTTGGGTCAGGATGGCTCTTGGTTTGGTTTTGTTTTTCATTCTGCAAGCTCAGCAAGTTAATCATTTGGCTCTGAACTGCACAAAGGAAGCCTCTGACTCTCTCCCCAAACCACTTCCCCTGGCAAATACCCTGTGGCACAAGGCTGAGTCCTCCCTTTCCTCCCTCTGCTGCTGCTCTGGGGTGGAAGAGAAGGTGCTGGCTCAGTTCTGTGACCTTTCAGGTGTTCTGCAACCTGAAAAAGACCACTTGGGGTACACCCTTGGGTTTGAGAGGGAAGAAAAGTCCTGGATTGCTTTCAACTGGGCTGCTGCAGCTAAGAGAAAGGGTAGGAAAGCAGGGAAGAGAAACATCTCAATCTAGCATCTCCTCCCACCTCATCCCAGCACACAGTCACCTGCCTGGAGGAGAGGAGCTCCTCAGCACCATGGGGGAGACTGGCACTGCCAAAATGAAAAGCCCTGCTGGGTGTCTCAGAGGCTCTGGCATGCACTGAACTGCCAGGCAAAGGTTCTCAGCTCCCTGGAGCAGCAGAAACCATGGGATTTCTTTGCACCAGTGTCTGGCAGCACTGAAAAAAACCCTGCTGAGCACTACTGAGGCTTCCTGAGGGCTGGGGTGGATAAGCAGCTCCTGCAAGGGAAGTCTGGGATGCTTTGAGGTAGTGTGATGGGATAACTCCTGGGCACGTTGGCCTCACAGGGCATCTCTAACTCCCAAGTTACAGGCAGGTTAATTAGACTCTTATTAACCCTGCTTACAAGCAAGGGAAATGCTGAACAAAGTGGAACCTTTGCTGAGGGGCAAAAGGTAGGTAGGTGGAATGGGGTGGAAAATGAAAGGTTAGGAGAAATAAAGGATAAAATGTCCTATTTTTCCTTTGCCTCTGCCACATGTCTTTATGGACTGAGCTGCTGCTGGGGAGAAACCTGGGCTCTTGCTGAAGCTCCACCAGGGGCTATTTAACTTCCCAGCACAGCCCAGTAGCTGGCTGAGCATTCCCAATCCACTGCAGCAAATTGCTGTGCCCTCAGCCTTCCTGCTAGCTAACACTTGAGGGAACTGCTGAGCATGAGGCTTGTTTTGTTCACCCAAAACTAAATAAAAACNAATTCTCACACTTGATTCCAACTTTCAGCTGAGGACAGAGGTCCCTCCATTGGTGTCCTACAATCCACAGAGTCCCCTGGTCCCTGAGCTGGGTGGGAGTACAGAGCAGCCTCTATCGACCTCTCCTCCTCCTGCTGCCTCAGAGAGTATAAATAAATAAGCAACTCTTCACTGGGGCAGAGGAGAACTCTCTGTGACACCCTCACATCTCAGAAGAGTGCCATAACCATCTAGCTACCCAGTTAGGTTCTCTTTAGCCCATGAATAATTTATTTAGCCCATTTTATACAAAATGGAACAGCTCCAACAGGAAAGACCAAGAGAGACAAAGGCTGCCTATATATCCTTGTGGATCTGGCACCTAGCTAGGATGTGGATTCAAAGGATATTTAATAATTTAAATGCAGCAAAACAGCTGCACTAAGAGAGATTTATTATTTTTAAGCTTCATGCCTAAATACCCTTAGCCCCATGGTTAGGACACTCAGGTATGAGGATGAGTCCAGCCTGGGTCAGGTCCTTGCTCCAAATCAGACCTCTCTTCCTCCACTTTGGAGCAGCAGTTTTGCTGTAGACCCAAAGACACTCAGTCAGACAGGAGCATGCTTTCATGGCCACCTCTGGTTCCAGGGATTCACCATGGTTTTAAAGTCAAAAACTATTTCACCAAAAAGCATCCAATGAGTCCAAACTGTGGCCTCATGGAACTGGAATTTCATTTTGGACCTAAGTAGCCAAAAGCCAAACTGACTCAGCCTGGTGAAATCAAACCCTGCTGCTGCTGCTGCCTGTCCATCAGAGCACATCACATCCTGGCTGCCCAAAATGACCCAACTTAGCTCTGCTGCCACAGCAAAACCCCTAACTGGATCCCCTCCAGTGACAACAAAGACAGAAAATAAGCTGAAGTAACTGCCTGGTGTGAGCAGGGGGTTGTTGGTTAACCCCTGGGCTGGGGCACCTCTGGAATCCAACTGTCATCCCCATGGTGGGAAGAGTGGGGAGGTCTCCCAGGCAGTTTGGTTTTGCCACATCCTCCAAAGGAGCTCCTGTCACCGTGCTGCATGCCTCTGGCTTTGGTTAAACCTGGAGGGCACAACATGAATCCCTTGGGAGGAGGCTGTGGGATGTTTTGGGGAAGGCTCAGCCACCCCAGGTTCAAAGGAAGGGCTGTGGTCCTCAGAGGCATCCAGCAGCCACCTTGGTCACTTCAGGTGTCCAAAGACTGGCTGCACACACGAATCCTGCCCCTGCCTTGGCTCCAGGGCTGTCTGCAGTGAGCTCACACTCTCCCTCCTGCTGCTGCAGAATCTGGACAGACACAGGTTACCCAGCCAGCTGCTCCTGCAGCCTGCAGCTCTCCACCCACCACTTATTGCACCTCTGCTTTGACTCAGCTCCACCCTGAGCAACGTTTTGGGTTGACAAGCTCTGCCAGAAGCCATCAGTGTCACTTCCCTTTTTGTTTTCCTTCACTGGAGGCAACTGTCCCTGTGGAAGGCAATGCCAAGACTTCTCTTCCTTGCCCACCCAGGCATGAGCTGGAAGACACCACACAGGCAATGCCCAAACCCCCTCAGCTAATGAGTTTATGCAAAATGCCAAAGGACCAGGTCAGAGCAACTGTTGCTTTCTTTCCCCTTCTATGATTTCCTACCCTGCTTTCCACCCTCCTTCCTTCTCCTTTGCTTAGATAAGGCAATACCCACACACACTGATGAGCAAAATAAGCCTGCAAAGCCCTGAGTGCAACCCCCCCTGGGGCAGGGTCTGTCCATGCACAGTACCCTGCATGCACCCCAGGAGGAACTTCCAGCAGAGCAGGGATGCTGCTAGCCTTTGAGATTCTCATCTGAACTAAGTCTGCAGCATTTGAGGGAAGTGAAAAGCTGGAGGCTTATTTACACCGGCTGAGAAGCTGAACTATCATCTTGGGAGCCATTGGAAGGACAATGATATTTATCTTATCAGGTTTCTTCTTACAGTTTGTGTTTTTAGACCTCTTAATTAATGCTGGCAGGATTAAATGCTGAACTCCTTCAGCACTCTTCCAGTCAAATCAGCTCCCCTTTGGTGGGTATGAATCCTACATGGAAGGACTCACAGCTACTTGTTGCCTAACAGACTTCTGGCTCCTAACTAAAAAAAAAACCCAAAAGCCAAAAAAAAAACCCCAAACCCCAAACCCACACAGCATTGCTTCCTTGGAGACAGCAGAAGAATCATATTGGAAGAAGCAAGAGAGAAGCTAGCAGGCAAGGATGTAGTGAGCAGAGAGGTCTACTGGATTAGAGCAGGTACCTGGTCCTCACTGAGGGCTGGTTCCCAAAAGTTCCCAGATTTGAGATGAACTGCCTAGATTGATATAAAGTCAGGAACCAGTGGAAGTTGTGACCCCACCTCAACTATTGCTGCATTGGAGGAGAACATGCAGCACCAGCACAGCTCTCCCATTATTCCTGCTGAGAACTATGTATTACTGCCTGCTTAAGCTCTTCTGATGTTGTGAGGTCTTACTCTGGCCTTAAAGCAGCTTAAGTACTTGTGTTGTTTTGAGAAAGCTAGAAGTCTAGTGTTCCAAAAGCACTTAAAGCAGCTTAATGGGGACTAGAAGTGATTTCCCAGTTAAATGTAAAGGGGGAATTAATTAATTTTTCAGAATATCCATGCTCATAGTTTAAAGGTGGCAGAGTTCAAGCCAAACACAGGGAACAGAAACATTGAGACTGCTGGAAAAATGATCCTGTCTGTACTGGGCATCCCATGCTTTCCACATCTCCTCTTGAGTGTGGACAATTTAACAGCAACAAAACAAAGCAACAAATGACCAACTGCATGATCTCAGGGTCCAAGGTGACATTGAGACACAAACACAGCCTCCTAGGACTGAAGTATTTTCATCTTCCTCTTTGAAGATAATCTGCAAGGAAAGCAACAGCTGCTCTCTAACTCACAGACCCTGGGATGCTCTCACACCCAGAGAACCAGCCCAAGCCAATGCTCTTTGTCCCAGATAAACCTTGAAACAGGTTGTGTGTGAGTTAAATAATGCACAAGCCTTCCTTTAGGTCTGCACATGGAGATAATGTCCCCAGGTGAGACTCCAAGAAGGAAAACTTTCATTTATATAGTTTATTGGGCAAAAGATTTGAATTCTTAGAAGTGTTCTTGTTATCTTTCATACTTACTGACTTGTAACTGCTGCTTTCTTTCCCCTTTTATCATTTTCTGTTGCTTTCTTACTTATTTCTTACTGTTACTGATTCAAGCAGAGAATCTGAAGACCTAGCCTGCCTGCATCAACACAGGTTCTAAAATATTAGCCATCTTCTGGACCAAGCCTATCAGCTTGGGTTAGCTGCAAATGAATCTTCCAGAGTTACCCAGGCTGGATTTGCAGATCTCAAGATGTAGAGAATTAGCACATTTCCACTGAGCTTGAGCTCAGACTTAGTAGTTGTACTGCTTTAAAGAAATAACAGCCAATATCTCCCTTGAATTTGCCAGTTTTCTACTCCCAGCCCTCATTCCTTTATTTTTTAACTCTTTTACCTTTCCCTGGTCAGTTCAAGAGCTCTTTTGCTCACAGCAGTTCCTCTCCTGCCTGGACCCCTGGGGTATTTTCTATCCCCAGCCACACATCTCAGGCCACATTGCCTAAGGAAGCAGGCAGCAAATTCCTGAGGAGAACTCTGTCCTCATCCCATCACAGGGCTGTGACATCCTGAGGAGTGGGGAGACCAGAGTGTCCTCCTCCCAGCAGTGGCTCCACAGGGATGCTCAGACCCCTTCCCTCTCCCCAGCTGCTCAGGAAGGGCCCCAGCACACACAGGCTGCAGGGACACTTTGCAAATCTCTCTCTCAATCTGTCCTGCCCTAAGAGCAGTTAATGCCTTTGGAGCTTTCTGCCAGTTGGACCTGCTCTGTAGTTTCCAGAGGAGGCTTAGCAGAGCTGAGTCTGCTAGAGCAGTAATAGTAATAAACTGTGCAGCCATAACCTTGCCTTTAAGGGCTGAGGGGGTAATGCATTTAATATATTAACATGTTCAATAACCTCAGTGCCTGTCATGTGCTGATTTAAGGAGCTGCAAACTAATTTATTAAAGGAAGACTATGGCTGAGGACATGAAGAAGTCTGGTGTCTGGAAACTGGGAGCAGACTAGACTATCAAATGGATCTCTTCAGCCAACAGGAGCTGGTGTCCTCTACACAAGCACCTTCTAAATTAATGGGAAGCTCCTTGTCCCTCCTGACCTCCAAGCAAAGGCAGGCAGCATCCACACTGGGATCTGCTCTTCATGCCTTCTCCAGAAACCTTAAGCAATCTGAAGCAATCAGGACATGAGAGTCTGATGTGAAGCTGAAGGAGAACAGAAAAGAGCAGTGGCAAAGGATAATGTCTGCACAGGAGGGGAATGAAGGTGCCAACATTGGCCCACATCCCCAGGTCACCCAAGGGGAGGAGGGAGAGGGAGGCTGCCCTTCTCTCGAGGGTCAGGAGTGGAATGACAAGGGACTGTTCCTGTGTCCCCTCTGGGAAGGTGGGCAAGGGAAAAGCTCTCCCTGACCTCCCTGAAAGGAAAAAATTGTTAGACTGTGACTTTTTCTTCATTTCCTTCCTGGTAAGAAAACAATGAAGAAGCTGCTCGAGTTCTTTTAAAGAACCTCTTGGAGGCCAGGGTAACAAACCTCTTAGGAGAGCACTACTAGAGTGGAGGTAGAGACACCTCATTAAAGAGGCAGCTTTAGATCTGGTCCAGAAACAGGAAATCAAATAAATCTTCACAAACCCCATTTCCAAGACTGCTGTTTCCATCAGCTAAGTGAGCACACAAAAATCCCACAGATCTGCTTTAAAAGAATAATAATAACAAGTTCCCTTTCAGTTCTCTAACCCAAAGGAGCAGTGACAGAAGTGCACAGAAAGCAGACAAGCAGCATAATTAGTGTGAAGGGGAAAATAGTTTCTTTTGCAAAAGTTTTCCCAGTTCTTGGAGCACAGATATGGATTTTCTGGGGTGGGGGGAGGTACATTTCAACCAGATAAAGATCCTCATTAAAAATAATCTGAACAAAAAGTTTTAACTACTTCCAGCCTATTTGAGAGTTCAGAGCATTAGGTCATGCTGGAGAGATCTACCACAGCCAAAGTGAAGACAGCTCCCCAGATATCCCCCATGAGCTTATGCTGAAGGCTAAAATTAACTTTGGAAAGCTCCTTTCTGAAAGAGCTTCAGCTCAGCCTAGAGTTTTTGCAAGTGCAGACTGAGAGCAAGAGCTCCAGCTTCTCCATTCTGCAGCTGACTGTGGCTGCAAAACTGTTCACCATGAAGGAAGGTCCTAATGCACCAGGGCACAAACAAACTCGTTCTACACCTCTGCTGTGACACAGCCAGCTCTGCAAACCTCTTGCACCTCTGGTTCTCACTCCATCACCAACAGCAGTGATTCAGTAACTGGATTTTAACTGATCATTTGATCAGCACAGAAAGCTGATCTTTTTCTTGCCCCCCAGTAACTCTTTCCCAAGGTCCTTGTGTCTCCATCAGCAAAGCAAACAGGTGTTACCCAAGTGCTGTGAAGTTCTGTGGAGTACAGGCATGCCCACAGGCCACAGCCCACAGGCCACAGCCCACAGGACTCTCACCCCCTTCCAGAAAAAAAACATTTTCATGCAATTCCATGTTACCATCATGCAACTATTTGTCCTGAAACAGCTTCTCTGGGGAAGTTCTGCCCCCTCATGCATCCACAGGCAAATGGAGAGCTTTGCATTCAGGTCCCAGCACTGGGGGGGGGTTTGAAGGAAGCATTTCTGTGCTGCCTTCCTCATGCAAGTTTCCTGCAATGCTGAAGAAGGGAAGAGCTCTGGAGGCCACTGTCTATTTGCAGTGTGCAATCAGCACAGTGCTGGCAGTTTGTGTGCTTCAAGGGAGCAGAGGTGAAGAGCAAAGCAGCTAGAGAAATGGTGAAAAGGATGATTTGATCACAGCATCCAGAACAAAAGCCTGACTGAAGCATGGTGGGAAGAGAGGTGAAGTGAGGGAAGAGGCTGAATGGATTCACCTCTGAAAGGAAAACCTCAGAACAAAGTAACAAAAGCAAAAGGGAAAGAGAAAGAAAATGAATCAGAAATAGCTCCAGACTGGGAGGGAGAGAAAGAACCATGGCTGGGATTTGCTGCCTCTCTGACGAGAATTTGGCCTCCAGTTCAGTATCACTTCCCCATGCTGCCATACACTCAGTGACTGCCAACACGTTGTTACCCAGAAATCCCCCACCAGCTTTCCCAGCAAAGCCACCAGCTCCAGGCACTGCCCACCCTCCATCACCCAGAGGCTGGGTCACTTGTCCAGCAGGGGCAGGCCCTGGGTAAGCACACGTGCTGCGCTCCACGCAGCACCCAGTGAACCTCCTCACACTCATGCTGTGCCAAATCCCTGGGGAGCACTGGCTTCTGGGGTTGACGTTCTTTTTGAGCAACTAGCTGTCCAACTGTGTCATCTACAGAGATTTGCAGTGGTGGAGCTACAGACAATGGCCTTTGGAGATTTATGTCAAACTAGAATCAAGAAACTGAACTCGACAGCTTTACTGCAAGACTTGTGCAAGAGGGGAGATTGGTCAGACCCACTGTGCCACACACTTAGGAGAAGTTAGAAGGACTTGGGCACCTCTGGCACTTTTGAAAGCTCTACCAAGAGCCTCTTGGAAGAGACTTTCTTTGCATGTGGTTTGGCATGTTCCTGCTCCAGTTCACCAACACACAGCCACTGAGGCAATGATGAAGGTTGCTTGCAAAGAATATCTGGTGGTGGTGAGGCTGTGGATCGTTAATGACTAGATGTCCTGGAATGGAGGTCAAAGAGAAGGAGTCTACTGACATGACACAGGAAAAGTCGAAGCTCCATGCAACTGCCAAGGATGAGAATGTGCAGCGCAAAGAGATCCTGAGAGCACTAGCACGTAAAGCCACACAAAGCCTTGGCCAGTGGTGTTTGCCTGTACCCAGCCGCTCCTGCTCTCCTCCTAGGCTGGGCTGGTTTATCAATCCCTGCCGGTGAAGCTGTATCTCAGGACCATTGCCCTTCAGAAGCACAAGCAGGATGGAGCAGAAGCTCTGCTTAGCGCAGCCAGCGCTCGCCGCTGCGACAGGCGCCAGCCTATAACGCGGGGCTGAAGCTTTCAGCCGATTGCCGACTCCCTCATCCCCCTCCCTCCAACTCCTGGGCTTTCTCCAGACCCTGGAAAGGCTTTCCCTTCCCCTTTCTCCAGTAACCCCCAAGAAGCCTTGTGAGTCAACATACTAAGCAGAGGAGCCAGGAGCTGACTGTCTCTTACCTTTGGTTTTAAAAGCAAAGTTACAGTACTTGCAGACGTACGGCCTGACGTCTGTGTGCGTGCGAATGTGTTTCTTCAGCATGCTGGGTTTCTTGCAGCGAATTCCACACTCCTCACATACATACTTCCCTCTTCCACGGCCTCGCACATACACATACTCTTCGTTTGATTTGTACCTATGAGCAACAGGTGTCATGACAAAAAAAAAAAAAACAACAAAGAAGATTCCCACCTCAAAAGGAGTCAGAACTTTCCTGGGTTAAATCAGCATGTTAGTGACACCACTGGCCTCCTTCCCCATCTGCTAGCTCTGGCTGATGAGGCTAACTTCGAAATATCTTCGAAAGCTTTTGCCCAGATGCCTGCTTCCTCTTCTGGAGTATGTTCTTAGGTCCTGCATCTGCTCCTCTGGACAGACAAACAGCCCAAAGTCTGAGATAAGTCACAGGGTGACTCCAATGTCCTGATTTTTCGCACCCTCGAACAGAAATGGAGGCACTCTTAATAGTCTGAATGAGACCTGTCACAGCCCAGCCTGGCTGCCTGAATCACCTCTCTCTCAGCCTATGCTGTGTTTTAAAATATGCACAGCCTGCTGCTGTACTATGCAAAGTACTGAGAAACTACATCCCAACTAAACCTCTTGTGATACAACCTTTCCCACCCATCGGGACAACAGTAAAAGCCATCTGAGAAGACTGTGATGCCACACTGCAAGTTGTGTTCCCTGCACAGGCTCCTGCCAGAATGAGATACCCAGAATGGACACAAAGAGAAGAAAACACCAATTTTTCAAATGTATTGTGCTCACACTAAATGTAAACACCACAGACTCCAGGCACAGTCACCATGACTTAGGTTTACCCAAGAGAATGAGATTGGTCATCCTTCCTTAACCTTGTATATTCATTTATTTTCTGCCCAAGCATTAGTGCATAGGGAAGGCTACATGATGGGGGTTTGAAAAATAGTTGTGAGACTGAGACAAATCATTTAGCCTCCTGCTGTTTAGCAAATGGAGTCTGTAATTTCCTGTACTTGCAGCACAAGAAGAATAAGGTAACATGAAATTGGTCCCCTCAGATTTTTAAGAGGCCAGATTTTTGGAGCGTGGTTCTTCTTGCAACTCATTTTTCTATCCAGTACAAATTATGTCTGGTCTTCAGAAAGCTCCAAACATCCACCTTTGAAAATCAGACCTTCTAAAGCATCTTAATAAGGGGATCTGAAGGCATGCAAAACCACCAGTCATCTTTTAGTATCTTCCCAACAAAGCCTATTCCAAACCAGAATGGGGAGAAAACAGCAGCCAGAGAACAGAAACAGCAGCCCTGGGAATAACTTGAGTACTTAAATAGGTGAAGGTACAGTAAATCCTAAACCTCCTATGTATTTATAATAATAATAATAAATCATTTAAAACTGAGTAAATATACACAAAGATCCTGAACCCAGCCCTAAACTGATGGGAAGATAATGGCATGGTCTGCAAAGGATGCATCCAAGCTAATCCATCCCAATCAGCCACAAGTGTGGGTCTATAAGCAGGGAAGTCACACTGCATGAACCTCAATCTCCCACCCAGGCAGAACACAGGTGGCTCTTGTTCCAGTTTGTTTTATTCACTGAGGAAGAGTACAGGTAATTTCAGTTCCATGTGGGCATTTAGGGGACCTACTACCTATGAAATTCAGAATAATCTTCCTGGGTGCCACCCAGTAGATGTGAGTTCTGGGCTTATCCCTTTCTCTCCTGCCATGTCCTGGTCTCTTTGGCAGGCTGAGCCACTTCTTTGCTTCACAGGAGAGGTATGAGCAGATGCTTAAGAGATGATAAGTTGCTCATGCATTAAGGTGGTGAGGTAATATCTCCTATGCAGGTTCAGACACAGATGAGAGAATAGATGAAAAAAGGATGTCTAGATAGCCCCTATCTAGCCTGAAATACTAGTAGCAGCACCAGGAGAAACCAGCACCTACATGTGGGAGCACAGCTTGTATTTCTGTCCTTCAGTGTCAGCAGAAGTTCTCCAGACCATAACCAGGGTCCTCTGGTAGCCCAGACATTCTATCCTACCTCCTATAACTGAAGGCACAGAAATGCCATCTACCCCTTGCCTTCCACCCCCATCCCCCCCAAAAAACCACCTTAGCACCAAAAATCCTTCATCACAAGGTTCTCATTCTGTGGCCAGAGGGGCCTGAGCTGGTGTCTGAAGAGCAGATGCTGCCTGCCAGCCTCCACCCCAGTATGGCCAGCATCTCCATTTAACCACACAGATACCAAGGTTCATGTAATTAATTGTTAGGGATGGCTGGAGGCCAATATCCCTTCTTCATTCAGTTAGTGACTGAACTCCAAAGCAGTAAAAAGAACCCAGGAATCCTGATTTCTCTTCTGTTCAGATTGTTACTGGAGGCTTCCTTCTGTCCTCCTTCCTTGCTGTCATTATGCTGGTAATCACCTTGCCATTTAAAAAATGAAATTGCTTCTTTATCAGCCTTGTACTTGCACTCCCCTTAATTACACTCTCACATGGAAATCTCTAAGCAAGTTCTTTGTGTCCAACAGTCCCTTCATCAGCCTCATTAAAGCTATCAGGGCTGCCTGTTCCTGGCTGAAAAGGGACACGTGATTTAATCTGCAATGAGAGGTTGCTGTTTAGCTGACACTCTGGGAGCCTGAGCCATCCTTCAACACAGAGGTTTTCCTACAGCTCCCTCAGACCTTCTATAAAACACAGCAGGAGAAACAGAAGAAGGAGGGTAACCTAAAGAAATACCAAACCAAACAAGCTGAAAGCAAGGGAGGTGAAACTGCCATAGCAGAGAGAAGGCTCCTGCAGATGCCATCTGCCTGCTCTGAAGGCTAGGATGTGTTTATGGAGATAATGACTTCAGTAGGACACTGGTTTCTCTGTGGATCTAATATGCTTGTATGATTTGCATCAGAAAGAGAAACCAATGACAGCTCACTTCACCTGAAGATTTACCCTGGACAAAGGATCTTCCTGCTTTGTAACGTTTGCTGTAACCAGATCCCTCTAATATCCACAGTTGGAGTTTGTGTCAGCAAATCTGAGCTTCTCTTCCCAGGGCACTGTGGAATTCACAATCCTGCAGTTAGCAACTTACACACTCCTCCTGCAGTGTCACAGCTCCCATCTGACACTGAGATGCTTTGAAACCCAGGAGGCTAACTGGCCATTACCAGCTCAGCGACTACTTTAGGAAACAGCTCTTTCAAGCAGCCACACAGAAAGATAAAAATGCAATTATTTAATGCACTTTTTGAAAGGTTATTTGCTGTCTTCTGCTGGGAAATGCACAGCTGGTGCAATCTGTGCAACTCCTACAAGAACTTTTCAGAGCAAGAGGAACTGGCACAGCCATGGCCACATTGCTGCCATTTGACATTTGTTAAAGTCACTTGTTTGCTTGTTGGGTTTCTGGTAGCTAGGAAAAGGAATGAGATATCTGATCCTTTCCTGAGCTGCTGCACTTCCTTCCCAGGCAAGTGAACTGAGTAGCTCCAGTGGCTGCCTTCAGTGCAAGTCTCCTGGTTTTACTGGGGCACATTTAACTGCCACCAGGCTGCCCACTTACCTGGCTTGGCCAAACCCTTTGGAAGCTCCTGACAGTCTGCCCTGGCATTAACTAATCTGATTTATGTTTTATGTCACTTGCAACATTTGCCAGATGGTTAATAAATGCACAACTCTTACCATGTCACTAACTCCAGGCAGATGACTGCCTTTCTCTTCTTCCACAGCAAGACCACTCTGAACCTGCATGTGCAGCAGAAGTCCTTAGCCTTACCCACTGCATGCCCAAGGGAAACACAGGCTGGGAGTCCCTGCAGGACTGCAGGTTAAGGATCACCTCACACAGGCCAGACAGTTACTAGGAAATCTCCCTTAACTCAAGCCAAGCTCCAGCAGAACAAACAGGAAGATTTCTTTACAAAATCCAGACCAGACAATGTCATTTCCAGGTTTCTAAAAGCATCAGAAAACTTCCTAGCATCCCTATCTACCAGACAGGGATCTTGCACCAAGACAAACAATGCAACTCCAGAGAATGATACAGCAAGAGAGAGAAAGAGCTGGGCATGACAGGAGAAGACCTGGCACAGAGATCCTCTCTTCCCTGTCTGAAGTAATGGATCTTTTTGTCAACAGCACTTGCCAATGTCCAGTGAAAGTGCAGGAGACAAGAGCCTGAGCTGATTGAGTCCTCTCCACCCCCCCAGACTGGAGCCAGGGGTGAAGGTACTGCTATGAACATCATCCTGCCCTTGACTTAGGTATCAGCAGCTCAAATAAGATTTGGCACTGGAAAAATTACCCTATCCAAGATGACCACCTCACAAGAAGCAAACCCAGGGCTCCTTCTGCTTGGTAAAACACTGGGACAGAGCCTATCTCCTGCCACCAGGACAACCCAGTGCCTGGTGCAATGGGACTCTCATTTTGAGTGGACTCCAACTCAAATAGCAACTCAGGATTGATCCAAAGATAAGTAGCTGCCTTGGACTCATGGGGAACCTTAGAGACTGTGGGGTGTTAAATCCTCCCTTACTCAGTGACACATGCTGCTGGCATGGGAAGAGCAGCTGGGGAGCCACTGCTCCCACCTCTACTGCTGCAGTCTCTGCAGTGCATGGGGCTCTTCTCTGCTGCAGAGGAGCTGGGGGGATGTGGCCTATCCAGAGCCCTCCCCTTTATGGGTGGAAGCTCCCCCTCAGGACTGCTGCTGTGGTCAGCTTCCTCCCACAGTTGAGGTCCGTGGCTGCTTGTGGCTGAAGGATGGAAGAGCAAAGCAGACAGACACTGGGACTCTTGGTTCCAAAACCTGCAGCTTTGACTATGTGTCTCCCACACAGGAGCAACAAGAAACATATGGACATCAGCTCAGCTCATCCCTGAGGTTCTGTGGGCATTCCAAGTTTGTTCACAGAATCATAGAATTGGTTAGATTGGAAAAGGCCTTTAAGATCATCAAGTCCAACCAATAACCAGCACTACCAGGTCACCACCAACCCATGTCCCTCAGCACCACATCTCCACCTCTTTTAAACCCCTCCAGGAATGATGATTCCTTCACTGCCCTGGGCAGCCTGGGCCAGAGTTTGACAACCCTGTTGGGAAAGAAATTGTTCCTAATGCCCAACCTAAATCCCCCCTGGAATAACTTGAGGTCATTTCCTCTTGGGTCCTCCCAAAGGACTCTGTCAACTAGTGTCCTGAACAGGCCAAAGTCTGTCCCTCAGAAGCCTAAGGGAACAGTTCTGCTGGTTACTCTTCTTTCTTCTCCAAGAGTTGAAAACTCTATTATTTTGGGGTACATATATTCATGTACTATAGAATCAATGTCCTGAGTTGGAAGAGACCCACTCTGCTTTGGTGAGACCTCACCTCCACTGTTGGGTCCATCCAGAGTCCTCAGCATAAGAAGGACATCAACCTGTTGGAGTGGGTCCAGAGGAGGCCACAAAAATGATCAGAGGGTTGGAGTACCTTCCCTATGAGGAAAGGCTGGGATAGTTGAGGCTGTCCAGCCTGGAGAAGAGAAGGCTCTGGGGAGACCTTACAGCAGCCTTTCAGTGTTTAAAGGACCTTTAAGATGGGGACAGACTATCTAGCAGGACCTGTTGGGACAGGACAAGGGGTGATGGGTTGAAACTGAAAGAGGCCCAGAGAGGTGGGAGATGTCCCATCCCTGGAACCACTCCAGCTCAGGTTGTCTGGGGCTCTGAGCAACCTGATCTAGTTGCAGATGTCCCTGCTCACAGCAGAGGGTTGGACTTAGATGACCTCTAAAGGTCTCTTCCAACCCAAACTGTTCTATGATTCTATGAATTTTTGCAAGTGCTCTGGACAATGCCCTGGCAGTGTGACAGCCCAACAGCATTGGCACCAAAGAGCAGGTCTTGCCATGCTTCCCCATTGACACAGGAGATTAACATCTCTGGATGAAGTGAGCAGGATCATGTTCTGCCATGTGTAGCTCTGGGGCAGTTTGTTAAAACTTGCCTGTACTTTCTTTTCTAATGTAGAGATGACAGTGAGGATCATCTCTGAAACCAAGCCCTTTGTGATGCCATGCCCAGTTCAGAAGAGCAACTCTTGTTCCAAGCCCAGAACTACTTTCCAGGCCCTAGACTCTGCAAAACTTCTCATGACCAAGCAATGAATGTTGGTAGAAATACATAGGTCAGAAATTCATTTCTGTAGATTTAATTTTACTACATGAAAAGGGGAACCTCTCCACAAACACACTTCTGGGATCTTCTCTGTGTCATCAGTTCTGGACTTGGGGACATATCACATTTCCATCCCATCCACACACAGAGCAGCACTCCAACTATTTGTCACTTATCAGGAAATATCTTTATGAAATGAAATATTTGGGAAGCATTCTTAGCAGATGGAAACCCTAATTGCCTCCATCAGGAGAAGAACCAGTCAAGGACATCCTGTTGCTGTGTTTAAAATCTATCAGAATTGAGTCATCTTGTTTGGGAACCAAAGAGGTGAAGCTCCAGGAGCACCAAATATTGTGATTTCTAAATCCAGCTGTATCCAAAGCAGATCACACTTTGTCAAAGAAACCCTTTAAAGCACTTTGCACAAGAACCTCCTCAGCCTCACTGAAGTGCAGCACCTCAAAGGGGAAGGTGTTGCTTATGATGAAGATTGGCTTGAGAGCAGCCCTGAGGAAAGAGACTTGGGGCTGCTGGTGGATGAGAAGCTCAACATGAGCTGCCAGTGTGTGCTTGCAGCCCAGAAGCCAACTGTATCCTAGGCTGCATCAAGAGAAGCATGGCCAGCAGGTCGAGGGAGGTGATTCTCCCCCTCTACTCTGCACTCCTGAGACCCCACCTGGAATATTGCATCCAGTTCTGGTGCAATCTCCTGTTCCAAGAGGGATATGGGGGTGCTGGAGAGAGTCCAGTGAAGGGCCAGGAGAATGATCAGAGGACTGGAGCATCTCTGCTACGAGGACAGACTGAGAGAGTTGGGGTTGTTCAGTCTGCAGAGGAGAAGGCTCCCAGGAGACCTTCTTGTGGCCTTCCAGTACCTGAAGGGGGCTACAAGAAAGCTGGGGAGGGACTTTTGAGGAGGTTAGACAATGCTAGAAGCAGGGGAAATGGGTGTAAGCTAGAGGAGGGGAGATTTAGATTAGACATTAGGAGGAAGTTCTTCACTGTTAGGGTGGTTAGACACTGGAACAGGTTGCCTGGAGAGGCTGTGGAAGCCTCATCCCTGGAAGCTTTTAAGGCCAGGCTGGATGGGGCCTTGGGCAACCTGATCTAGTGGAAGGTGTCCCTGGCAGGCAGGGGGGTTGGAACTAGATGATCTTTGAGGTTCCTTCCAACTCTGACAATCTGTCAGTAAAAGAGATGATGATCAAAGAACCATCAGGTTTCTTGCACATGAACCCCCTGTGTGCTGTCTCCCCCTTCACACAGCCATAGCACACCTTGGGCACAGGACAGCATGGTGCTTGCCTGGAAACCAGGACTTCTTGGCAGTGCTGGTGTCCCACAGAGCAAACCATCCCATGGCTTGCCAGCAATGCTGATCACCAGGACTGCAAAATGCACATTAATCCAACAAGAGACCCTAAAGGCAACTTCAGGGATAAAGGCATCCCCCTCATTTCCTGCTTGTGGCACTCTAAGAATAGATAGGAGGAGCAGGAATTCCATGGCATTGCAGAGAGAGGAAAAAAAAAAGATCACACAGGACAGCTCAGGCCTAAGTTCCCCTTTCTGCTTTTTATAATATCCCTGGTGGGTCCTCACAGCTCAGATTTTACCTAAGGCAATTTTCCACATCTCTTTGAATGGGAAACAATAAAGTGGGTGGCTCCCCACAGCCTGCTCCTTCTGATCACAGCTCTGTCAGCACGACCTCGGTGGCACTGGGGCTGCGTGGGACACTCCAGCTGCTTCAGAAGTGATGCTAGCACCATGGGTGGTCATGGCACTGTCCAAAAGCAGATCAGTGATTCTCCAAAACAAAAAGATGAACACTGGCAGAGCCCATATGTCATTAAAAAGAAGCCACAGAACTTGCTTCCTATAGCACTGCCCTGTGGTAGGGCAACAGAGAACCAGGACATAGGGAGGTCAGTGCAGAAACACCAAGTCAAAGGAACTCTCTCTTGATGTGATCACATCTGGGACACTGTGCCCAGGTTTGGGGGTTTCAAAATTTGAATGGTGCCAGGAAACCAGACAAAATGGGAGAGAAACAACCTCTCTGTGAAAGGGAGGGATGCAAAGATGAATTTGGGAGGAAATCATACCAAAAGTGAATGATTCAGACTTTGTACTGAAGCATAGACAATAAAAGGGCTAGGGACAAGGTAATGACCTGGAAAGCTGTATGTGATGGTCAGGATGGAGACACATCTGTCATTGACAATTAACCTAAGAACTACAGAGGGAAACCAAGAAGAGGAAAACTGAAGCTAATATGAAAAAAGATGGGCAATGCCTTCATGATGGGCAGTGTCTTCATGATGGGCAATGCCTTCATCATAGGGGATGTCTTCATGATAGGCAGTGTCTTCATGGAGGTTCACCCTGTACAAAACCACAGCATGGATTTAAGCAGCACACCACCTCCTGCATGTTCAGCCTTTAACACCTTTCACTGGACACAGCTTCTTAAGAGCTGACAAAAACGTTGACACCTCTGTAACACACACAGAGCATTCTCCAGAGGCAGACAAACAGCTAGAGTGAAAGCTATGGAGAAAATATGCATCCACAACCCAAATCCACACAAGAAGCTTTTACTGGCATAGAAACACAGGCCAGAAAATGACTTTTAATGGCATTTCTCCATCAGCAAAAGCAAACCCTTTTGCCAGTAGAGCCTATTTTGATTGAAGAATTGTTGTGGGCTACAGGGACAAGAGGAACTTTGACTGCATCAGCTGGCCTGCACCAGAAGGACTGCTCCACTACCAGTAGTATCTGATCCCTGACCCTGAAGCTGGCCCTTGAGCAGCCTGGTTTCTCCAAGACAGACCATGGGACTTCCTTAATAAATGAATCCAACACAGATCAAGCAACACACCAGCAAACATCATACATGGCTGTAAAACTGCAAAACCAGTGCAGTTTTGTATTACTTCTCCAAATGTCATGCTTGAGTGAAAGCTTGATTCAATTTTGGGTTGTGGTATCAAACCTCTTCTCATCTATTAGAAGGACAATTACAGTTATACTCATTATGGCTCTATCTGCTGTTAGACAACTTCATCCTCTCTGGGCTTTAATCATTTAATTGTCATTGCAAACCACTATAAAAACACATCTATTTCAGAAAAGAAAAGTCAATGCAAATAGTGCTATGCTGCTTTAGACAAGCTGAGACCCTGGGTTTGACTACTCAAATGCAATTAGAGATGAGACCAGGCTGAAAAAAATGAAAGTACATTCACTGCAAAGTGGAAGAATGTCAGTGGAGTTTGTGTGCATCATCCCTGCCAGGTGGTCAGCTTTAGCCACCCAAGCATGAAGAAGTGTGGAATGATATTGTGTGCACAGGCTAATTAGCCCCTTCTGGGCTTCCCTTCTATTAAATCCAATTGTAAAAGCAGAGAGAGAATGGACAAACTTCTGTGGTCCCTCAGCTTGTGTTTAATGATTGAGCCAGGTAGCCCTGTCCTCAGAAGATGCCACACAATTATTGCAGAGCACATCCAATCTGAGCATCTCATCTCAGTTCCACAGGGGCAGCAGCAGGGAAGAGAAAGTTCTTAGCTGCTGCAGAGTTTCACAGTGACAGGGACATGATGGCAGCATCACAAAACATCATGTCTACCTTCCGTCTCTACGTGCTCATGGCCAAAGATTCCTCTCTATGTTATTACAATAAATTAAAGCTGCATTTCTGCTAACACAAGGCTGGGTTTTTGTCAGAAAGGTCAGGTCATGACAGAGAAGTCCACAGAGTCAGGACTCACACTGTTCCCAGGGCACTGCTCCAATGCCACCTTTGCCTTTGGAAGATCAAATACAAACAGAATAAAATACCAGATTAAAAAGCACAACTGCCACAAACTCCTACAGCTCCTTCATAAAATATTCATAGAGAAAGTCTAGCATGGAAATCCCCATAGGTGACCTGTCTGAATCCCATTTCTTCCTCCTCCACCTCCATCAGAATTGATTAAACAATTTCTGGAGACCCTGACATTAATGACTCCGTCTGGCTCTAAGTGACTCTTGTCTGACACAGATATTTCTTGTTCTCAAAGCAGCTCTTCCTGCTACTGTGTTTCTAAGTGCCAGGAAGGACTCTGCATGCCAGCACTGCCACTTTGTCCTTCTGCTGCTTGTCACATCAAGGAAGAAGGGCTGTGCTTAATGGCCTTAACTCCAGCAGTGCCTCACTTCTCAGCACTCCCTGCAGCACCTTCATTTTGGGAGGCATGTTAAGGTCTGCAACACCTGCTAGTCCTACACAGATCATCAAACTCTTGAAGAAACTTGTTTGCACTCAGCTCAGTTTCAACTCAAGAATTATTTCAAGCTGTACCCAATCTAGGAAGCAAGTGCCTACATCAATATATTCTGCCCACTGCTCCTGTTGCATGGTTGCTTGCTCCAGGATCTATCATCCCTCTCTATTCTGGAGCTGCTACTGATAGACTCCAGAGTTTTTCTTAACATGGTTACAAGCATTCCAAAAAATTATCATTATGAGGATTTGGCTTCTAAGATGAAGAAACATAAATGCATTCTGGGCTCCTCAGGACAAGAGAGACATGCAGCTCCTGAAGTGAGTCCAACAGAGGCTACAAAGATGATCAGGGGCTGGAGAATCTCCTTTATGAGGACAGGCTGGGGGAGCTGGGCTTGGTTAGCCTGGAGAAGAGGAGGCTGAGAGGGAACCTTCTCAATGTATAGAAGGATCTGAAGGGAGGGTGCCAAGAGGATGGAGCCAGGCTCTTCTCAATGGTGCCAAGCAACAGGATGTGAGGCAATGGGCATGAGCTGGAACAGAGGAAGTTCCACCTAAACATGGAGAAGAGCTTCTCTGCTGTGAGCATGCCAGAGCCCTGGCCCAGGCTGCCCAGAGAGGCTGTGGAGTCTCCTTCTCTGGAGAGGTTCAAAACCCATCAGGACACAATCCTGAGGGATGTGCTCTGGGAGACCCTGCTAGAGCAGGAAGGTTGAACTAGATGACCCCTGGCAGTCCCTTCCAACCTTATCCTGTCTTTAATTCTGTGATCTTCTGGTTTTGTTGGTGCATTTCTGTGTGCCTGGATGAAGAACCAGCCCTTTTGGACAAAAGCATGCTTTGAGGGTACACACAAGGGTACACAACCTCATTGTTCAGGTTGGAAAGCATCAGATTGTAGCTACCTCCACATTTATTTCTAGCTGCTTTTTCCCTGCACCATTTACTGAGAGGTTGAGGGTATTCATTAGCATTTTTTTGCATCTGCTAACTTCTTCATTTGAGAAGCAGAATTTTGAGTAACCCAGCAGAAATCCAGTCCTTTTCAAGGTCAGATCCATTCACTCCAGTAATCTTGATTTGAGCCAGTTATTACTTACATGGGTAAATACTAGCAACACTTCAGTCTCTAATTAGTCCATTTCTTAACTGCTGTAATGCACATGTACAGAATGAAGCAAGCCTGTGAGGGAAGAGTCAGTGGAGTCTCTGACAAAAACATCTGCTTTCTGGAGTGATGGTTTCCTGTGACTCAAAGTTTATTCCATCTGTGGATGAATTTTCTCTGGCTTTCAGTCTCCTCTTGGTCTCACTGGGATAAACAGAGGATGATCAGCACCTCTGGGCCTGATGCATGGGCTGGTCCAGAGATTCCATGGTTGAGGCTTTCTCCCAGCCACAGTCGTGTCCTCCTTGAGCTCTTTGTGTGGTGCTTGTCCCTTCTGGGGGCTTCACAGTGCTCTGCTTGTTCCATTTTTGACCCAGGCTTAGTTTTTGCTGGACACCATGTCATAAGATGCAGCATGGGGGAATGCTGTTATCAGACTGGCCCCTCTTATCTAACACATATTCCTGCCATGGGACAAGGTGAGTAACCAGTGACTCCAGTGACTATGTTACAGAAATGCATTTTCTCTTCTGTCACCACAGCTGATACAAGCCTTCTTGTTCTCCAGCCTATTAAAAATGAATAAATATCCCATTTACAACTTACACCCCAAAAGAACACACTGGTGGGTCTCAGGGGCAGGGACAGCAAAGCATCACCACTGCCCCTGCCTGCTCTCCACTGCTACATTGCTTAGCCTTAAAGGAGTAAAAAGTGGAATTTCATCATTTGACTTGAGAAACAAACTCAGTTGTCACTTAGCAGAAGGCTGGGTTGGAAATTTCTCTTAAGTATTCTGGCCAAAAATTATATTTACATTGTTTCATTCAGTTATTGCTTAATCTTCTCCAAGCACTTCCTCTGCTCTTCCAGATCCCTGAGCCACAAAGAGAGCTGCGCCTCCATGGTCACTGGAATGACTGAGGCAGGCAGGAAAGGAAAGAGCTAGCTGCTAGCTTTTACCATAAATCTGCTAAGGGCTTTAACATAGAAAATATATTGTATCCTCAGCCTGACTGTTAATTGCTTTTGTGGTGAGACTTACAAAGCTGATACCTAATGAGGTTGGTTGTTAAAAACAAACCCCCAAAAAACCAGAAGCCATGCTGCACATCTTTAGAATAAAGCACTGCTATGTTGAAAAAGCCAAATTTCTGCACATAACATTAAGCAGTAATTAAGATGAACACCACACAAGGGAAATATAACTGCACAGTTGTTCTGCTCTGGAGTGAGGCACTCCTAGCCCAGTTCCAGTGTGTCCTGCTCCTTGAGTGACTGTCCACTCCTCTGCAGCAGGAGGATGGAGAGGGCTGTGTGCTGCTGACCTGACTGGTCACCTGCAACCACTGTAAGTGGGATACAGAATCACAGAGTGTTAGGGGTTGGAAGGGACCCCTGGAGATCATTTAGTCCACCCCCTCTGCCAGAGCAGGGTCACCTACAGCAGGTTGCACCAGGATGTCCAGGTGGGTTTGGAATGTCTGCAGAGATGGAGACTCCACAATCTCTCTGGGCACCCTGGTCCTGTGCTCCACCACCCTCAAACTCAAGAAGTTCCTCCTTAGGTTTAGATGGAACTTCCTATGCTCCAGTCTGTGCCTGTTCCCTCTTGTCCTGTCACTGGGCACCACTGAACAGAGCCTGGCCCCATTCTCCTGACACCCACCCTTTAAGTATCAAGTCTTCTCCAGGCCACCCAGCCCAGCTCTCTCAGCCTTTCCTCACAAGATATGTTCCAGTCCCCTAAGCATTTCTGTAGCCCTTTTCTGTTCCCTCTCCAGCAGTCCCCTGTCCTTCTTGAACAAGAAAGCCCAGAACTGGACCCAGGACTCCAGATGTGGCCTCAGTAGTGCAGAGTAGAGGGGGAGGAGAACCTCCCTTGACCTGCTGGCCACACTCTTCTTGATGCAGCCCAGGATGCCATTGGCCTTCTTGGCTACGAGGGCACATTGCTGGCTCATGGCCATCCTGTTGGTCACCAGGACTCCCAGGTCTCTTTCCAAGGAGCTGCTTTCCATCAGATCAGTCCCTAACCTGTCCTGGTCTATGAGGTTATTCCTCCCCAGGTGCATTATCCTACACTTGCCCTTGTTGAATTTCATAAGGTTTTTTTCTGCCCAACTCTCAGCCTGTCCTGCTCTCCCTGAATGGCAGCACAGCCTGAGAGGTGTCAGCCACTCCTGCCAGTGCTGTGTCATCAGCAGCAAAGAACCCAAGACAGAGATCAACAACACCCACTGCTAATTCATGGTTCCTTAGCTTATTTTACACTCTGTTGCCAACACTGCTAAGGAGGATGAGCAGCAACACAAACAGACCAAGTCAGTGGCAAAGAAGGTCTCAGTAATAACAAGGAACACTCAGGAGTTCAACAGATTGAAAAGACTAATCTTAAGCACTGACAGCTTTTCAGCCCTAAGAGCAAACCTCTCAGCAGAACAATTCCAGGGATCATATTATGGAGATCAGTATGGGGAGCACAGCCTGAACTGCTGTTTCCACACTGCTGTGATGGACTGGCCAGGGCTGGGTGCCCACATCACTGGAGTTTTGTTAAAGTCATAGAATCATAGAATGGTTTGGGTGGGAAGGGACCTTTCAAGGTCATCTAGTCCAACCCCCTGCAGTCACCAGGGACATCTGCAGCTAGAGCAGGTTGCTCAGAGCCCCAAACAACCTGAGCTGGAGTGGTTCCAGGGATGGGACATCTCCCACCTCTCTGGCCAACCTGGGACAGGCTCTCACCACCCTCAGTGGAAAAAATGTCTTCCTTCTACCTAGTCTAAATCTCCTCTTTTACTTTGAAACCATTTCCCCTTGCTCTAGCCCAAACTGGACTGATTCAATCCCTCCAGACTTTAAGCATTTCTGTACTGGGTTTCCTTCCATGGCTTAGACACATCTCAGAGAGAGGAACTGTTGTTATTGTCTGCACTTCAGTCTTGCCTCAGGACAAAACAGTCTTGACTCCATGCCTTGTGCACTATTTCTACTTTCACTATACATTACAAACCAAAAGTCTCTAGAAATAAATCACCAAATAATATACAATATATTTGCACTGAGAGTTGCTGTGGTATGTCACTGCAGGCCACAAAGGCCAGGCTCCTGTAGGAGCCTGGCCTTTGTGGCCTGCAGTGACATACCCCAAGTTGCACATTCCATTACTTAGGAAACACTACAGATAAGTTTGTCCACTGAAACACAAGTCTTACAGGTCTGATGACAACCTTGATGTTGACAAGCATTGGAAGAGAGCTGATAGGACATTGCCAAAGTTGTACTATTATTTTTAACACCAATAAATGCATTTATTATGAACATTTCTAAGCACTCAAATGGGCACTGAAGAGCCTTTTGGCATTCATTAGAGTGGATGAAACAACTGCAGTCAGAGCTACAGAACCTGGTACTTTAATAGCATTAGCAACTCGAAGACTCTTCCACTGGCCAAGTGCTAGCGCTCTTGGTGCTGATGGCAATCAATGTCCTGTCTTATAGGATCCTTATTTTCCTTACTGTTTGGTCAGGCCACTTCCTTAAGTCCCCTGAGTACTCCAAAGGAGGGAAAGGAGTTTTCAGACAGTTTTATCTGAGTAAAAGAAGACAAGGTATCTTCTGGTGCAGCTGACTGACTCCAGCAGGTTTCAAACCTTCCCTGCAAGCAGTGCTTGCTACTACTCCCTCTCCTAGAAGGTTGCAACAAGGGATCACTGGTTACCTCCAGCTTCCCTTTACCAACAGCCAACTCCAGTCATGCTAATCAGGTTGCTATTAAAATACCCACAGACAGAAGAAGGACTGATTCTTCTCTGCAAAGGAGCCACAAAAATGGCTCAGCCCAAACCCATCCACTGATGGATGTCTGCTTTGTCACATTTGTTTTCCTCTTGTCTCATGGGACTTCAGCCCATCTTCCTTCCATGCAAGCTTATTTCTGGAAGAGTTTGGCAAGGATGCTTTTACAGTGTCCTCCTACTTTGTTCCCACCACTCAGTCAGTGACAGACTGGGAGCATCACAGGAGGAATCCATAAGAATAACAGCAATGGTGAAAGAAAAGCAAACTTCTTCTCAAGTTCCTCTGCCTCCACTGCTACACACTGGAGAAGTTCTTCCTGGGGGTCACAGTCTCCTTCTCTAGTCTGAATGAAGAGGCTGCAGCTCTCAGCTTTCAGCAGAGGTGTATGGGGGTTTGGGAGGGGGCTGCTTCTCAGGAACTGGTTTTATCCCCATCCTTTTGTTACTTAGCAATAGAAACCCAAACACTTCTCCTCCAAGCGCAGAAGGCTTCCAGCAGCTCCAGCAAGATCCCTGCAGGGAGTATTGAATTCCATTCACTTCTTCACCAGTGACATGAATACCCATCCCTAAACTGTTGGCACAATAAAAATGGAACATCTGAGCCTGGCTGCCATTAAGAATAATGCAAACCCTGCCCAAGGAGCAGCCTGGTTACACTGGGAAATAACAGGAAGTGCCTCGATTTCAAAGAATCTTGGATGTCAACCTGATATCCTGCACATTATGGAATAACTTCATCAAGGCAAATGCTTCATTTCCAAATGTCTTCACAAGACAGCCCAGACAACCCTGCTGCTGATCCCATGTGAAGCTTCAGCAGAAGCCAGGGAGCTGGTTGAAAGCAGCAGGGTGTTTTGGAAGGAGAAATGGTCCCCTCTGGAGTCTCAAGCCCTTCAGAAAGACTTGGAAGAGAAGGGACTATGGATGGGGCTGGCATCACCAGTCAAGTCCTTCCAGGTCTTGTGAAATGTGGGCTAACCTGCTGCTGACCTCAAGATGTTGGAGCACCTCTCCTTGCTAGCAGGGTTCTGGGGTTTTCCTGCCAGCTGACTCTTCGGAGTTACACACCTCTGCCAGCTGCTGGCAGGTGGGAACAGAGCAGTTCCACTGAGTCTCACATCTCCAACCCCCCAGTGAAAGCTCTTAATAAGTAATAACAATAAATAATAATAACAAAGGAGATTTACTTCTACAGCATGGAAGCCAAGAAGCCTCTAGCTAAATTGAAAGTAGGAAACAAAAGCAGGTCCATCTGCCTGGTCAATTTTTCCCCAGAGGTAACAAAACTAAATACAAAAGCATAGTAAGGACAATCTGAGGACCACTAGGAACAAAAGTACTCAGTAAGTATCACCTTCTGGATTGTTCTTGCCCTTATCACTGCTGGCTATTGATGGTTAATGAATGTCTGATCTCCAGGTACAAATGCCACTGACAAAATACCCAAAGCCACTCAGGTTATCCCAGAGGATCCAATGGATTGGCTTGGGATTATCACCTACAAGTAGACCATCACATCAGCCCTCACTCTGCTCTACAGGACCTAAGGGTTGTAATTATTAAGGAAATGCTGTGGATTATTCTGGTGGACAGAGAAATGCTTCAAGGAAACACGAGCCTCAGACTCATCCCATGCCTCTACCCATCCTTCAGACTGGATCTGAGTCAAACCAATTTGTAAGAACTGATTCAATTATTCCTCATTTCCTGTGCTTCATGTGTCCTGCCAAGGCCAAGCAAGGAAATGAGGGCTAATCCCAAGGAGACCTAAGATACTGTCAGTCCAAGTGGACAGCAGGAACACCAGGAACTGCATAAGGAAGTTCTGTCCTACAATTCTAGACAGGTAAGAGATCCCAGATGAGCTGAAGTGTCTTGACCCTCAGGCACTCACCTGGACTAGCAGGATGAGTAGATTTGAAGCCCTACTCATCTCTAACAACGGCGAGGAATCACTGACGTGAAGGGAGGGCTTGTGTTGTGAAACATCTGGCAGGAGGCAGTAAGTCACCAGTCCTGTTGAGTCTATGAACACTGGGATGCTCTTTTAGCTTTTCCACAGCCAAAATACGGGCCCCAATCCAATCTGCCCTCAAGCCAGTGTGAGGACCTGACACGAGCTGTGGGCAGGGTCGAGTGGATCCTTGCTTCAGACAGCATGAACTGGGTCCATGGATCAGAAACCGATCATTGACTAAGTGATTGACTTCTTGCCAGCTAGGCAGCTCCCTCCTCCAGCCCAGACACTCTGAAAGGAGTTTGGTGGCTTCTATTCCCCAATCTGTACAAAATCACACTTCCCTAAGGACCATCCTCCACCAGCCATGCAATCTTCAGCAAAGTTTCGACAGCCCTGGGGCTTTCCAGGGCCACTCACCACAGGGTGAGATGTTCCTCTGAAAGCCTCCCTTCCCATGTCACTGCTCCTCCCTGAGGCATCTTCAGAGTCAGAGTTTCTGACTTCAGCAACTGAAAAAGGTTTGTGATTATTGCTGCAGAAACCAAGACAGCCCAGAGAGAGGGAGCTGGATCCTGTTCTTTCTTGCACATAATCAATGCAATGGCTTCGGCAGCTCCAATCACACACGCAAAGCCATGGGAGGAAACAGGACAGGACAGGGCTAACCAGGGGCAGAGCCTTCCTCACCCATGATGATGTGTGAGGAGGTGAGCAGAGCCAAAGTTGTGCTTGCAGGACCTACAGTTCAAACGCCTGATCTTTTAACTTAGAACTGAGGCACATTAGATACCACATTTGTTGAGGAAAAAGTCTGGAAAGCCCATAATGCTATTTTTCTCCCTCATTTTTCTGTAGCTAAACTTAAAAGAAGGAAAAACCCCACCCCTCTTTTTGGCATCTGCTTTTAGCTGGTGCATTAGATACTTGCTGTGCAGAGGTTTCAGTGTGTAATGGCTATAGTAATAATACAAATATGATTATGCCAAGAGCACACCCTTCTGTAGCTCAAGCACTATCTGTGCATGCCCTAAGTAATCTCTCTCAGAAGTCCCTACATATTCTTCAGCCAGGGATAGTCTCCCTTACATCCTGCTGGGTTTAGAAACGGTTTCATTTTCCAGACACAGCTTTACAACTGCAGATAGCAGCTCTGGGCCACAGGAATGTTTTGACAAGCCCCAGCAGCAGGGTGGTTCTCACGGGAGCAGTCCCCAGCACAAAGGGACGATGCAGGTCTCAGCCCTCCGGCAGGGAGCTCCCGCCGGCCAAGGGTGCAACACAACCTCCTGCATTCCTGCCAGGACCCCGGGATCACGCTGCTCCCTCTGTTCCCAGACGTTGTGCCACGCTTGTGGGTGAGAGCAGAGACACGAGCAGCAAAACAGCTGGGAAACGAGCAAGGAAGGCAGCGATGCAGCCCCTGCACCGCCAGCACCCAGCCGCACCGGTTCCCTCCAAAGACTGTGGCGCTGGGGGAAGGAGGAGCCTGGCTCCCAAGACACAGATGGTAAATGCCACGGCTCTGGTCACCTCCCCTGTGGGCTGAAAGGGACTGTGAAACAATCCCTCCTTGGAAAGCTTCCCATGGAAATCTCAGAGAGAGCAAAACGTGTCCATGTCTGGGTGTGCAAACGGTGGCAGATGATCAGCTCTGGGGGAGGGGGACAGTGTTTAAACAGGACAAAAAATATATATTTAAAAAGGGCTCTGAGAGCCCCGAGGTCTGCTGCTGACACTGAAGAGCTTTCCCTTTGAGTCCCCAGTTCAACATTCAGCTCATAAGCAGTGGCTGAAAGCTGTCACGGGGCAGCAGTTCTCTGGTAGCTCACAAGAGAAAGGAGGTGACAATTGCACCTGAGCTTCTGCACTGCAGACTGGCTGCTCTCATTAGCTTCCCAGCTCAGAGCAAGTCCTCTTCAGCCCTGTCACCCCCCTTCTGCACACAGTGACTTTGCTCCCCACCTTGCACACAGAGAAGAGGAAAATTTTCCAACCCAGGAACCCTATTACTTGTCTTTAGATGGTGCCTACGACTCCACCGTGCAGGCACTGGACATAGAGAACAAACCTGCTTTGTACCCTCTAGAGTTCCTGCCCCAAGGGCATGGGAAGACACAGGTCAGTGTGATGGTACTGGATGTCCTGGGACAGCAGCCTAAATGTTGTCAACGTTTCTGTAGACATCTCAAGGTAGAGGTGAATCGAAGGAGGAAAGAGAAAGTTGGCAGATGATTGCAGACAGCTTTTTCCAGCAGGGAAGAAAGGTTTGAAAACATAATACATGTGGAGCAGGAGCCAGCCCCATCACCATTCAGAGGCAGGAGATGATGTTCTTGTAAACAAAAAGGGACAACAGGTAGGGTGGTGCTGAGCTGTGCTGCCAGTTGTTAGTGACACCAGCTAGGGCCTGACATGGCAGAGAGTGAGCAGGCAGTGCAAGAGGGTGCAAAAGAGGGCTTCAGCACCAGGGAAATTACTTTTTCTTTCCATTTTTCAAAATGAACTGAGACAGACCCAGATTGCCACTGTCAGCATGCAGAACAGGATACAGCAGAGGAACTGGATGAGCATCTGATGAATTTTACTTCTATATATGGGCAGAAAAGGTTGTGTTTCAGAGTTGTGCAAGAGGAGTTGGTGAAGTGCAAACATGGCCTGAGTGTTCCAGGGAAAAGCCCTGCACAGCAGTCAGAAGGTGGTGTTGAGTGCAACCATGCAAAACGTGCTAAGGATGGAGAACTTGCAGCACAGCACATTCTTTCCAGGTTGAACTTGAGCTGATGCTTAGGGCAGGATTCCCCTCATTTCACCTCAGTCATCTCCAAGGTGCCTACACAGGCCAAATTAGCCATGCAGACAGGAATACTCCAGAGGGAGGAATACTCTGGTGGCATCATTCTCTTAACAGCTGCTGGTTTTACACATAATCATCAGAAGAGAAAAAAGCCAAAGTGCATCACCTGTGCTGCCTTGCCACAGAGGGATCAGACATGTGACAACAATGGTTAGCAACTTACAGCCCTCTCCTGGCACTGGAGAAGCTGTTGCCCACCTGGCAGAAAAGCTGATATGCTGGGAGCCAGAATAACCCCAAGGAAGGGGAAAGAAATCTCTGGTCCCTCTGAGATGTGCTGCCACCTGGAAGTGGATTTGACAAATTCAATAGCACATAGCTTGCAGAGACCAACTCAGAATGTGCTATAGCCAAGACCATTCTCTATGTATTTCAGGAATATTCTGGATATTTCCCTTGAAAAGAAAAGGTTTCTAACATCACAGAAAACCCTGCCCAGAACTCTTCCTCTCCACATTTTGCATGTGTCAAATGCACCAGTATATCATGCTCAGTTTTGCTGAGACCAAAATATATCCATTTTTAACTCCAGAACGTTACAAACCCAGGCAGCTTTGCTTATCCTAGGATTGTGGCACTCTTCCCAAGCCAGGGAGGGAGATGCAGGCTTCTGGGGGTCTCTCATGTACACATCTTCATAGGAGACACGTGGGCTTGCTTCCAGCTAAGACTCCTCTGGAAGATGTGCTGCTATCTGAAGATGAGGCAACACTAAACCCTTCAAGAATCCGAGGCAACTCCTCCCCCAAACCACTCATCTTCCCCTCTCTTAGATAAACATCGAGCAGTAGGAGGCTGCCAACAACCAGCAGCACTCATGGGATCACCATCCAGCTGGGAGTTCCCTGGAGAGGACCATCTGTAGAGGAACTTGAAGCCATCTAATCCCAGGCACAGTTCATGAACCCACGGTTCCAGATGTGACCTTGGCTGCTGGAGGCTTCAGCAGCTCTGGTGACACAGCTCACGCTTCTGAAGAGACAGCAGGAAGGCTGCAGAGCCTGGCTGAGCAAAGAGAACTGGCTGCTGTTGCTGCTGACATGTCCTCTGCTCTCCAGCATTTCTGGGCTGTGCAGGAAAAGGAGGACCATGAAGTCCTCTTCTGAAGGTGGGGTGGGGGCACAGTTAGAAATGATTTAACTCACTGCTCTCCTTTAGTTCTCTGCAAGAACTAAACCCTCCCTAAGCTTCAGCAGAGAGAGCCAAGCATGTTCACACCAAGGTGCCCTGGAGAGCTGCTGTGTCACACAACAGTGATGCACCAGGGCAGGCTCAGAAACCACCAAGACTTTCTCTGCTGGGAAAGTCAATCTGCAGACTGCAAATGCTCCCAGTACAGGACTGGTGTCTCCCAGAGCTCTTCTATTTCCATGGCCTGCTGCTGCCTGCATGTATCCTTTCCCATGTGCTAGAACCTCCTAAATTCACCATCAGTGGCAATGGTGCCACCATGCAGCAGGGCCTCAGGTTTCTTTCTTGGATGCAGCAGGTTAGCTCATTCAACTCATACAGTGACATCCCATAAAGGTCCAATTTGCACAGGCACTAATACCCAGTTCTTAGCACCACAAGGAGCTCTGCCCCATCACAAAGCACCTCAGAAGACTAAGCCCTTCTTTGCGTGACGAGTTCAGGCTTCAGTTCAACAAATTTAACTCAAGACTCAACACACAAAGAGGTGAACTAACAATAAATTGTCATTAATGATACTTTGCAGCAAAACTAGCAGGTTTCAGCTCTAAAACTCCAAGCCATTCACAAGCTGGCTAAATAGACTCATTACCTGCACTGGGACCACAGGTTCCCACCTCCACAGACCTCACTGCAGCTCTCAACATGATACCATTTGGGGGAAGAAAGAAAACACAAAAAACCCCAAGGTGGTAACAGAGCTATGTGAAAACTGACATCCCCCCCTACATTGCAGACCACCTGAGGCAGCAGATGCCAAACAGGACTCAGCCTTGTTGAATTCTTGTGAAATAAACCTGATCAGCCTTCAGCCCAAGGCTCCCTTCTATCTCCTGCATTTCTCTAGCAGCACTATACCCCCAGGACACCCAACACAGGAACCTCCCCAGTGACTATCTCCTATTACCTGACAGCCTCCAGGTCCCTCACCCCACAGCAGCTCTCCTGCCAAGCAGAAGCCTGGATTTTCAGTAATGAAGGTCTTTGCTCAGTTCCCATGTGGGAAAGGTTCTTATTTTATCCAAAGCAGCTTGCAGGCACAGGCTGCTCTGGCACACTTGAGCCCAGTGCTTTGCAGATAACCCCATGCCTGGAAGCACTCTTTGGTCTTGTAAGGGGACTGGAATACACACAGCTGAGTCTCAGAAGAGTGGTGGAAGTGCTCAGCCTCTCACAACCTTGAAAACCACATAATTCTGCCATCAAATAGTTTGTTTAAATAAGAATGGCAAGAAATTCACAAACACTGAAAACCACTGGGTTAACTGCTGATCTGAAACAGCTGCAAGAAATATGTGCTCTCTGAGAGCACTGCTACTGTGCTGCTAACCCAACCAAGAGACACACAAACCAGTTCAAGCACAGCCAGGGTCTACCAGAAGCCAAAGCACCCAACAAACAGAAACTTGGCTGCATTCATCTGATTATTCCTCTCTGTTTGACATGCCAGGTCCTGAATAAAGGTGAGAGATGAGAGCCCCCAAGCACTCAGAAACAGATGAATTTCCACCAAATCCAACCACCTTGCACAGATGCCAGGTGAAGACCATCAGAAGAGCTAGCCAAGACCCTGTCTGTAATCTCCTCTGCTTCCCATTTTTAAAACTCCTGTCATCCTTCAGCCTTATCTCTACACCAGCACAAGCAGCAAAACAGAGCAGCAGAAACATCTTAGGTCACACTGCCTTTTGTCTGAGGTTCTACAGATGAAGAAGCATGTGGTCACAGTCAGCCTGGGTTCCTATTTTTCCATGCATATTCACAGAACTGTTTCAATTTGAAGACACCTTTAAGATCATCAAGTCCAAGCATTAACCCAGCACTGCCAGGTCACCACTAAACCATGGCCCTCAGCACCACATCTACACCTCTTTTAAACCCCTCCAGGGATGGTGACTCCACCACTGCCCTGGGCAGCCTGGGCCAGGGCCTTGACATCCCTTCTGGGGAAGGATTTGTTCCTCATGGCCAACCTAAATCTCCCCTGACACAATTTGAGGGTGTTTCCTCTTGTCCTATCAATTCTTCCTTGGAATAAGAGCCCAACCCCCACCTGGCTCCAGCCTCCTCTCAGGGAGCTGCAGAGAGCCAGAAGGTCTCCCCTGAGCCTCCTCTTCTCCAGGCTAACCAAGCCCAGTTCCCTCAGCTGCTCCTCACAACACTTGTGCTCTAGACCCTTCCCCACATTCCTTGCCCTTCTCTGGAGATGTTCCATGAATTTCTCACATGGTTCCAAAGCAGGACATTGCATCCCACCCTCCCTTTTTATTCCATTGCAGTGTGTATCTGCCTGAGGAGCAGCAGGTCCTTCAGGACAGGGAAAATGACTTTAAACACAGCTTTTCTCCACTCCAGCCTGGTGAAACTGAGCTGAGCTGGCAGATGTCTTACAGCACTTCACAATCCAGAGATCATGGGACTCAGCCTGGCTACAGGTCTGAGATGCATCTGCCTGCACCACATCTCTGCTGAGCTCCTCCAAATAGACTGAACCCAAGAGTAGGTAAACAGGCTTTAGCATGAAGGATCTGGTAGCATAACTTCCAAATGGGGAAAAGCAACTTGGGAAGATGGACTATTAAAAGGAAAAATAAATGTTTGGATGCAGCCCTTCCCACTAGGTCCTTGCAGCTGGATCCTTGCCTCCAGCAACTCCCTGACTTTCTGAGAAGCAGCAGACTCTGCCCATTCCCTCTGGTCCTGCTGGTCTTTCCATCTGCTCCTGCCACATCCCACAGCCTCTCAACCCTCTCCCCCCTTGAGCTAGCCCAGCAGTGTCCCATGAGGAGGAATGAGCTCACCTTCCTTCCACAGCATTGCACCTCTCCTCAGTGGTGCAGAAGACCCATAACCATCCCAGAGCCAGTGACATCATGGGCTACACCAGGACACAGCACACAAGCTAAGCTGCTCTCCTTCCAGCAACAGACTGGGAAGAATTGGAAAATCTTTCTTAATGCAGAGTCTGGCTCCCACAGCCTCACCACTTAAGGATCTAGCAGGCTTTGCTCAGTTCTTACAAGCATTCTCACCACCAGCATGAGTTGTGTGCTCACTTCCAAATTATGCAAAAACATAAAACTCTTCCAAAAACAGACCTTCAGAATCCAAACTGGGAGTGGGGAATGCTGACTCCCCAGCCTCAGGGACATGGTCCCTCTCTAGGTGAAACACCAAGTCAGCAGATGGATTTGACAGGATTCATGCTCCCAAATGCATGCCATTTACTGACAAGACAATTTAGGCAGACTTAACTCTCAGACCTCTACCATTTCCATCATGCAGAATGTTCCAAAGTATTCCACATTCCATCTGTCATCACTGGCATTTTCTGGTAGTTGATACCAAAGACAATCAAAACTCAACTGCTGCATTAAGATCTAAAACATAGAAAATAAAGAAAAAAACACAAACCAAACCAAACCAAACCCCACCAAATAGGAATCAGGTTAGTATCTGCCTTGAGAAGAGACCTGGCTTGTCAAAAGTAATGCTTCCACCATGAGAAAGGGACAGAAAAGGAAGTCCCAGAAAGGCAGATCAGAATTCTATTCTCAGCACCATCTTCCTGCCATTTACCTACTGGAATATGGATTGAGCAACAGGCAGTCAGGTCCTGCTCTGTCTATTTGAACATCAGGTTTCTAATTGATTGCACAGCACTTGGAACCTATTAAAGGGCTTCTATAAATTGCATTCCTGTATAGGACAGGCTGCCTGGATAAGCAGATGTTAAGAACTGGCTAAACGTGGTAAAAATGTTTCCTTCTCAGATTTTCCACCAAATTAATTGGAGAGATTATGTCACTGAATCAATAAAGTCAAACCCCTATAATCTTGATGTTTGCCACAAGCCCATAAATAGTCTGCTAAGAGGGGTTGCTTATTATTCCAGATATTTGGCCCATCTCAAAGAATGGCTCAGAAGAAGACATTGTGTCATGCCTGGGAATCTGTGCTGTGGAAGCACAGCCCAGGTGATCCTGGGCTTACTGCAGGACTTCACACAGATTCTTTTTACATGATTGTTTCCAAACCCCTGACAAAGGAAAAGTCTCCAGCATGTCTTTTATTATAGTGCAACAAAATGTTAGCCCTACAAAACTGAAGGCCCAGAGAGCTTGGAAATGCTGCACACACAGACAGCCATGAGCTTTATTAACTTGGGACCTGCAGGAACCCACTCCTCTGAGTATATAGTTTTCCCTGTCCTGAGATCATCTCTGACCCTCAGCCCCTCTTTCTCTTCACTTCTTTGCTGGCAGCAACTTGTTCCATTTTTCTTTCCAACCCACACCCTCTCTCTTTGTTGTGAGAGCTTAGATCTTCCAGCCTGACCCTCTCCTGCTTGGATAATTGCAATCTCCTACCTTCTAACCAACATCCATCTCTGTTCAGCTGCCAAAATTGTCTGATCAAACCACACTCTTCCTCTCCACTGGCTCCCCCTTACCTGTGTGATCAAAGCACTGTGATGTGCTCCTGTGTGTCCTTTCACCTGCTCTCAGAGCCCACATTTTCTCCTCTCTCCCATGCACAGCTCTGCCCTGCCAACAGCCCTGGTCCTCTAACACCCACTGGCACTTTTTGGCCAAAATGCTATCTGTCCATTTGGTTTTGTAGCTAACTCTGGTACAAAACACATGGCAGCACACAGGTTACATCCTTAGACTCTCCCCTCTGGGACAACAGAGTCATCTTCCCCATGTTTCTCTTCTCCCCTCTCAGAGCACACACACTTGTGCCCCCTCTATGAAGAATGACTCTGGAGGAGTGCACACAAGGTCATGAGCAAACCCCAGACCCAGAAATGAGATGAAGTTGCACAAAGGTCCAGGGAAGAGGCAGCACTGTGGGCTTGTGGAATGGTCTAGCCAGCCCCAAGGAGACACATGAGGTCTAAAACCAAACCACCACTACTGCCACCCTCAGCTCTGCCCCCATTTTTGCAAAGGGATGACTGAGGTGGAGAGGCAGGGAGATCTCCAGGATCACAAGGCTCTGGCAGGGCATGGAGCAGATCTCCAGGGTCACAAGGCTCTGGCAGGGCATGGAGCAGATCTCCAGGGTCACAAGGCTCTGGCAGGGCATGGAGCAGATCTCCAGGGTCACAAGGCTCTGGCAGGGCATGGAGCAGATCTCCAGGGTCACAAGGCTCTGGCAGGGCATGGAAGAGATCTCCCAAACAAGGCAGTGCTCCCTTTCTGTCTCTTTGCTTGCAGTGACCTAACCTCATCTTTCCACTGAAGGAAGGAAGGAAAACTGTGGTATGTGCTACCCAGGGACCCACTTGCTTGTTGGTTTCAGAGCCTGCAGAAGAGGGGCTGCTTCTCTTTTTCTGCCTGCACTGATCCTTGGATCTACAAGGTGTTATAAGCAAATTAATTACTAGAACAAATACAACTACTAGTAGATTTTCAATCAACCCTGGCAACTGGAGCACTCTCCATTCCCCAGATAAGCCACAGCACAATGCAAGCAAGGCAGGTTTGCCCCAGCCAGGTGCCCCAGGCACCCCTGCAAGGCATCAAAGGTATCTTCTTGCTTGATACTGTCTTTAAGTCTGTATTTGCCAGCATTTGAAACAAAAGCAGATGGGAATTCTTGTCTTTATGTAACACAGAGAAGATAAAAACCATGGTGAGTGAAATAAGAGGCTGGGAAAACTTTCCTGGGAATGCTGGACTCAGGAAAAACACCACCCTCCAGCCAAGGAGCACACTCCAGGCTGCCCCACCAGAACCATGTCACCCTGGGGAAGCCCAGGGGCTGCCTGGCTGGATGCAAACAGTGAGATAGGGGGAAAAAATCCCTGCAGAAAGTTGAGCATCCCACACCAGGTCAGACAGGAAAGTGGAGAGAATGTATCTGTAATAACCGGCTCTGGGAAGTTAGTAACAAGCTGCACACCAGCAGGACCTGGGCAAGGCTGGAGGTGCAGGCAAAAAAAATCAGAGAACAACCTGGACTAAACCCTTCAGTGTTTGTCAAATCCCCTGGGAAAACTGGCATCAGCTTCAGAGTGAAGGCAGTTTCCCAAGTGAAGTGAGGAGAAACAGAAATCATTAACAACTCCCACTGAGGAATATGGAGACCTGCTAAAGGGACAAGACAATCAAGCTTAGCAGCAGGTGAGCTTGTGTGCCCCCTCTCACAACCCAGGAGGCTGAAGTGGAGAGAGGAGAATGACTTATCCAAGAGTTCCAGTGAGTCACCAGTCCACCATCCCCAAGACACACTTCCCTGCTCTAACCACCACCATCCACTGTCTCCAGGATCTGTTGGGGAGGCCAGGGAACAGCATGTTCAGGAACTGCTCAGCACAAACACAGCTGGTGTTAAAGGAAAGCTCTGAGCTGTAGGCACATGAGGACATCCTGCATCTGAGATGCAGAGCCAAGGTGGAGGTGGTGCAGGGATGGCCAGTCATCACTGCACCCAAAGCATGAGGAGCACAGGGGGCCATGCATTGCAAGGGTTTTTTCACCCAGCTGTCTCAGCACTAGGATGGCATCTGAGAGTGGATACATGCTTAGATGACCAAAATATATACAGGTCTTAATGGCTTCTTTTGTACCTGCATCCATTAGGGGAAAACAAAGGAGGTAGCAAGGAGCAGACTGAATATGAATGATGCTGGTTAGAAACTGTGTGGCCAGCAGAACTAGGGAAGTGTTTGTCCACTTGTACTGTGCACTGGTGAGGCCACACCTCCAATCCTGGGTTCACTCCAAGAAGGACATTGAGGTGCTGGAGCAAGTCCAAAAGGGCCAATGAAGCTGGGGAAGGGTCTAGAGCACAAGTGTTTTTCGGAGCAGCTGAGGGAACTGGGGTTGGTTAGCATGGAGAAGAGGAGGCTCAGGGGAGACCTTCTGGCTCTCTGCAGCTCCCTGAAAGGAGGCTGGAGCCAGGTGAGGCTTGGTCACTTCTCCCAGGTAACAAGTGATAGGACAAAAGGAAACAGGCTCAAGTTGTGCCAGGTGAGATTTAGGTTGGCCATGAGGAAAAATGTCTTCCCCAAAAGGGTTGTCAAGGCCTGGCCCAGGCTGCCCAGGGCTGTGGTGGAGTCACCATCCCTGGAAAGGCTTGAAACAGGTAGAGATGTGATGCTGAGGGCCATGGTTTAGTGGTGACCTGGCAGTGTTGGTCAACAGTTGGATTTGATCATCTTGAAGATCTCTTCCAGTGAAAACACTTCTAAGAGTCTGTGATTAGCATTGCACAGACCCTTGAGAAATGCTCACAGAAGCTCTCAGCTCACAGGTTGCATTCTACTGTCAAAAAAAGCAAGGAAAATACAAAGTGCTTCAAGCCCTGAGCTGTGTCCCAGAGACACAAGATTAGAGATCTTGCACAAAGCTTCCAGTAGTGTTTATACAACCAGAAGCTGCTCCCAACAGAAATTAATAACCTGTTTTAAAGTTAATAACCTGAGGTTACTCCTATATTATACAAGGTTACTTATACAAGAGCTCTTGGCAGCCAGCACCATCTGCTGAGTGGCAGGTCCAGGAACTGGCACTGCTGCAGAGACATCCCACACTCTCCCTCCAAAAGGAAATCTGTCAGCTCTCCCAGACACACCAGCTCTTATCTAACCCATCTCAGCAGCAGCTCGAGGCAGGCAGATAGGCTGAGGTGTCCAAAGCTGGAGACAGGAAAGTTACACCTTTGCTCTGCTGCTCTCTGCACTCTACCTGCAAACTTCTGCCTTTCCTCCTCTGCCATCCACTGCTCCCTTGCTGCTCCTGCTCCAGGAATAGTTTCTGAACAGACCACTGAAGAGGACTGACTTTTTTCACTTTGGCTTCTCCCTGAGTTACAAGGGGGAAAGTTGGTTTTGGTTGGGGTTTTGTGGTTTTTTGTTGTTGTTGTTGTTTTTTAATAAACCCCAAAATTAAAAAGAAAAAAAGACCAGATTTTTCATGCAGCCATATTATGGGGAGAAAACCAGCATTTGCTTCAAGTCAAATCAAATCTTTTCTCCATCTTAGCCCTTAAGTATATTGTAATGTACAAATGCAATGACTTCCAAAGCAAAAAGCACATATTCCTTTTCATTTTGACTCTGGTTGCTATTTTTCTCTGCTGCTATTCCTGAATGGATCCTTCAAGGAGCCCTTCTCACTGCCTGCAAACCTGTCTGTTCAAACAATTTCTCCTTTCATCTTGTCAGCATTGGTAAAATTCACAAATCTTTCCTTCCTTAAATTGCCAGCCTGGCTCTGGTTGCCTTTGGCTTGTTAGCTTCTGCAGCAGACAATGTTTTGCTTGTGCTGTGAAAAAAAGAAAGAGAGGGAGTGTAAAGGTATGGTGCTCAGAAAAGACCTTGTCTTCCTCTAATGGTGTGAGAAATGAGGCTGGTGCTTCCCCTGGTATGGAGCATGGTGCTTGGGCACAGCTCCAGCACCCAGCAGCACAGGTCCTGGGGAACATGAGCATCCTGACCCTTTAGGCTATACCCACCCCCATGGGTATGAGCCACCACAAAGCCAGCATGAGAGGGAAACAGAGACTGGCCACTTTGGTGGGGATTCCTGGAGAGCTGCCACCACATGTTTCTTTTCTTAGGAGCATTAACAAAACCAGGGCATGCTCTGCCCTTTGGTTGGTTCATTGTTCTCAGGTCTGCCCAGGGTTGGCCCTGCTAGCCTCAAAGTCAGTGGCATGACAGCTCTCCTCTCCATTTGTGGTAAAGGTGTAGATGTGACACTTGGCAAGGTGGTTCAGTGGCATGAGGGTGTTGGCTTGCCAGTTGGACTTCATGATCTTAGAAACCTTTTCCACCCTTAATGATCCTATGGTTCTAAAGTCCTAGCCAAAAAAAAGACCAAACAAAAAATTCTGCATGTAAGAAACTCTCCTTTTTTGAAAGGTCCTTTCCAGAAGCAGGATAAACACCTGTGAGGTTTTTTATCCTTGTTTATCCTCAAGCTGAGGCTTGAGACTTAGGGATCCTGTTCTAGAGAGCAGCTCAACACAGGCAGGACCAGATTTCCAGAAGAGCTGATTTTTCCTTGTCTTGAGAAGTGCTGAGCAGACAGTGCTGTGCTCCTTTGGGCAGCCCTGTGGCTTGATCCCAACAAGATGCTCAAGTTAATGCCAAGTGGTCAGTCTGGCATCACTAGCCCTAAGGGAAGAGTTTTAACAGCAGTTAAAGTGCAGAGCTGACAGCCTCAGGACTGCTGCTTTCTTGCCCCTTTCTCTTCAAAGTGCAAATGACAGGGATTCTTTGCTTATATCTAGGAACCAAGCACAGAGTAAAGCACTACTCTTTTACACCAGCTCTGCTTGGCTGAGCTGTGTCCCCATGTAAGGCAGTGCCTCAGGGCTGTGGAGTGGGCTCACTCCAGGGTTCCAGCAGGTTTGCAGGTAAATGAAGGAGTATCACAGAATCATGAAGGTTGGAAGAGACCTCTAAGATCATCAAGTCCAACCACCAACCTATCACCACCATGCCTCTGAACCATGTCCCTCAGTACCACATCTCCCTGAGCTCACACTGCTATGTTCATCAGCTGGATGTGCTCCTCAGCTCCCTCCTTTGCTGCTAACCTGTGTGCTCAAGTTGGTGTCTTTGGGATAAATGACTCCTTTCAGAATGAAGATGGTGAATTCTTAGAACTCATCTAGGCAGCAGAGGAAACCCCCTGAAGGAACTGGGTCTGAGGGAAGGAGTTTGGAGTTACTGAGAAACTTTGCTTGTTTAGCAGAGAGGTTTTCTCCAGGGTAATAAAACTCTGCCATTGCTGTGCCAGGGATTTTCCATGAGGTGTGTGTCAGTGGGTGGGGGGAGTTGCAGTTTCTGTGGCTGGTCATAGAAATGGAGTGAGAACAGCCTGGAGAAGCTGACCACAGATCCCAGTGAGTCCACAACAGCAAAAACTGGGAAGAGAGCTGGAGGAAGGGAAGTTTGTGCACAGCTAAATGGGTCCCCCAAAGGTTGGGTTTTTCCTTAGGCATCTGCTAATTAGCAGTCACATTTGAGTCTGATAAAACAGTCCCAAGGCTTCTCCACTTTCCTTCAACCCAGGGGAAAGTCTCTCTCTAGACAGGCAGAGGCAGGTGTATGGCTCTATCATCTTCCTGCCTCCTAAAATCCCACAAGCAGTCCCAAAGGGCAGTGCCACAAAGCAGCCTCTACCCCCCCCAGCCCTGGGCCTCTGCAGTGGTCAAACCCCCCAGATGACCTTCCAGTTCTTTGCACTGTAGAAGACAGAAGAGGCTTCCCCCAGGCTGAAGGGAGCACTGATTTAAGGTGGGGGGTCAGGACCCCAGTTCAGATCTCATGGTGGGTGTGTCTGCAACTCTCTGTTAGTTACTGGTAAGGACAAAGAGTGAAGGACTTGGATTCATATCTGAGCCAGAGCAGCCTGGGTCCTAACAGCACTGTGAGCATCTCTCTTACAGTTAAATGATAGATTGCATTACATCACCATGGGTTCCTCTTGCTCATGGCTGGATTTGGGCACATGGGATGGTGTGGAGAGGAGGTATTTTTTAAGGTGTGAATGTAAGACATAAGTTTCCAAGTTTTCCCTAAAGAAGGGGAAAAAATGGAATAGTTTTCCAAGAAGAACCTTCCTTTTGATGTATTTTTCCTTAGATGACACTGGTTTGGGGATGTCACTTAAGGTTAGTGGTCTTTAACCTTCTCTATCTTGGTATTGCTTTCCCTACCAGTTGCAGTCAACTAGTGCAGTAAGCCAACTGATGGGCCCCATAAAAGCACAGAGAGTTTGGCTATGAAACAGAAGAACATCTATTGACTGTGCCTACCCCAGGACTATCAGATTTCAGCATGGTAATGCTAATGCACAGTAAATAGGTAATATTTCCCTGACAAGACCACGATACAATCACAGCCCTCACTCTCAAATCAGGTCGATATCAATCTACAGTTTCATGATGTAAGATTTCAGAATGGGCCTGGTGCCTCCAAAGTACCAGAGTGGATTGATGAAGGTGACACAGAGCCACCAAGGAGTCATGGCACTTCTCCTGAAGCAGTGTTGGCCAGCTTGACCTTCAAAGATCATTTTCACTGTTCAAAACCACCACAATATCCCTCAGGAGGAGTCCAATGGATATTTTTATTAGCTCCTTCAGGAGTACAAACACTAATGGCATGGTTCTCCCAAACACTACCTAAGGAGACTGTAGAGCATCCCAGACTGTGCATGGATGTTACATGACTCTCATCTCCTCTGCAGTCAAGTGCCTGGGGTGTGCTCAGGGAGTGGTGGCTGAATGCTGGTTGCAAAGGAGGTGTCTCTGGTCTCATGAAGCTCCAGGACTGCAAGTAAAAAGCCACTGCTGAAATTAGATATGGAGTGATCTTAAGACTTGCTCATTAAGAGGAATGAATTCTTTAAACAGGAGCCCAACAGAAAACCCTGTGGATCTCATGTACAGTTAAGTGTGGAAAAGTCAGGGCAGAACCATGCATGTTCCTCCTGTGGCCCCTGAGAAAGGAGAGGCATGGTACAGAGGGACTATAAGTCCTCTTCTTCAGAGGAGGCCAAGGGAGGTAGATGCTAAAAAGGCTGAGTAACTTCATGTGAGGTGAACACCTCCACCACCCAAGTCCTCTTGACAGCCCCAGTGGCCACTGGTGCATGTCCTGAGGTGACACCACAGAGGACAACTGACACCCATCATGGAAGGAGTGATAAGAGGAGAAATTGAGCCCAAGGACACATGATGTATGGCATTACTGAGCCTTGATCCTAAACCCAGGTATGAATGTACCTCTAGGCTCAAGGAACCTGCAAGCTGCTCTTTCCAAAACACTTCCCAGTGGGAAAACAGAAGCAAAGGAACCATCCATGCTCATAGCTAGGGAGAAGACATCTTCAAATGAGACAGACTTTGCAAGGGAAGCCAAGCTGCCCTGCACACTCTAAGCACCTCTGGTGGGTTCATCTGTTTGTTCCTTGAAAATGGGTAGTGGGTATGATAAAAGTAGAAAATCTGGCTTTCCTGGTATTCTCTGAAAGCCAAGAAACATGATTCTGTCCATCAGGCTGGAGAGCAGCAGAGTTGGTCCTCACAGTGCTAGAAGCAATGTAGCAAGGGGGGAAGGGCAGCTACAGGACTGGGAAAGCCAGGAGGCAGTACAAAGAGAAAAGCAAGTGTTGAACATGGCAGAGAGAAAGGCAAGAGCTCTAAAGAAATAAAAACTGAGGAGAAGAAGGAGCTAAAAGAGCTACAGTGAGTTCATCTGTTGTGGGAACACTTGAACTTCTTTATAGTCTCCCTCTTTGTTTGAGGCAAGAAAGCATGGGCTAGCTCCAAAAGATTTGAAGCCAGCTGTGCTCCCCTGGAAGGATGGTCTACCTAGCAGCACACCATGTGAAACCAATAAATAAGGGGAAAAATTAGACAAGGAGGACATTTTTATGGGGAAAAGAAGAAAAAGACAGTGAAAAAATGTCTTGAGAATGGATGCACTTTCTGTCAAACCTTCACAAGAGGACAGGCTCTGATCCATTCTGTTTATTACCTTGCACAGAGCACCCTGTGGATTCATCTGAAGGCTTGTTCCTTCAGTGCAGGAAAACATCCTCACTGACACAAGCTGCAGAGGCTGAACAATCCAACATCAGAGGCCTTGTGGGAAGCAGGCACAGACCACCAGGTATGCACTGAGCACCACAGCCCATCCTGCCTGGCCTCTGGGGAGTGTCTATGCCATGTCCTCTAGAGAAGAAATTCACTTCTGCAGCCTGCTGTGTTACATTAGTGCCTGTGCTTGGCATTAAACAGCTACTACATTCTGTCTGACAGCCAGAAGGACGTGAGGCTGCTGTAAGTCAGTGCTACAGGAACTTTAAAATTAACCATAGCATACATTCAGGATGACTAATGCCTTCCCTGATGCTTGCCTTCCACACAACATGCTGCAGAAGTTGCTTTATTTTGTGTCTGTTGTTCAGAAAATGTGACTCTGCATCCGTTGTGCTGGTGCAGGGATGTAGGGACATGGCTTGTCTCAGAGCAGACAGCACCCAGCACCCTCATCTACCTCCCCCAGAAACCTCCACAGAGCTGCTCTGCAAGGGGCATGGTGATTCTCATTCATGTTAAGGCTGAGCCTCTTTAATCATGTCTAGGGAGGAGTCCAAGAGCCCTGCTGAAACAGCCACAGCTTTGGGACAACCCAGTCGAGAGGAACAAGGCTTCTCATGGATTTTAAGGCAGTAAAACCCAGTGCTCAGTTAGTCCTGGGGGTCCTATCTGCTACAGGAGGGTGATGGCAGAACACAGAACCCTTCACATCTCTCAGTCTGTTGCTTTCTCACCACTCCCTGGCTCCCCCTCCACCTCACTTCAGGTCCTAACCATTACAGGTTGCCACTGCTGTAGCTCTCTCTGCCAACATGTATCTAAACCTGAGCTGGATGCAGAGTGTCTATGCCTGGGTGAGAGGTGAGTCCTGCTCAACAAACAAGCAGGTGTCCTTTCCCAAAGCACCCTTTAACCCTTCTGGTTAACCAGTTGGATCATCTCATCATGAAACATTTTGAAATAAAAGTGAATTTTAACAGCAGAAAACCACAACCACTGACTAATTAAAGCCACCTTCTACCACACAAAGCCCAAGACCACCCAATGGCAACAGCAGAAGTGATGAATCCTGCCAGGGATTTCTTACATCTCCTTGGCCCACCTCTGCAGCACAGGAAGGATGATCTTCAACTATAACCAACAGGCACACTACTTAGGAGCTGACTTTTTAGTTTTGAGAAGATAAACCATAGTAGTAGAGCAGTGCTGAATTATTGCAGAGTACTCTGAGTTACCTGGAGCTAAGAGTTAGGATATACATCAAATTTAGATCTTGCATCCATTCTGGTTTGAGCTACTTTGGTTGGGTTGGATTAAAATCACATATATACAATCCTTCTTTTCTCCTCCACCCAAACCCCAGGCATCAGAAAAGATCTTCCTAGATCCTCCTTACAATGGGAACAACCATTAGGAACATCATTTTCAGGAGAAGGCTCTGGAAAGATTTAGAAGCTATGGAGTACACCTCTGTCACACCAGAGACAGCTACAAGATGTATCTGTGCTCTTCAGCTGTCTTGACTCAACCACTCGCCCAGAAAAGAGATCGAGGAGCTTGCTAACTTAAAGACAACTCAAAGAAAGACAATTAACACAGTTCAGAGTATCTGCTGATCTCAGGGGCCAGGTTTTTACAGTGGCTGTGGAAAGGAAGCTGAAATCCAGCTGCATCTGGCCTTCTGCTCACCTCCACGTGGCAGCTTCACTGACGTGCCACCATTGTGATCAGTAACTCCTATACAACTGTGACACAAAAAGAGACATAAAAGTGAGACACTTACCCTCCTTCAAAGATCTTGATCCTGGCTGGCTCCCCTCTTTTGGTTACAAGAGCCTCTTCTTCTGATTTTCCTCTTTTATCCTCTTCCTTCTCAGCTCTAGTTATATCTTTTCGACCTTCATTAGAAAGGAGCGAAGGCAAATGAACCTATCTCCCCAAAAGAGCAAAACAATCCATGATTACATACAAAATCACTCCAAGACAGACCAAACAGCCTCAGGAGCCAGCAACTTACTGCACAGGCTGCTCCTGACAGCTAAGTGCAGTAATTAGGACACTCTCTGGACAAGCAGGGCCTCTGCTTCTGCATTCTGAGCCCTGCTGCTGATGTTCTAGTTCCTGTGACCACTTACAAGGTTCTACATCACCCCCTGCATATGGTGGCTCTGTATCAGCCAGCTCTTGCCAACTGGAAAACTCAGGCATAAAGAGAAGTGTCTTGGCTGGAGTCACTCTGAGCCTGTGGTGGAGCCATGGGTCTCTGTTCCCAAATCCACTGCTCTGTCCTTGGATAATCCTCTCTCTAATGCATACATCTACAACGGTCTAGAGAGGAGGCATCTGTCCAATTCCTATATTTAACCTCAGCCTTTGGGTTTCCCCCACAGACACACACACACTCACACAAATTTGGCCTTCAGCCATCCAAACTTGACATAAATCACTCGACAGCCCAGGCTTTTGGGTGATTCCCTCTCACCCAAACCCTGTTGCCAAGGGCACAGTACAGAGAAAGCCACAAAACCAATGGGAGAAAATAATCCTCAACCTCCCCAGATGTTCCCAGGGCACAATTTGCTTTTTCACTGCTCAACTTGCCACCCCTTGTTTAAGACCAAGGTTTAAGTCCTGCACTGACCTCTCATCTAGCACCTTTAAGGTTATTTGTTATGGTATGTGGACCTCTCTAAGCTCTGCACGATGCAAGGGGAGCTCTCCACATTAGGAATGAAACCCTGGGGTGTTGCCCTGCTACAAGCTAACAGTACAGGTCACAGGGGTCTCCAAAGCTCAGGAAGAGGAAAGCAGATTCCTTTCACCCAGGTTACATTTTACACAAGTGCTGGAGTATCTTTAAAGTCCAATTGAATTACCCATATCCTGCTTTCTGTGTAATTTATGGAAACAGACTGAAGGCACTTGAGAGACCACAGTTATTAGAGGGATTTGGGCCTGAACATAGCCAAGGAACTGGCAGAAGTCTAAAGCAGAGGTGGTCACCCTTGACTCCTTACACTTGTTGGGAAGAGTGGTAGCTCTCAAGGGTGATTCATCTGCCCTACCTTAGACACTTATCTTAAGAGAGATGAATCACTCAAGAGGTGCCTCTTTGTCTCCCATGGTTGTAGAGGAAGCCAGAGTGACTAGCTCAAACTGAGCCACACACAACTCTGTGCTTTGCTATACCATCCAGCCCTCAGCAGGAGGAGAGAGGAACTCACCAGAAGGTAGCTTTGCAAAACTGAGCTCAAACGTTCCAAATTTGCCCAGTCATTTCAGGAACTCAGCTTAGAGCATTAAATGCTCTCAGGACTGCTCTCTGCCCTCAGGACCAGTTCATGCAGATTACCCCACATCCACACCATCAACCCCACATATCCTTCCCAGATGCCTCCTGGGAATGACCCCTGTCCTATCTCCCTAGAAGTTCCCAGGAATTGCTTGGAAGAAGACTACCAGCCCAGGACAGAACAGTGCCAGGAAGCATTTTGACAGCTTAACAGCAGAAACAGCCTTGAGCTGATGTCTCTGGGCATGGAGACATCTGTGCTTGGAGGAGATCAGTGGTAGGAGACACACTGAGCACCTTCAAAAGTTTAACCTTGGCCATTATGACTCCATCACCTGATAGGAGCTCCAGGTTGGTAACAATGCTAGCCATAACCTTCCCCGTTCAGGTCCTTATTTACTGAGGAAGACAAAACAACTGGCTTTCTAGATGTAGCATGAGGTTTATTTATTGCAACTTGTGAAAGCACAAAACATAGACAGATGAAAGGCACCAGAGAGAGCCAGAATGATACAGTCACTACTATCCCCTTGTACAATCTCATTTAATTTACAGAGTGTGCAAGCCCGATACAGCGCCAGCAGCCATCCCTACACCCACGCTGGAGCCTACAGGCACTTCAGAACTGATCTGCCCAGGAAGCCCCACTGGTAATTTAACAACCAAGCCAACCACATTGACAGTCTGTAGAGTCCTACTGCTTGCTGGGAGCTTGCTGCCTGCATAATTGTACAAAATATTAGAGCTGGTTTACATTTGCTGTTAGATTGACTGACAACTTAGAGTTACACAGAGAAGAAAATATTTAAGGGAAATAGCTAGGGCAGAGCTAACTGAAGGTTGAACTTTCAACCTCTGATTGCTGCTGCTGCTATGCAGCTCCTGTTAATCACATCTTCCTGAGGAACCAGCAGCACCACTTCCTAATCGGGGCCATTTTAAAAGCTAAAGTGAGGGCTTCACTCCTACTGATCACCTCATCAAAAGTTATTTCTCTGCTTGGCATGAGGTCAATTTATTTCCATTGCAACTGATGCAATGCCTGCAAAACACACTCCTTTGGGCAGCAGCTGTTAATGCTACATTTAGGCTACCCCGGTTTCTAGGTGTATTTGGCAGGACAAACTCCTACTTCTGCAAACTGCACCCTGAAAATGTTCAACTTTCACCAGCAGTCAGCTCACAGGGCTTTGTCTAAAAGAGTTTTGAGGGTTTTTTTGAGCAGTGAAATATGTATTTGGATGACAAAGAGCTGAACCATTCCCTCCTAGAGCTTAACCTTTAACTTCAGGGAATGAGAGTCTCCTATTTCTGAACCCCACACTGGATGTGCACTTTAGCACCATGTCAAAGAGCAAAGCTCAGAGGAGCACAGGCACTTCTGTTAGAGAATGAAATCAAGGATGTTATGACATTGTGCAGATAAAATCCAGGGGAAAAAAAAAAAAAGAAGTGCATAAATATCAAGCATTAGTGTGGTTACTGCACTGCACAGGTAATTATCTGTCCCTATGTCCCTAGGAGCTCTGCCCTTTGGATTTCTGAAGAAGAATGATGGAAATGCTGAATAGAAATAAAGATTTATTGAATCAAAGTGACTCTACTGTGTATTTTAAGACATATTTATAAGCAGCAGCTGCAGCAGTGATTATGATAAACTTAATATTCAGAGTTCATTTCATGATACAGAAATAAAATGAATAAATCTATCAATATAAATTGACTTGAGATGAATATCAAATGGCAAAATCTTTAGAGCAATTCTGTTTGCTAATCTACATTAACATGATCTGGATTAAAGGGATCTGTATGGTTCAGCATTAATCAAGAGGGGGAAAGTCTGGCCTTAAAATGAGATATATAACACCAGGCAGCCACCAGAAGTGTCTTAAAGTCTGCTATGCCCATCTGGCCAATGCCTTTGGTGAGCTCTGCCCCTCTGAAGCCGTTTGCCTTGCTCCCCTTAACTCTGAAAGCCAGCTAAAAAAGTATCCTTAGATACCTGGAAAAGCAGGTAGACAGCTAAGGACATGAACTACATGGACCAGACATCAGGAGTGTTTTGAGAAGGCTCCATGTCTCACCTACTGAGGCACTCCTATAAATCTCACTGCATGCCTTTACACTTCTTGAAGGGCCTAAATACACTTGCAAATCTCCCTTTAATATTTTTAAATACTTTTAAGCATGCCTCTCCATGTTCATTAATGTGAGATCAGTAGATGCACAACCAGACAGAATCCCATTTCCCCAAGGTAATCCTTTTTCATTTAGAACATGCAAAATGTAGGGAATTATAACAGCATTTATAGGTAGATATATTTAAAAAGTATTATAAAGCTATTTGAAATATCAAGACAAATGCAAATCAAGGCTAATCCTCTGTGCTTGAGCAGTGGCAGTTGATGGTGTGGTGGTGATTCCTACATGCTTTTTTGATTACAAGGCAAGTGGAAGCTGGAGAGCAGAAATATGGCACATTGCCTTGGAGCAGCCTGGCCTTTCTTTTTCTTTCTGTTCTGTTTTTTGCTTTGTTTTGTTATTACACTGTTTTTTAGCTGCTTCATTCTAAAAGTTTCACTGAGAACAAGTGCTTACCAAACTGAGAGAGGGATGAATAAACTCCTATTAAACTAAGAATAGCAACTCCCCATCCCTCATCCCCCTGTTCCCACGTATCCAAATGGATGAGGAGAAGTATATAGGATTGCATTACCTCTGTCATTTTTGGCTTCCTGGAGCTGGATGGAACAAGCCTGCCTGCCTCTGGACGTGGAGCAGTAGCCATGGTGTAGGTTTCCTTGCTCACCTTCTGCTTGGACCTCAGGAGGGACAGGGCTGCTTTAGTGGATATACCTGGAAGGTTAGGATTATAGAGGCTGATACACCAGCTGGCATACACAGAAGATCGTCGATCAGCTTGCTGGATATGATTTGGCTTTATGTAGTTTAAATAGCACCAACTGACATTAGTGGTTGTGTGGAGGCTGGGGAACTGAAGTACCTTCTTCGTATCTGTACCTTCTCGAGACTTCATTGCACTGTGAGTGCTCTCAGACAGAGGTGCAGGGCTTGGAGGGTTTGGTGGAGACTGCTCCACCACTTCTTTGGAGTCTTCTTTCTTCACGGCTTGCAAAGGTGCCTTGCTGAGGAACTGCTTGCCAGCTGGCTGCTTGTACTCTTCCAGTGCCTCAAAACTTGGAGAACCTGGATGAGACTCAGCTTGCTGCAACGTACTTGGGATTTCCTTTGGCTCTGACTGCTCTAAGGACAAACTAGGTGGTGTTTCAACCTCAACCCTGCCTTGGCTTTCTGCAGGCAACTGAGGTTTATCCTGCTTTTTCCCTTCCTCTGTTGTACTGGGTGGCTTCACCACTTCCAACTTCTCTTCTGCTTCGGACACTTCTTCCTCTTTCACTCTCTTCTGCTGCTGTGTCTCCATTGTCAGCTCCAAACTACCAGCTGGAGAGAGCATCCTTTTGCTTCCACCAACTGTTGATGGGCCTCCTTCCAGTCCAAGGACACTGTCAGATGGGGAGGTGAGAGGCATATAGCCTTTTCGTTCTGGTAAGGGCAAGGGCACTCTCAGATACGGGCTCTGGAAGATGCTTCTTTGATCCTCTGTGATCATCTGCGCCAGATCGAAACCCAGCCCATGAACATCAGCGCTACAGACCAGGGTTCCCTTGGCTTGGCGATCATCAAATTTTGGGAGGATGATAGAAGAGGAACTGCACTGGGACTGAGTGACCAGGATCTGGGAAAGAGTCGTGTACATGGCGCTCCCGTAGGACGGCATGTTCGTCTGGATGCGGACAGGGACAACGAGAGACACCATCGGGTCTGAGCGCGTGGGAACAACGAGCTGAGCTGCAGAGATAGACACCGAGGGACTTGTTGTGCAGGTCAGAGAGTGCAGCCTACTGTCCGAGTCATATTCTGTGCACGAGGAGATGCTGGAGGATTCCGGTGCTGGGAATAAACCAGATTTGATCTGTGGTAAATGTCCAGCAGCTTCACCTGGCAACTGAAGAGCAAACTGAGACTGAAGAGGCAGAAAAAAGGCTGAAGGGATGGGTGAGGAGACAGGGTAATGCACCGGCAGGAAGGAAGGATGCTGCCTGAAGGGCACCTCGGCAGGGTGAGAGATCAATGGAGGTGTGATATGGAGCGGGCCTGGGTGGATGAGCGTTTGTGGAAGAGGCAGTGGTGGGGTCTGAAATATGGGAGGAATCTGGGGCATGGTGAACTGAGCAGAGAGGATGTCAGACATGGTGTGTGCAGCAAAGAGCTCTGTAGATTGCCCTGGCTGTGGCAGGAGATGCTGGTAGGGAAAGATAGAAACTTGTGGGGACATGAACTGCTTTTCATGCAGAGTCAGCTGTGGTAGCGGATGATGAAACACTTGCAGAGCTTCTGTGTATGGCTGGGTGTATGCTGGCTGAGGGCTGTCTTTTGGCTGGCTCTTTTCACTTGGGTAGGTACCATGAGAGGGCAAAGGGGATGAAGATGTTGGCTGATGGGGCAAACTTGTGGAAGGAGATTTACTTGATGAAGGACCTGGATCATCTGTCTCTGGCCGGCCTGTTGGGGCTGAGTCTGGCTCATGCTCTGGGTGTCTAGTGAGGGATGCCTGCCTAACCAGAAAGCATTTCCTTCTCTCCTGTGGAGCCGAGGAGGCCGAGGGACCAGGGGTTGAGGCAGGAGTGGACGACAAGCTCCCATAGTCAAATGATTTACTGCGGGTCTCTGACATCTGGGAAGGATGGGACACATTCGGTGTCTGCTCAGAAGCAGATCTCCGCATTTCCCTGGAATGATGATGGTGGCTTGGTACCATCAACATATGCGAGCCAACGCCAGGAGGCTTTGGGTGAGATTCAGAGGGCTGGGTAGTTGACTCTGACTTGCTGTGATCGTCACGATCAAATGAGGCAGAGTGGCTGGAGCCGTGGGATACGCTGCTTTCCTGACTTGGGCTGCGGGTGAGAGACACTGATTCAAAACTGGACTCTCCGGAGGACTGAGCCATTTCTGCCAGCCGCAGCCTCTTCTTTTTTGGTGGGAGCTTCTCTGCAGGGAGCTGAGAAAGGGTCTGACTCCTCTGTGGCCACTGGAATTCCTCCGTTTTCTCTGGCTCCTTCGGAGGAGGCTCCGGCTCCATTTCTGGTCTGTCAGGCTCTTCCGTGACCAGAATCTCTGGGACCTGGATGTTGGGCTGGCGCACCAGCTTGGGCTGCAGGGAGTGTGGCGGTCGGCTGTGCTGGGGTGTAGGCTGAGATGAGTATTGGGACAAGGGTTTGTCTTCTCCTTCCAAGCTGCTCGCCTGCTCGATAGAATCAGACTTCTCAAAGGAGCTCGTATGCTGGATGACAGAGATCTCCTTTGAGGTTGTTCTTCTCTCTTTGCCCTCCGCACTCGAAGCCGGTTTGGTATTCCTGGAATGAAAGCTGGCGCTGGCATCAGAAGGTGTGGATTTACCCAGGTCGGCTGGTGACTTAACGGATTCACGGCTTAGGTTCAAACTGACATCAGATGATGCTGGGTTTGCAAACTGAGTCCCTGGCCCAGTACTGGAGGAGGGAGTGTCAGACATCTCGAAAGCTGGAGGCTCTTCATCATCACCAAGACTCTTCTCCTTTCGTCTTTTTCGGAGCGGGGTAAGCTCCAAGCTGCTCCCCAGCTTGTAATGCATCATCTGGGGCCACGTGTCAGGATCTGCAACACTTTTCTCAGTCTCTGAAGAGGTATGGGAAGTGGAAGAACGAGGCTTTGAGAGCTGCAGTTCTGAACAGTAGTATTTCTTATGGGCTTCATAATTGTCCCTTTTCTTATACCGAGCACCACATATGTTACACTCGTACATGAACCCTTTAACTTTGGGACCCTTCCGTGACTTTTTGGTAAGATCGCTTTCCTTGGTTTCAGGCTCCTCAGGAGGTTTGGAAACAGCTTCTTTGTTTGCAGAGCTAACCTCCTCCGAGACGTATTCTACTCCCAAAGGTAGCTCAATAGCTGGTTGTCTTTTTAGCATTCGAGGATGGGAAGAAAACGCTTGACTGCGGCTTAAGACTTCGGGCTCCATGATGTGATCATCAAAAGAATAGCTACCTCTAAAGGTATGTGGGGAGCTTATAGTGCATGCAGCAGAAGGCATTGAGTGGCTTCTTAGGAGAGGCACTGTCTCTGTGGCACTGTGGGATTGCTGAAGTGACAACAATGATTGTTCAGGCTTCATTTTTTCACCGTGGGATGTCAACACTTTCGATGCATCTAACTGGCTACTGGGACCAGACTTGATATCAAACTGAAACGGTTCTCTATATACACCAGACTTTGGAGATTCAATGCTGCTACGTCTAGATAAAGAGCTTCTTCTAGGCTTAACGCTGTCTATTTCACTGGTATCTACAACAGCTTCATTAATTGTAATTAGCTTAGTAATGTGTTCAATAACCTGTGTTCTAGGCACAGACAATGGAACCATGCTAGGTTTCTCTTCGGTAGACAGGTGTGGAAACGCCTGGGTTGTGTTTGCAGATAACGCTGCAGTCCTTTGCCCAATTCTACCACATTTGCCCAAAATAATTTCTGCATAAGATTTTGCATTAGTATTCGGTGGGCTGATCTGCTGCTCTGCACTTTCTGATCTGGAGAAGTAGCCTGACTCGGTGCTGCCTTTGCTCCCAGGGCTCAGGAAAGCTTGTTCATCTATGACCTTCTTCCGTTCGCTGAGGCGGAGTGCAAGCTTCTGCTTGATGGTGTGGGTATCTTCAGATTTATGGCTCAGAGCGTGGTCTGACGATGGCTCTGCAAACTGGGAGCTGTCCTCAAGAGACTGAGACATACTGGAATGAGACAACGAACACTGGTCGTGGCTGGAGCCTTGGCTCCCTCCACTCAGCAAACTGCTGGACAGCAGGGTGTGCTTCTGCCTGGGTGAGAGCTCTACCGAGTGGCCTGACATCGCCCCCGTTTCCTCCTCCGAATCTGTGCTTTCTCCTTCCGTTGGCTCTTCAAAGTCCTCCCCACCAATCCTTTCCATTTCCAGGCTCGATGGATACATCTCCGCTCCGATCCCTGAGGCCAGCCCAGCTTTTATTCGATGAGCATGAGACTTCCTATGTTTATACAAATTACTCTTAGTCTTAAAAGAAAAGCCACATGGAATGCAAGGGTATGGCCTCTCACCCGTGTGTGACCTGATATGTTTTTGGAGCACACTTGGCTTCGCACAAGGCCTGCTGCAGTACTGGCAAATATATTTGCCTGGCTTCTGAGGTTTCTTTTCCTTCTTGTGCACTTCCTCAGCTTGTTTTAAGGACACCTGCGAAGAGCGAGGGATGTAGACCTTCTGAACGGACGGCATGTCCTCTCCAGGAATGATCGGTGAGTGGGAAGGTAAGAGCTGGCCGTGGTGAGAGTGAAGCCCGGGCGATGGAAAGGAGCCAGAGGGTCCTGGTCGTACTGGATCGACTAGCTGCCACGTGGGACCTTCGAGGACATGCTCTGGTTTCCCAGGAGACATAAATGCTGGTGAGAGTGCGTGCTGCTGAAGCTGTGAAACGTGGGGAGGATGCTCAAAAGAGGAAGGCTTAGGTTGCTTCTGATGTCCAGGCTTCTCCTGAGACTCCTCTCTCGGGATCGGCAAAGAACCAGAAAAGTGCTGCTGTGATATGATATCTCGGAGAGGAGTTCCTTGGGAAGAAGCAGAGCTGCCCTGGTACGTAGTTGCAGATGAAATAGTGGCTTGGAAAGCCTCTCCTTTGGGAAGCCTCTTTCTTGGACTTTCCTCAGCCTTTTTTGTGCTCTTCTGGCTTTGTTCAGGATCCATGACCTTAAAAGGGTCTTTGAATGCTATTTCGGGAAGGTTTTGGCAGGCTTCATTTACGAATAATAAAGGTCTCCTCTGCAGATTCCCTGGTTTGCCTACATTTGCTACGAAGCTGGAGCCGCCAGGAGATGGTTGTTGATTTAAGATTTTACTAAAGTGTCACTAGTTGCTATTTGATTCAAAAAAAAAAACGTTTCAAGGTCAATAAAGTTCACATTGGTAACACATGACAAACTACTTCAAAGAGAGAAAACTTTCCAAAACTTTTAGTCCAAATATTTTCCTTGTGAACTTGGTTAAGGCTTTAAACCTTGCCATTTTATTTCAGTTGACAGTGGCAAGCCTTCAAAGTCAAGATGCAACCCACAATGTGTCTCTTGTTTGTTATGCAAACCTTTGAAATCTTGAGACTTTAGTGCTCATCTCATAATGATCTTTTTTTCCTGTGCAAGGGAAATAACACTGAACGGTGTACGTCCCCCTGTGTCTTCCTTCTGCTCCTCTTTTGAGTTCAAAAGCCTTGGAAAAGTGTTTCCCACATTTCTGTAATTACATCCAAAAGAAAACAAAGGGGAAGAAAAATTACTTTAGCATTTGTTGTTTAAGGAATTAAATGCTGCTACTTCTATAGAGGATAAAAGTCAATATTTTTCCCAGAAGTTATTCAGAATAACTGAATGAATGTCTTAATCTAAACAGAAATTGGTCTAAGTCAGAGCTCAGGGACTGATGCTCAGTTTAATACACACATAACCTGGCTCTGCAGCAGTAACCAAAGACCTGAGACACAGACAGCTTTGGAAAATGAATTAAAATGGTTTCAAACTGGAATTCCTGCAAAGGAGTTATGCTTTTAGGACTTTAATAACTACATTTCCCCTCCACACAGACTGCACAGTAAAGCTGACTGAATGCAAGGCACTGCCCAGTGGCACAGGTACCTTCACTGCCAAATGGAAAGCAAATCCTTTCTGCAAAAAAAAGACTGCTCTTGAGCTTGCAACAATCTTCAGTGTCATTGACAATGGCAGGTAAAGGGAAAGCACATACACCCTCGGACTGAAATGCTGCTGCTTTCATTTCCTGCCTTTTGTTACCAAACAATGGTGAAAATCCAACTTCTGTAGCATGTATGTGGTTGACAGAGGCAGGATGTGACATGGGGAACTCTCCTTACGGGGGGTTTGAATGGGAAGCTCTGTGAAACCTTCCAGCCTTGTCAGCAAATGCAGCTACTAATGAGACACTGGGAGAGGAAATACTCTGGTTCCACTGAAATAAGGCAGCATCACCAAGAGATGGAACAGCAAATGGGTGGGATGCTCCTAAGGAAAATAAGGATGGTGCTTTTTAAGTGAAGCAAATTAATACATGTAATTGGCAATGAGAAAAGATCTGTCCTCCTTCTTTCCAAGGCTGTTCTCTGCCTTAGGTCGCAGTGCCTCGCTGTGACAGGATTGCATTGGTTTCATTATGGGACATTGATCAGGGCCCTGCTGCTTTGATCCTGCCCCATGCAGGGGAAAGATATGTGGCTGGGGCTGAAGGCTAAATCCAGCAAAACTGGGAAGCACAGGGGACTGAGATTTTAGCTGTACAATGGCCCTACTTCATCTTGAGGAGTAACAGTGAAGGCTCAGAAAAGGGTGGTTATGTTCAACATTAAGGCCTCCAAGGATTATCCACTCTTTAGTCATTCCTCCATCCCTCTGGACTCTCCACATACAATGAGAAAGGAGAGATGTGGAGTGTAAGGTAACTTAGTTTAGAAGAGTCTAAAGATATGATCCTACCCTTGGACACATCATGAAAAACTAGACTTCACAGAAGTGGTTTAAAATTATCTGTTCTTTGGACAGGATTGATTTCACCTAACCTTAGATGGCCAAAAGTCATAGTTCACATCCTCAGATACAACTTCCTATATTATCACTGAGAGAAGCAGGTGCCAACATGGGCAATGCAGCCCACATGAAGCTCTCAGATCAGTGAGATTGATTGCCCCAAGATGTCATCTCTTACTGACTGGATCAGTGGCTTACTTGGCCACAACACATCCACATAGTAGGTAAAAGTACAGAAAATCAGTCCTATCCTTAAACTTCACCTTCCTTTCCCCAGATGTAAGTTCTGCTTCCCTCCAGCTTCACATCTTCCCAGGACCTGCAGAGCACCTGCACTTGCCCCAGCTTGCTAAGAAAGGTGCCTCATGTTTATGGGCTCATTGCTGTAAGGAGTAATTAATTACATCTTAAAACCCCTTCTTGGAGAGTGCTGTCTCCTCAATGCTGACTAACACCAACCATGGTCTGGGCTAGACTTAGAGCACTGCACTTACTGCACAGGAATTACTCAAGATCAAAGACAGTTGTGGAGCTGATTTACTGGGCTGATTTTTGCCCAAGATCCTGTTCTTTGCCCAACTCAGGACACACCAAGCACATTAACCTACTAGAAGTGGATTTAAGCAGAGACTTTTTCAGCAAGTGCATAGTGAACACTGCCTCCCACAAGCTCAAGCACTCTTATTTAAATTAAGAGCAGCCAACTCAAGGATGCTTGAAAAATATTTTAATACTGTGTTTTCTTCTATAGGCTCCATATCCACTCCTGAGTGAATAATAATTAGGGTTGCAAGGAAGCTTCCTCAGACAATTCACCTCAGCCTCACCTCTGTGCAAGGGAAGATCACAGAACAGGTCATCCTAGAAGATATGCTAAGGCCCATGGAGGACAGGGAGGTGATTCAAGACAGCCAGCATAGCTTCACCGAGGGCAAGTCATGCCTGACCAAGCTGGTGGCCTTCTGAGATGGAGTGACTACATCAGTGGCCAAGGGAAGAGCTACAGATGTCATCTGTCTGGACTGGTGTAAGGCCTTTGACATGGTTCCCCACAACATCCTTCTCTCTTAATTGGAGAGAGATGGATTTGGTGAGTGGGCAGTTCAGTGGACAGTGAACTGCTTGGATGGTCACATCCAGAGGGTAATGGTCAATGGCTTGATGTCCAGATGGAGATCTGTAACAGGTGGTGCCCCTCACAGGTCCATACTGGGAGCAGTGATGTTTAATAACTTCAACAACATTGGCAGTGAATCGAGTGCACCCTCAACAAGTTCACAGATCACACCAAGCTGAGTGTGCAGTTGACATGCCTGAGGGAAGGGATCCATCCAGAGGGACCTGGACAAGCTGGAGAAGTGAGTGCATGTGAACCTCATGGGGTTCAACAAGGCCAAATGCAAGTTCCTGCACCTGGGTGGTGGCAACCCTCGATATCAATGGAAGTTAGGAGATGATGTGATTGAGAGCAGCTCTGCAGAGAGGGACCTGGGGGTACTGGCAGATGAGAAGCTTGAGAGGAGCTGACAATGTGTGGTCACAGCACAGAAGACTAACTGAATCCTGGGCTGCATCCCCAGCAGTGTGGCCAGGAGGCCAGGGAGGGGATTGTGGCTCTGCTCTGCTCTGCTCTGGGGAGACCTCCCCTGCAGTGCTGGGGCCAGCTCTGGAGTCCTCAGCATAACAAGGACATGAACCTGTTGGACCAGGTCCAGAGGAGGAATGATGTGAGGGCTGGAAGCTCTCTGCTGTGAGGCCAGGCTGAGAGAGTTGGGGTTGTTGAGCCTGGAGAAGAGAAGGCTCCAGGGAGACCTCACTGCAGCCTTGCAGTACTTCAGGGTCCTATTAGAAAGATGGAGACAGAATTTTTAGCAAGGCCTGCTGCCATAGGATGAGGGGTGATGATTTTAAACTAATAGAGGGAGATTTAGACTGGATATGAAGAGGAAAGTGTTTACACTGAGGGTGGTGAGAGCCTGTCCCAGGTTGCCCAGAGAGGTGGGAGATGTCCCATCCCTGGAACCACTCCAGGTCAGGTTGCCTGGGGCTCTGAGCAACATGGTCTAGTTATAGGTGTCCCTGATGATAGCAGGGGGGTTGGACTAGATGACCTTTAAAGGTCCCTCCTAACCCAAAGCATTCCAGGATTCTATAATCCAGTATGATCCCAAATGTTCAGCTCATCCTCAGCCACCTCTGAGGAACACATGGGCCCCAGCTGATGTTGTCAGGAACTCTGCACAACAGTTAACATTTAAAGATTTGGACAACAAACAAGGACACCTGCTGCCTACAGCAGTGAGCACAGCCATCCCAGGGCAAGCCAGGCTACTTTCTACAGACTTTTTCCATTACTGGAAATGGTCCCTGAAATGGCAATGGCACAAGATAATTCTTCTGGCTGGAGGTCGTTACTCCAGACTGAGACCTCTGCAAAGAAACTTCAACATTGCAAAATAATGTGGCAGTCAAAAGTGAAGTCCACCCAGCTAAAAACTGTAGGAGGGTTTGTCCCCCAGGAACTTAGAGGTGAGGTAGAGGAATCACAATATCCTGGGGTAGGGGGTGGTTGGAGGTGACCTCTGGGGATCATCCAGCCCAAACCCCCCTGCTCCAGCAGGGTCACCCACAGCAGCTTGCCCAGGGTCACCTCCAGCTGCCTTGGCAATCTCTCCACACAAGGAGACTCCACAGCCTCTCTGCAAAGCCTGGGACAGGGCTCTGCACCCTCACAACAAACAAGTTTCTCCTCCTGCTCAGCTGGAACCTCCTGGCTTCCAGTTGGTGCCCAGAGCCCCTTGGCCTGTCCCTGGGCACCACTGAGCAGAGTCTGGCCTCAGCCTCTTGCCCCCCTTGATCCTTTAGCTCTTGCTCAGCATTGAGCAGCTCCCCTGTGGGGCTGCTCTTCTCCAGGCTAAGCAGCCCCAGGGCTCTCAGCCTTTCCTCCTGCCAGAGATGCTCCAGTGCCCTCAGCATCTTCCCAGCCTCTGTTGGACTCTCTCCAGTAGTTCCTTGTCTCTCCTGAACTGAGGAGCCCAGAACTGGACTCCAGATGTGGCCTCACTAGGTAAGGTAATAAGAGCTTCCCAAAAGTTGGTTGCAGATGTCTAACAGTGCTCTGTCTAGCTCAGATACCTCCTAGAGTAGCTGACAAGCATCTCACTGCATTGCATCAGGTAAGAGACCTCGTTCCCACTGCTCTCTCTTGCCTGCTGCCTCTCTCCAGCTGGCAGGGAGGAAGGGGTTTGTGGGGGTCAGCCCTCCCAGAGCTCCTGTGCACAAGCAGCTTCCCACTGGCTCTTCCAGAAAATCCCATGGGGCTAACACAGGTGGGAAGATCTACTTTTTTTTTCCCCTTCCTCATTTTCCTTCCAGTTTCTACTCTCTTTACCTCAATCAAAATCTATCTTCAGACTTCAGCCTTTTAATACTTTCCCAGCTCTCACATTTTTTTTTTCCTCAGAAAAGGCACATCTTTTGCTTTTACTTTCATCTCCTCCTCCTCATGACCTGAGTGGCTTCTTCCCTTCATCATGTGTTGTGCCTCTACTGTTCCTGCCTCTCACTTTCACTCCACATGTGTTCTGCACTGCAGAGCAGCACATGGCACTGGCACCAGCAGCAGCAGATCTTGAAGGAGAAAGTCACATGGCTTTTAGCAGCACATGGTTTCCAGCTGCTAACTTTGCATGTCTGTGGCCAAATCCAAAGCACAGGCACTAAAAGTGGGGATTCCAGCTCTTACTGCTATTCAGACATCATTTCTGAGGGTTTGACTTGAAGTGCAATGGAGCAAACATGAACAGAAATGCCTGCTCCACTCCCAGTGATGGAAACAAAGATTGTCACACTGATGAAAGAAAGCAATGAGAAAATTCCTTCTGATTTCAATGAGACCAAAATTTTACCCTAAAGCCTGAGAAAAAAAGCTTAGAAATGCTCTTTTAGAAAGTCACAGTTGTTGGTAATTTTGAATTACCTTACTGCAGCTGAAATGGATTCCTGCAAAAAGGCCCAGGCACATAGTCTCTCCCAATCCTAAACCTCACCAGAGCCCTCTGAAAGGCTTTGAGGAAGAGATAACCAGTGTCAAGCCTTATGCTGGCCCCTCAGTGCTTGGGATTGGCCATTTCATAGTCTCATCAGAATGGTTTGGGTTAGATTGAAAGGCCTCCTTTCAATGTCACCCAGTACAACCCCCTGCAGTCACCAGAGACATCTGCAACTACAGCAGGTTGCTCAGAGCCCCAAACAACCTGACCTGGAGTGGTTCCAGGGATGGGACATCTCCCAACTCTCTGGGCAACCTATTCAAGTGCCTCACTACTCTCATTGTGAAAAATGTCTTCCTTATAGCCAGTCTAAATCTCCCTCCTATAGTTTCAAACCATCACCCCTTGTCCTATGGCAGCAGGCCCTGCTAAAAAGTCTGTCCCCACCTTTCTGACAGACACCCTTGAAGCATTGAAGGCTGCAGTGAGGTCTCCCTGGAGCCTTCTCTTCTCCAGGCTCAACAACCCCAACTCTCTCAGCCTGGCCTCACAGCACAGAGCTTCCAGCCCTCACATCATCTCTGTGGCCTCCTGGCCCTGATCCCCCAGGTCCATGTCTGTGCTGTGCTGAGGACTCCAGAGCTGGCCCCAGCACTGCAGGGGAGGTCTCCCCAGAGCAGAGCAGAGGCACAATCACCTCCCTGCCCTGCTGGCCAGGCTGCTGGGGGTGCAGCCCAGGACAGGGTTGGCTTCTGGGCTGTTAGCACACATTGCCAGCTCATGGTCAGCTTTCCATCATGCAACCATGCACCCAAACAAGGTCTACCTTTGGATTTAGGATTGAGACACCACCACCCCCCCACCCCCCCAATAAGTGGGAGATAAAATGCTGCAGGCTGCAGCTGACACCTGAGCTCCAGGTGGGATCATCAGTGAAAAGACATTTGAAGGCATGAGGACCCTTCTCTACATTGTGGTTGGCTTCCAGAATTCATTCCTTTCAAGTGACATGTGGAAAACTGCAGTGCTTGGCTTTCTGTCACTTGCCTTTTGTTTCCAGGACTCTGAAACATCTTGTAACAGTGGATCCTTAAAACCCTCTTGGTGGCAAAGCTCTGCTGTCTGCAGCAGTTAAGCAGATGGAAGGGTTTCCTCTGCTGTTTGGTTCTGTTCCAGCCAGATGGAGATCCAGTGTGACTAGTGGGAAACTCTTTACAGCTCTTCCTTTTCTACACTATCCCAACCACAGCAGCATTTTCTCCTATACACCAAATTTTAGGCTGTTTCTAAGGTTGCCAGGCTCATGTGAGAATGCTTGGTGTGCTGCCAGAGAATCTGCCTGGTTTCTCCTTATGAGAACTTCTATGCCATTTGGCCAACTTTAACCAGGTTTAACCAATGAGCAACATATCTGACATATGTTAAATCTATTTTACAAGCCTTCTGAAAGTGAGTGAACTAGGCAAAGCACAAGGTCCTGCTTCTGCTCTGCTGTGGCCCAGGTACAGCTCCCTTCTTAGTGGCAGCCCACAGAATGTCCTGTCTGTGGACAAACCACATTCAACCACTGCAAGCTACAGCCAAATCAGTCTGAAGAGACATCTGTGGGAAACCAGATCCCTCTCCTCAGCAGCTCACAATGCTCCTCAGCTCTAACAAAAGCTTTGCAGGTGCACACCTTCCAAAAGCAGGTGAGGTGATGAGCAAAGCAGAGGGTGGTAGGACACTCTGGTACCTGCAGATCATGGTCGTTGCAACTAAATCCCAACTGTAGCTTTGACCAGAAGGGCAGATGCCACCTGAGGCCTTCAAGGTGATTTTTAAGAGAGGCTACAGTGCAAACAGCAGGCAGCAGTGGTAGATGTGTTCTTACCTCTTGTAACTAGACTCAGTAATATGAAATGCTACTGCAGCTCAGGGAGGACTCACCAAGCAAAATGTTTCTCAAATATACTGAAGAAAAACCAAATGAAAGCAGGCAAACAGAAAAGCAAGTCCTGCTCCCAGGCTGAGCCTGCTGCAAAGGGCAGTGCACACATCCAGGGCGAGTCAGGAGGGGAAAAAATGGAGATTACTTACAGTGGACTTGGTAGTCTGTAATTTTGGTGGTGCCTCTCTTTTGTTGGCCCAGGATTTAATTCAGTCTGCAAAAGAAACAGCCTGTTGGAATCATAGAGTGAAATGCCATCTCAGCAGTGAGCACACAGGGCTTACACCAGGTGCCCTGATGGAGAGGATTGCTTGGTAACCAAAACAGTACACAAACTCAGTCCCAACAGCTGGAGAAGCCCTGGGTGGCTGCATTCACCTCCTCCATCACATCCACCCTGATGGGGACATGCCTGCTCCTAGGGGACACATCACCATGGGGTGTTCCTCCTCCTTGGATAAGGCTGCAGGGAGACCACAGCCACGGGCAGATGCAGTGCAGAGAAGACAAAAGCTCCACACCCTGGCATGGATTTCAGGTCTGCTCAGACATTGAGCATTCAGGCCAGCATGCAGGTGCTGCAGCCCCTCCCCTAAAGCTGGTACCCAGTCCTGAATTTTGCACTGAAAGCAGCTTTAGCTTGTGGAAACCATTCGGTTTCTCCACACTTGGCTTCCACAGAGCTCCCAGCACAACTGAAGTGATCTGCATGTGGGCCAGGTTTAGATGAAGGAAAGCAGCTTCCCACATGAAGATCTACCTTAAAACTTGACCATGCCTATGGACTGTGCTCTGAGTGTACTTGTCATGCAAAGAAAAAGACATGTCCTCCACAGACAGCAATCACTGCAATTCCACAGGAGGATGTAGAGTTCCTCCAGGTTGATATCCCCATCCCAAATCCTGTGTCCAGTGGCCCCTGGGCAACCCACTCTGCAACAGAGAGGTATGAGCCTGCCACCAGAGCTCAGCTCAGAGAATAACACAGTCAGGACTAAACATCTCTCTCTCCCTTTCCTGCATGGTCATAGTGTTTCTGAACCACTGAAGGAACAAAGAGGCTTACTAAAGCACCTCCAGGCCACGATTCTGGTTGCACAGAAACCCTGGTTTTCAGAAGCAGTTTAAGGTCTCTCAGGCTTTGTGAGGAATTTTTGGAAGCTTCAAGGGGCTTCATGTACAGAGACAGCAACTCTTTCCACAACTGCCTGCTGCAGGATAGTCTTTGAGCTTTACTCTTGCCACCTCCCTCAACCTGCCTTCAACCCCAGCTTGCTGCCACCTTGCCTTTTCATCATATTGTGTCCAACTCTGGACTGCACCTTCCTCAACACTGCAACCTCCTGCTACCACAAAAGATCATGCTAGTCAGATCTCCACCTCTCCATCCTTTTCCTCCCCCTGGAAACACAGTGCTGCCAACCCTGATGCCACCTCCTTCTGCCAATACTTGCTGTGTAAAGATGTCACCAGCCCTCTTCTCCAGACAGCAGAGCCCCTGGGCATGTGTTAGGGCATCCCAATGGACATGTGCAGCAATTCTGTCCAGGCACATGGGGACATACAAACATCTAAAGAAGGATGAGTTTGGAGGCAAGCAGCCTCCTCTCACCTGAGGTGCAGGTCCAACCACAGCCAGGAGAAAAAGTCATTTTTTCACCAGTTAGTTTTTCATTCCACTTTTGCCACCTAGACTCCCAGAAGCTGTAAGTTCAGGAATTGCACAGCTCTGCAGTGCCTGAATACAGCCCTGTCTCCTCCCAACTCCCAAGCTCAGTGTGGAAACAAGTTCTGTGAAGTGGCACAAATTCCATTTGAACCTTGCAGCCACCACAAACTCTGGCACAAGGAGCACTCCTTTGGTTGGGAAGAGGACTGAAATCCCACCTCCCCTGGGGACATACCTCCTAAAATCCAACCAAGTCTCAGACAACAACTCAAACCACTGCTGGTGTCTGAAATCAGCTGGTGGCTCCCTGCTGTATTATGGACACAGCACCCACAGGAATACAGGTGTCTCCTGCACCACCATGAAACACTTGGTGATGAAATGAAAGATTTGATTCTCCTGCCCCTTAGGAGACTGGATCCCCTTTCCCATATCCCAAGTTACCCATGTCCCAGCCCCATCATCAGCATGGTGTACTTTGTCTTAGCAGACAGGGATGGCCCATCCTGCAGCCAAGAGCACCGTGGGCATGAGCCAAAGAGAGGAGGCATAAATGAACCCTTCACCCTGCAGCTCTGTGCAGTGGTGGAGAGAGCAGCACACTCTGGGTCCTGCTCTGGGTCCCACCTTCAGCCCAGTGCTTGGAGTTGTGCTCTGTGGGAGAAAAGCCAGGCCTCAGGCCACTCCTGAGTAAGAAATTCCTCCGACCACCCCAACAATGGCATCACCAGGTTGCTCCCAAGAGCCATTTAGAAATGGAAGGGGCTGAGAAGCCTCCTGATTCTATGATCCTCCATTGCTCAGAACAACACTTGGGATTGGCAAAAGATCATGCTCCTCTAGCTTGATGATAACACAAGTGCATCCATACCAAGTGTGAATGTTGCTCAGGTGGTTCTCCTCCATCTGCAGCCTGCTGCACACTGAGCCCTCCCCACCACCTGCCCCCAGACCGCTGGCAGAGCAGAGCTAGGAGGCAGTAGGAATGCAAACAGGGAGCCAAGGGACAAGAGCAGGGGAGGGAAAGGCTGCAGGCAGGAAAGGGCTACAGGCAGGAAAGGGCCAAGGGGATGAGTTTTAATAAGGGTAAATGTAGAGTCCTGCATTTTGGGAGTAACAACCCCCAGCAGAGCTACAGGCTCGGGAAGGTGTGGCTGGAGAGCTCCCCAGCAGAGAAGGACCTGGGGGTGCTGATTGACAGCCGGCTGAACATGAGCCAGCAGTGTGCCCAGGTGGCTAAGAAGGCCAATGGTATCCTGGCTTGCATCAGGAATAGTGTGACCAGTAGGAGCAGGGAGGTGATCTTGCCACTGTACTTGGCACTGGTGAGGCCACACCTCGAGTACTGTGTGCAGTTTTGGGCACCGCAGTTTAGGAAGGACATTGAGGTACTGCAGAGGGTGCAGAGAAGGGCAACTAAGCTAATCAGGGGCCTGGAGAACAGGCCTTATGAGGAGAGGCTTAGGGAGCTGGGGTTGTTTAGCCTGGAGAAGAGGAGGCTGAGGGGAGACCTTATCGCTCTCTTCAGCTACTTGAAAGGTCATTCTAGGGAGGTGGGTGTTGGCCTCTTCTCCCTTGTGACTAGTGACAGGACTAGAGGGAATGGGCTTAAGCTGAGCCAGGGTAGGTTTAGATTGGATATTAGGAAGAATTTCTTCACTGAAAGAGTGGTGAGATATTGGAATAGGCTGCCCAGGGAGGTGGTGGAGTCACCATCCCTGGAGGTTTTTAAGAAGAGGATAGATGTGTTTCTTCAGGGGATGATTTAGGGGTAAGAGTAGTGTAGGGCTATCAGTTGGACTAGATGATCTTGAGGGTCCTTTCCAACTGTAATGATTCTGTGAGTCTGTGATTCTGTTGCTGCAGGCAGGAAAGGGCTACCCAGTGATGTCAGTGAGGGTGGAGCACACAGTGCTAAGGGTTCAGGGGTGGTTGTCCCAGGAAGGCACCTCCCATGGGAAGGGCAGGCAGTAGGAGAATGGACATGCTCCCCAGGTTAGCCACTGGCTTGCTTCATCTGGGCTGGACTTGGCTGCTGTCTGAGCTGCTCAGTGCCTAACAGCTCTGCATGGCTGAAACACACCTGCCAGAGCCACGTCTGCCCAGCAGCACACACACACAGCGCAAGTTTTGTTCCTTCCCAGTTGCAGGTGACTGTTAGAAAACAAGTATTTTGGTTTTTAGAAAGGGTGGGGTTTTTGGTGGTTTGGGTTTTTTGGGGGTGGGGGTTTTTGTGTTTGTTTCTTTCTGTTAGGAAGCAGCAGATTTTTGGTTTAATGCTAGAAACTCAGGCACCTACCAACGTGATTCACACTTTTGATTCATAAACCAGTTTCACACATGCAACACCTGCTGAGTAGCTAAGGACTTGCCAAGGGAAAAGGCAATCCAGTGCTAAACTCAAGAGCCTGGGGTTCAATTCCCTCTTTGGTTCCACATCTCCTGTGTGAAGCTGGACAAGTTCTACCATCTAGGGCCCTGTTAGTGCCCATTTCCAACACGGGGATGCTCCCTTCTTTCACAGATGTGTTGTGACTCATCCATTAATGTCTGTGAGGGAAGGGAAAGACCCACAGAGATAAAGAGGGATCCATGGAACCAGAAACAGATGGGAAGGCATCCAGGAGACTTCCTCTGCTCATTAAAATGTCCAGGATTGAATGCTGTGTTTATTAACTTTCACTTACAGAATCACAGAGTGGTTAGAGTGGGAAGGGACCTTTCAAGGTCATCTAGTGAAACCCCCTGCAGTCACCAGGGACATCTGCAACTAGATCAGGTTGCTCAGAGCCCCAAACAACCTGAACTGGAATGGTTCCAGGGATGGGACATCTCCCACCTCTCTGGGCAACCTGCTATACCCCACATGGTTTTAGCAATGTCCCTTCTCACCTCTCCAGATAGAAAGGGCTCTGGTACCTGCACCACCAGGACAGCAGACAAACAGAACAACTCCAGAACAACTGCACTTTGCCAGCAAGGCATGTGTAAAGGGTTCATCTATTTTCAGCTATTTTTATAACTCCAAACAGTTTCTCCAGAAAGCATTTGAGTCGGAACAGAGTGATTAATTATTGCAAAATCTGCATATTTTACAGCTAAATATTCCCAGAAGTGTTATCTTTGAAACTAGAAGATGGGGGGGGGGGGAAGAGCAACAAGCCCTGTGCAGCCTGGCAAGCATCACCACCAGAGATAAAGCAGGGCTTTTACCACCAACCCAGACATGCAAAGAGCAGCTGAGGGCTCCCTTCCTCCTGGTCACACTCACAGAGTGCAGAAGGCATGAAAGTTTTGTCCTCCTTTAGAGGCCAACACTCAGCTCTGTCCCATCCAATGTAAACCTTTGGTACAGCCTGAAGGCAGCCCCAGCTCTTGCCCACAGTCCCACGTGTGCTGCCTGGACCAGCTCATGGCTGCTCCACTTCCATCAGGAAGTGCAACTGGGAATTGAAGTCAGGCTTCTGCAGCCAGGGAAGGAATGGCTTTACACCACTCACAGTCCAGAGGGTTTGATGGGGGTTTTTTTTGACCTAGGTAATGAAACTAATCCTGTTTTCTTGAAAACAAACCTCAAGAAGTCTAAGTTCTCTCAGAATGTTTCAGATGACCCCCAAGAACCCCTGACTGCCTGTGACTGTGAAGGGGATTCTGTGCATCACTGCCACATCTCCTTCAGGGCTATAAAAGTCTCTGCTGCTTTCACTTCTCACATGCTCCATGGTGCAAGAAAGTCATTAGAAAACTAGTATTTTGAAAGCACTGCTGTGTAATGGTTCTTTCAAAATCCATCTGAACTGAGCTCTCCAGAGCAGCCAAACCAAGGGTGGGAAGATTGGTGAGATGCTGGCTCTTGCCAAGGTAACGTGACTTGCACACAGCTCCAGCACTAATTGCCTCTCCCTGATAATATGTTCTCCCTGCTGGGACTGATGGTTAAACTCATGTATTGAGAAACCTCCCAAACCTTCCAAAACTTCTCTACAGAGTTTCAAGCCACAGGAGTGGAAAAAAAAAACAAAACTAAAAAGAAAGAAAGGGACAAGTACAGTTCAGCTGGAGTTTATGATTTCTGCTCAATCACATAATTGCAGGGTGAATTAGTGGGGAACGAGGCTTTCATCAACACCACAGTCCCTGGTCTCCTGGCCAGCAAGCTTTGTAGAGATCAGCTGAAAATGGTTTCCCTTGGCCCTCCCCTGGCTTAGTGATGAACCTCACCTCAGAGACTGCCTTGCCTTTCTTCCACGGGTGCACAGAGCCATGTCTGGGGAGTCTTGGTGAGCACAAGAGCCACTGTACCCTGGCTGCTTACCTCTCCCTTTGCCTTGTGCAAAATCCACCCAGGCAATGGCTACTGGAGGTGTGGTGCAAAACCCAGACAGATCCAGGAGCATCCCAGACCATTTTGCTGTGCTTCAAGATGAAGCTTGTCCTTCTGCAGAGAGCACACACAAAGCCTGGCCACTGAGATGGAGTGAGGCCTTCCCATGTCACTGGCCCTCAGGCAGAAAGCCGATCCTAGGTCCTTTTATCTGCTGATCTAAGTAGCCTCAGTTGCTGTGAAGTTGGAGGGTGGGTGTTTGTCACAGCAGCTAGTCACTCCCCTGCTTCTCCTGCCCTAAGGAGCTGACTCCTCTCTGTCTGCTCAACTCGAGGGCTGGGATGGAGCAGAAGGAAGTTCACTATGGGAACCTGGACAAAGACAGGAGAACCACAGTGAAGGTCAGGCTGCCCAAATGTTAAGAAACAGTTAACAGGCCAACTTCCAGACAACATACCCACTGCTGACTCATAGCATGGGCCTTCAGTTTGAAAAGACCTGCAAGCAGCTGCTGGGCTGAGGAGGGTGTCCCAGGCAGACCCATTGCACCCTTGCAGCCAGGTTGGTCTGCAGAGCTACAGCAAGTTAGAGCACAGGTCATGAAGCTGCTGTTTTGCATGTGTAGGAGTCTGGGCTCACTGCACACATCTTGTCAAGACTTATGCAAACACACAGCAGAGCCAGAACCTCACCATGCTGCGGGCAGTGCATCATCTGTATCAGAGAACCAAACCCAACATCACAGGAACACAGCAGTGATTTCAGCACTTGGTGTGAAAAATGGCCCTCAGATCATCTCCCAAAATGGCAACAAGTTTGTCCCAGCACTTTCCATATTTCATTTTACCCTGCAATGATACACAGCAAGTTGCAGGCCCTGGCTCACACATCTGGACTCTGCTGCCCACAAGGGACTGTCACCAGTTGGGAACCTCTTCTCTCAGTGACTTCAGGAGAACAATTAACAGAGGAAGGGGTTACCCAGCAGGCAAGCCTGCAGCTACTAAATGAGAAGGTCAGTTAATCAGTAAGCAAAGCAGTGCTGAAAGACAGAAAAGAGGCAGCAGCAGCAAGGAAGTCATGACTGTGAGTAATAATGAGATTAACTCCCATTCCTTACAGGGTATCCTCCAGTGGCTCATGCACACAGATCTTACCACCCCCCACACCAGGCTGCATCACTCCAGGACTCAGAGAAAGTTCTGCTAAAAGGTTGCAACTGCTGAGCTCTTCTCAGCCTGGAGCTGACAGTGACTTGTCAGCCTTCCACAGCTCTGCAGAGCAGGGTAACACCCAGCACAAGCCTGGGTGTCCTAGCTTCTGTGTGGTGCTCAGCAGCTGATTCAAGATCATTTCCTTGTCAGCATATTTTGCATTTCATGGTTTCCTGAGAGCATTATTTGCCTCAGGCTTCAGTAAAGGAAAAAAAAAAAAACCAAAACCCAAACCAAAACAAAAAAGCAAACCCACTAAGCCTCAAGTGTCATGGGTCTGGTAGGTGGATTGTTTAACTCAGCCTCTGCTTTTCCAACAGGTGGTTACTGCAGGAGTTGAAGCCATTTCCCAATAGGGAAAAGGAGGAATTTGTGTGTATTTCATCAAAAGAAGAGAGAACTACTTGTGGCTGATTGCAGAAGTGACCAGAGATGAAGGACTGACAGAGTGCTCAGGCAGCAATGTGCCAACATACCCCATGGAGAACTCCATCCTTCTGCCATGGTCCAAAGGAGTTTGCCCTAAGGATGTACTTGGAGGACACATACAGATCAGTGATGTTGCTTGCAAGGAACAGCAGGTTTGTAGGACTGAACCAATCCAAACCAGGAAGACAATGAAAACAATAAAGAGAAACTTTAAAGATGCAAACAAATTCCATCTCTGCTCCTTGATAATTTTACTCTGAGAGTTATTGCACAAACTGCTCCTTGTCTCATTAACAATAAACCAGCAGCAATTAAGCAAAATGCAGTAAAACTTAAGCAAAATGAGATTAAAACAGACTCCCAGATTATTGTAGAACCTCACTAAAATGACAAAGTGATCTTTCAAGCTGAGATCATAAAAAGCTTCCAGTTTGCTTTGAATACAGAAGTGAGGTGAAGAAATGCTACAGGAAACATCTGTATACAGGCAACATCTCTCCTGGGGAGGGGAGGTGGCCAATAGCTGCAAGCTGCATTAGCATTTATCCCCATGCAGAGTCACAGTCCAAGCCTACAGTAAGGCTCCCTCTCTTTAGAGAGGAATCCCAGAAGAGGGTAATGAAGATCCACTCCTGGATGGACATCTCCATCCACACCAAACTATGCAGCCACACAGGATGCTCAGTCAACTCATGGCTCTCATCAACAACACAGAAACAACTGCTAAGCTTTCACAAGTTTTGTTCTGCCATTCTCTCACTGTCAGCACATCCACACACCCAAGCTGACTCCCTCTTCTCCAACAACTTGTTTTTTTTCTCTGATGAGTTCATTTGTGCAAGATTCCATAGAAGCTTCAGTTTTCTGCCCTTCAGAGACACATGAGTTCTGAACACCAGGTATTCTTGAAGCAACATGTGTATGAAATGGTAGAACTGGGCTGCAAACACTGGCCCCCAGCCCCCAGACTACAAGGTGAGCAGCTCAGAGGTGCCAAACAGAGACCCTGATCTACCACAGTGGGTTAGCCAACAGGATGGTGTGCCTCAGGACCCAGCCACGCTGCACACACAGCTCCAAGGCCCTGTGGACAGAAGCACATCTGTGCCTCAGTTTCTGTAAGCCAGGGCTGTTAGCAGATGAGGATGCTCTGGCAGCCACTGCTGGCTGACACACAGGAAACAAAGCAGAAACCAGGCAGGCTGGAAGCAGGAGCAGCTGCTGCCTGAGCCAAGGCTCCACTGTTGGCAGATGTAACATCTTGCATCCTGTCTGGATGGCACAGGGGGGGACCTCTGCCATCACCAAGGGGTGGCAGCTTCATTGCTCTAATATATTACTGACAGCCCAGCTCTGGTGTTCATCCTTTGCTTTGGCTGGCCCATACACAGTTACTATTTTCCTTCTCATGTTTTCTGGTTTATACTTGAAAAAAAACCAACCAAAAACACCAACACAGAAATGATTAAATATGTATGGAGCTTTGTCACTTCCCTCTCTGAGAAAACAAGTGAATTTCCAAGGGTTTAGCAAACTCTCAGGATGTGCCAAGGGCTGCATCCTTCCAGAGTTTAGATGCCAGTCACTGGTAAAGGTGAGAGGTGTTTGAAAGGCAGCCAGGAGAATCTGGAGGATCCTATTTGACATCTACCCTACTGAAAAAAAGCCCAAAGCACAGAGGCCACAACCTCCAGAGCTCCTTGCAGAGCTGCCTGCCTGCTCTGCTCACCACAGCATTCCCCCACAGCTGCAGCAAAACCAACACATGCTCAGCAGAAAGTTTCCACAGAAAACAGGAAAAGCTTTGCCCTCTCAGCTTGCTGATTTTTTTTTTCCTCCCCCTTCAAGCAAAGAAGAGAGAGATCAAGGCTGATGAAGTAGCTCTGTCATGAAGCCATTGCTCTGCCTTTAGAAAACCCTGTGCTGACCCAGGCCAAGGGCTGAGGAGATCATGGCTGAATCAAGCTCAGCCACTGCCCCAGGGAGCTGTGAGCACAGAAGGGAGGTGACAGGAAAGCACTGATCACAAATGAAGGGAGCACAAAGAAGTCACTTTTGTCCAATAAACTGCAGTATCAAGGTGTGTGGGAATGAACCTATCTGACCTTAATTCCAGCCTCTTCCCTCAGAAAAACCTAAACATTAAAAACACCACCTGCAGATCTGTATCTTGGGACCTCCCCTGCAGGGCTGGGGCCAGCTCTGGAGTCCTCAGCACAGCACAGACATGGACCTGGGGGAGCAGGGCCAGAGGAGGCCACAGAGATGGCCCAAGAGATGGAGTATCTCCATGTTTTTAGCAGGGCCTGATGTGACAGGACAGGAGGTTATGGTTTGAAACAAAAAGAGGAGATTTAGACTAGATAGAAGGAAGAAATCTTTTACCCTGAGGGTTGTGAGACCCCGTCCCAGGTTGCCCAGAGAGGTGGGAGATGTCCCATCCCTGGATCCATTCCAGGTCAGGTTGTATGGGGCTCTGAACAACCTGATCTAGTTGGAGATGTCCCTGCTGACTGCATTGGGTTGGATTAGATGACCCCTAAGGGTCCCTTCCAGCCCAAACCATTCTATGATTCTGTGATAAAAAGAAGCCAATGCATGATGTGCACCCACATGACATCTCTGTGATGGGAAGCAGACAGCAGTGGACAACCTCCCTGGCCTGCCTGGCTTCAGTGAAGGTTGTGTGCTGCTGCCTCCAGCAAAAGGATTGAGTCATAACCCAGTGAGCACAAGCCAAGCAGAGGCAAAGGACCTGAGTCTGGCATTGCAGGGTCTGCTATCTATCACTTCTGTAACTCTGGTAGGAGCTCTGCTGGAGCAGACCCATTTCTCATGCCACCCAGAAGTCATGCTACTCCCATGCTGCCCAGGGTGAGTTACTCAGTCTGCATAGCTGCAGTTTGCCCAGAGGCTGGCAGCCAGAACAAAGCAGCTTTCTGCTCCATACACCAAAAAGCAAGCTTATATTTTCTGTCTTGAAAATGACCATGACATGGCAGGTGAGTAATCTCTGCTGCTGTGAGAAGTTTGCATTCCTCCAGGTCACAACCTCACCAGATCTCACAGGATAAACCAGGATCTGGAAGCCACTGCTATTATGCCAGGAGGTCTGCAGAGAAATCCAGGTGTAGATCCAGCAGATGCTGCCCTGCCAGCAAGAAGCAGCTCCAGCAGTGACTCCAGGCTGGGCTGGGAGGTTGTGACTGAATTCAAGATTCCTTCTGGGCAACCACAGCCTGGAATTCCCACACTGCTGGACAGGAGGTTTTTACTTCCCTGCTTGCCCTGCAGTGCCATGAGGGGTTGCTGCCTGCTCTCACCCAGCTGCCCTCTCCCTATGGACAACACTCCAGCAGCAGAAGCAAGGCACTGAGTTAACCAAGAACCCAAGTGCTCTAATGTCTAGTAAGGGTAGAAGATACTATGGAAATACAAATAAATTACTAATTCTCTGAATTAGGATGATGCAAAAGGAGGATGTAGGTGGGAGAATTCCTGCATCTGTCCACAGCCCCTGATGAGGCAAAAATCTAAATCAGATGTTCCAAAGAAGGGTGTTGCAACCTGAACACAGCATCAACAGGCAAGACTGTATTAAACCAGTCTGTATCTTATTTAAGCAAACACAAAGAGGACAACCTGAAAGATTTCTGTTTAAGTGACAGAGAAAAAAAATCCCTGCAATTTCAGTGGCAATAATTTAACAGAGGAACTTCCCCCATTGATTCAGGACCAAAGACAATGGAGTTTTTCCTATCCTCAGTGAAAAGAAAGCCAGAAAGAGAAGAAAATGGTCCTTCTATTCCCTACAGGCAAATACAGAGCTTCTGATCCTATCACTGGGCTTGCAACCTCCTATTTACAGAAACAGCATTGACTCCTTGGGAGTATACACTGAAATTCATTTGTGTTTTGTCACATAACTGAAACAGTGAAAACAAACCCAGAAATCCATATTACACACAGTGAGCAGGGGCCTGCCTGTCCCCAGTGCCACCCTTCTCTTGAAAGCTTCCTTGATAAAGACTTTGCTGTGTCTTTGCTCCATGGCAGGGGAATTGGTGGAAGACTCAGTTTAATTAACACAACTTTTCTCAAGATAAATATTTTCCCAGGCAACTCAGAGCTGCTGAAACACCAGCACTGCCAGCTGGGCAGGTGGGAGCAGATCCCCCAATGAAGGCAGAACCAGCTGCAAAAGATGGTGCAGCTCATACACTGCCTCCTTCACAGAATCCCAGAAGCCCAACATGTTGGGGGTTGGAAGGGACCTCTGGGGATCATCCAGTCCAACCCCCCTGCTCCAGCAGGGTCACCCACAGCAGCTTGCCCAGGGTCACCTCCAGCTGCCTTGGCAATCTCTCCACACAAGGAGACTCCACAGCCTCTCTGCAAAGCCTGGGCCAGGGCTCTGCACCCTCACAACAAACAAGTTTTTGCTCCTCCTGCTCAGGTGGAACCTCCTGGGTTCCAGTTTGTGCCCAGTGCCCCTTGGCCTGGCCCTGGGCACCACTGAGCAGAGTCTGGCCCCAGCCTCTTGCCCCCCCTTAAGCCTTCAGCTCTTGCTGAGCATTGATCAGCTCCCCTGTGGGGCTGCTCTTCTCCAGGCTAAGCAGCCCCAGGGCTCTCAGCCTTTCCTCCTGCCAGAGATGCTCCAGTGCCCTCAGCATCTTCCTAGCCTCTGCTGGACTCTCTCCAGTAGTTCCTTGTTTCTCTTGAACTGAGGAGCCCAGAACTGGACCCAGGACTCCAGCTGTGGCCTCACTAGGGCACAGCAGATGTGAGGGAGAACCTCCAACAAACTTCTGGCCACATTCTTCTTAATGCACACAACAACCTGCCTCAAACCTCCCCTTGAAAGGATGAGATATATATATATAGATATATATACTGCAGATGTCTGTGCACACTCAGACATGCATATGTCCATTAGTGGCTCCAGAAGACAAGCTGCACAGCTCCTTGCAGACAGCTGGGAAGGTGTGAAGCCAGGTTACTGTTGGAAGACCCTGGTGTTCCTCACACCAACAGCATGGAGGTTCCGAGGCACATGGCATGTTTTAGAGCTCTCTCACTGCCAAACCAAGTTGCAAAAAGCAGAAATAGTTTTAAATCAAGATATACATTTGTTTAACAGGAAAGAAAATACATGACTGAGTTTGGAGGGAGTGTTGTTAGCTTTGTAGGAAGAAAAGGATCAAGTCTGGACAGTGTTTGCTTCCTTGTCATCACAAGCTCTACAAAACTCCCTTGTATGCACATACAAAAATACACCTTCTGCCAGGGAAACAAAGCAGCATTTAATGAGAACCAGAATGTGTTTTGGTTAATTTCCAGGTGATTGGCCTCTCATTAACAGATACTTTTTCTAGATGAATGCAAATATTTACACAGGGACCCCATGGCTCTGGGTCCATCCGTCCTGGTTTTTCCCCTCATAAACCTGTTCCTCAGGAATCCACAGCACCAGCATTCACTGGGGGAAGGAGAGAAAACCCAGAGCAGGATTTTCCACCCCAGACAGGATCTCCTCCACACCAGAGTCTCCACTCTTTTCAATCTGATTGGATTAAAGCAGCAGAAATAATTCCCCATCCTCGACTCCTACACAGGGATGCGGCTAGACCAAATATTCACTCTAGCATCTGCTGCTTCCAAAGGACTGTTGTGACTCCACTGGAGAACAGAGGTGGTTTTGGATGAGAAGCTCCCTTCCACTTTGGTGGGACAAATTTACTGAGCATATAGCAACGTGGCAGAACAACCAACAACTCTTTAATAAACTGAAGACCTGTAGATCTCTGCCTGTGCCTGGGAGGTACCAGGCATTCCTAGTTTTAAAAGACAATTTACAAACCAAGAAGCCTGGTCCTTTCTTTGCTTTAAGACTCCAGACTGCTTCAGACAATGCCACTTCCTTGCATTGTCCTTCTCCTTATCTCTGTGAAAGGTCTGAGAGCTCCAAAGGGGAACACACTTCAGGATGCAGGCCTGGAGCACAAAACCATCTGAGTCTACCACAATACCCAGTCCAACAGCTGTAGGTCATGGACAGACATGGAGTGAAGGACAAACAGGACGAACCACCCCAGAAGAATCTGAGACTTCCAGCCTCACCCCACTCCCAACCAACTGTGCCAAACCATCTGAAGTTCACAGCAGGGGAAGGGCCCTGGAGATCTTCAGTGGCACCACCTGAACACATCAGGCAGGGAGGTAAGAGATGAGATCTGTGTTTGCTGCATCCACCAGTTGATTTTTGCAAGGCAGATACCTAGACACTTTGGGATTCATCAGAAGCAGCACAATTTTTGTGACTTTCACAGTATTGGCCACTGAAATCAGACTGGTGAAGGCACCTGCAGATGGAGCTGGTAAATGGAGAAGTGACATTGAGAGTCACCAGTTTGGTTGAAAGCAAGTTACAGAACTTACCCCAAATCAAAGAGAAAGAAGGGATCTCAGGTATGGCCTAACCTTCAGCAGAGACTGGAGATGCTGCTCTCATAGCTACAGACCAGACCCATTCTGCTAAGAGAGCAAAGCCATCAGCAAAATGACATCTTCATGTAGATCAGGAGAGTGAGACCACTTCAGTGACACAGAGCTCCACTTGCTAATCCTCATAGACTTCCAGAATTTGTTTCTAATAGCTAATGAATGAAGAATCAGCCAATTATGTGTACATTTATTACTGTGCTTCTAATGAACTGAAGTGGGAACTTGTGTTTAATTAGAAATGAGCTCAGGCTGGTGACCAGAGACTCCTCAGAAAGATCAGGTGCAATAAAATCTCAGCACTTCACAACTAAGCTCATCAGGGCTTTGAGCTGGAATGGCATTAAGGAAATGATCTGGAGATCAAACTTTAGAGGTTTCCAGGCAAATAAATGTTTTTCAAAGCCTGGTTCCAAGTCCTTGTGTGCATAGTCAGCCAGGTAATCTGCCATCACACTCCTCTGCCTAGCACAGGGCTCGAGAGAAACTAGTTAGGCTTCAGAATGTTCCTTTGGTGATGCTTTTAAAAGATTTGAAATGTCTTTGGCAAGAAAAAATGGACAAAGATTTCCATGAACACTTCCAACCTGATTTCTTTTCCTTTAAAAGCAGGCTACCTTTTCCTAAGGAGTTAAACCAACAGATCTTAAACCTGCAGAAAACCTAGATGAAGGAATTACTCATGTGCCTCAGCTACTGACCCAAAAAGCTTCAGCTTTGCAAAGCCTCAGGAGGAAGAATGATTCAAAAAAACCTCACTTAAGGTGAAATCTGTAACTAATTGTAACAGAGCTCAAAAAATACTCCCTCATTCTTCTAGTGCAAGCAAGAAATTCTTCAGTCGAAGTCCACAACCAGCTGCACATCTGAACTTCAGATTAAGTGGCTGTTTAAAACAGAACAAAACAAATCCAAACCCAACCAAACCCACCTAAACCCATCAAGTCAACATCTGTTAGCAAAATGGATCTTCAGCCAGCATTCACCTCTCCTGCTGACCGTATCAGCATGAGGAATAACAAGTTTATGACAGTCACAGAATCACTAAGGCTGGAAGAGACCTCTAGGATCATCAAGTCCAACCATCAACCTGTCACCCCCATGCCACTAAACCATGGCCCTAACTACCACATCTAGATGGTTTTTAACCCCCCTCCAGGGATGGTGACTCCCCCACTGCCCTGGGCAGCCTGGGCCAATGCCTGACAACTTTCAGGGAAGAAATTTTTCCTGATATCCAGTCTAAACCTCCTCTGTGTAACTTGAGGACATTTATGACTAACAACAGCCTAATTTTTGTCCAGATGCTGTGGTTAGATCTAGCAACCCTCAAGTCTTGATTTGGGATGGGCTCTCCTGGTGTGTCCCAAAGCAGCAACAGTTCTTTTGCAAAACACCATCTACAAAGCCCAGCACTAAACCTCTGACCAGCAACTCCTTTAAAGGGCTCCTGAAAAGAAGCCATGAAAGGGCTATGGAAAATGAGCCACGATGACCTCCTCCTCCTTAACACAAAGACCACTTCCATCAGACACAGCAAGCTGGTTTTGCTGGGCCCAGGGACAGGCAACTGCCTGTTAAAACTGCCCTGTACAGAAGCACCAAGTGTTGTAACATGACTTCTGCCTCTACCTTCCCCTCAATGTGCAAAACTATGTTTGTAGATGAGACAAGTTTGGAATTGCCTCCAACCTCTTCAGGAAAAGTTAAAAATATATATTAATAAAAAATAATAATAAATCTCTTAAGGGGCCAGCATTCCTGCTTTATGCCTGAGAATTACTAGGCAAAAAAAAAATTAATAATAATGATAATAATAAAAGAATAGCTTCAGGCCTTGCCAGGAATGAAGCAGACCTTCTTTTATGGTGTAAGTCTGGTTTATGGTTGCTGTCTCTGCAGACACTGGCTGGCTGTAGGCAGCAGGTAGCAGAGGCTGTTTTCTGTCTGCTGGGCAGCTGGACTGGACAAGTTTAAAACAGTGAGGGACAGGTTCAGAGAAGGTGTTGGGCCAGGTTTCTGCATGCCCCTGCAGAGAGGCTCCAGCCACATCTTGTTAAGGAGAGGAACTCGGAGATCTCTCGTTAATGTAACAGCAAGGCCAGGTCTGGAGGAAGAGTTCAGCTCTTTGAACAGAGCAGTTGACATGACTGGAAACACCCAGGCAAGCTCTCAGCCACAGCAGCTCTGCTGCAGGTCAGCAGTGCTGCAGCTCTTGCAAGAGCAAGTCATTAAAAGAAAGGAGCTGTGGGTGTGAGAACATGAGGGGAGCAAAAGTCCCCTATGGCATGGTGTGACAGGGCAGGTGGCTACTAGACCTTCTGCTGTCTCTGCCACCTGCCCCTCTCTCAGCAAGCCAATCTGCAGCACAAGTAACTCTCTCTGCACGTTTCCTTTCGGTTGCAATCGCCGGTGCGGGTGCGCGGGGTGTGCCCCACAGTGAGGGGCAGGATGTGGTCCCACACCTCCTGTGCACATCAGCTTACTGCTGCACAAGGTAGAGCACCCCAGCCACAGCCCAGCACCCTGAGGGCTCGGAAACCCTGCACAAAAACACGGTGTGAAGGTGGCTTCAACCCTCAACTTCTCCACCACCTCGGTAGCTGGCCACAAGCCACCCAGGAGTTCCGTTATGCTCCTCCCCTCCCAGGCTGCAGCTCGAAGAGCACCTCGACACCAAGACACCTGCTGCATGGCCCTTGGCTCCTGCACCATGCAGGGCTGCAGACCAGAAGGTGGTGCTGCAAGAATGGTGTAGACCCAACGGCTGACCTGCGCTGGGGTGGAAGATGCTGAATCATCCTCTGAGCTTCCTAAAGCCCCACCACCTACCAGACCTGCTCAACCAAAAGCAACAGGGTCCAAAGCTGAAGCAACCCAAGCAATTAATTGGCCAGCTGGGTAGGAGCCCTCTTCTGAGGAACCTGAAATTACAACTTGTGCTTCTGCTTCGCAACATTTTCCTCTTTGAGTCATTTGCATTCATTGATGAACAGCAGGGTTGTGGGGGAGGAGAACCCTTCATGTGGCTCTGCCATGGCTGCAGAGAAAGGATGCTTGGGCAGACAGGCAGTGACCTGGCCACACACCCAAAGAGAGATAAACTTGCCTTTTTGCCTTTTTTCTTCCCCCTCCCCAAACCCTTTTGGCAGCTACTGCTCCTTCCCCCAGCAAAAGTCAGTGGTGTTCTTGCAACAAAACTGGAGCTTAAGAGAAGGGTCCCAGAAATAAGGAAAAATGGTCCTCCAAAAAAGAGGGAAATTCAAACCTGGATGCAAAAGGGTTAAATTAAAACCCCATGAACTCCATGATAATTGCACAAGTGCTTGTTTGTTTTCACATTGAGCTTCTGCACAGCTCACAAACCAAACACTAGGACCTGTGGGGGCTCCATGAGCCATTCTGTGATGCCAAGTCCAAACAGCAATGAACTGGTGCAGTTAGCAAGCATTTGTTTGGGGAGTTCCTATTCTTAGCCCTAGACTGAACAGCAAACAACAGTCATACTCACATTTAGGGGGCACCACAACAATGATACTGTAGTCAAGGCTCTTCATTTTTTGTAATAAGCATTTCCAGAGAGATTTAAAAGTTGATTTTCAAAGTGTGATGCCACAATCTCATGTGGTTTTCAGAGATCCTCCAATGTGAAGACCAGGAGACAGGATGATAAATGGTAAAGCCTGACCTCCTGCTAACCACAGGCTGCAGAACCTCTCAGACATTTCTGCATCAAGCTCATTACTTGTCCTTGAGCTTCAGCATCTCTTATGAAAACGGAAAGCAGTATTGATTTAAAGACTAGACATGGTGGTAGAAAAAGCAGCTCTCAGTTAAGATGTTCCAGTGACCAATTTCTTCTCTGCTAAGATTCTGTTCCTTTTTTTCTAGGCTTGCTCTGTCTCACTTCATTGCCCAAACCCTGCATCTATAGAGTTTTAAACTAGATTTTTGTTGTTGCTGTGTTTGTTCTTCAAGGAGAAATACCCTGACTATCACAAGCCAAGAACAGATCTTTGTGGGGCCTTTCTAAAACCAGGTATATATGCTGTAATTCCCCATCTACAATTACTGCTTGAGATCTATTTAGGGTAGGAGAAACATATACATTAAGTTTTAGACCTTATACAAACCCAAAGACAGAGAATTCTTGGAAACATGCTTCTCAATCAGCCTTCTATACACCTTACACAAACTTTCTAGCTGCAACTGGTTTTGTGGTCTGCAGAGGCTGACTGTGAGACTGTGGAATGGCTTTGGATGAGCAGCAATGGTCCAATCCCTCAGCAGCCAGAAACCCTCCTAGTTTTCCCTGGTCATGCAGACCCTACAGTGCTGAAGGTCAAAGGGGGAAAACAGAAAAGATGTTTCCATTCTTTCCAAACTTGTTGACATTCCCCTACCCACATGTGGCAAAATCCATGTTACTCTTTCTGCAGCACCAAGATTTTTAAAATGCTGTTCTTAATACTGCAAACAAGGGAAAAAAAGGGGTTGTTTTGTTGTTGTTTTCTTTTCTTGGCTTTATTAATCACAGAGAGCACAGCACCTGAGCCTCAAAGTCCAACACCAGGCAACCCTCAGCCCCTGGAGCCTCCCCATTAGATCCCAGTGCATGGCTTGTGGATTGGGAGCAGAGGCTGGTGGTTTTACAGCTACATTCCTGTTACTTAGAGCAACAATAAATCTGCAGAGCTATTCCAGCCATTTAGAAAGTAAACCTAGGAGCCAGTTGGGTAGCTGTTCCATCTGGCTGGCAGACTGATGGGAGCTGAGCTGCACTCTTGGAGGAGGGGCTGGGAGTAAGGTCAACCATTAAGACCAGCTCCAGAGATGCTTCCCCCAGCAGCAGGGAGGAACTGGTTTACTAGAAGACACTGTGTAAATATTTTGCTGAGCTGCAAAAGGAAGAAGCTTCCCCTGGCCCCACAATGACATGTGTCAGGGTGAGTTCCCAGGAACAATGCTCAATGAGTGCTATTATACGAAAGGGTGTTTATTTCCCACTGCAAAGTGGTTGCCAGAACACACAATCACGAGTCTCACCCCACAGCCCCAGAGAAACTCCTCTCCAGAGGAGAATGAGCTGATTCTGCTGGGATTAACTCTTCAGCAGCAACAGCAGCAGGACTTCCCCAGCCCCTGCACTGCTTCTACCCCTGACTGAGCAGCACCAGGGGCACAAACATCCCCACTGGCACCCCACCACATCCTGGTGAGCTAATTAAAACTCTTGATTTCAGTGCAGACAGGTGTGATCAGGGCTCTTCCCACCTCTTCCCTGCTTTCAGTATCTCCACACTCCCCAGAGCTGATGTTCTGCAGGTGATCTCCTTCCCTCCTCCATGAGGCAGTGCAAGGTATAAACTGATCTGAGAGGGTTGCCCTGTCATTCTGGGCAGATCTAATCAACAGCTGATGGGGTTTTATTTCCCTGGGGTATTTCATTCTCACTCTGATTGTCATTTTCTTGATGAAGACAGATGAAGGAAGCACCAGGTTACAGAGCCTGTGTTCTTGCAAGTAAAACCAACACTCCTCTGCCCAGCCTCAGCCAGGGCCCTGCCTTCCACACTTCTGCCCTGATAACAACTCTGATTTCTTTAACTGGCTTTGCACTGGGATGTCAGCTGACCTGGAGGCAGCCATTCCTGCAATGCACACTAACTAAGACCAGAAATAGGTCCAGTTTGACCCTCTGCTCCTACCCTACTGCCAGCTCCAAACTGAACACGTTTATAGAGCAGCATGTTTTATCCCCGGATCCAAGTCCTAGTCCAAGAGCAAACCCTAGACACCCTCACAAAACCCAGAAATGGATCATTCCTGCTGAAACAAAGGATCCTGGAGAAGTGTTGCATGACCAGCCAGTGTAAAAGCTGAGCCTAGGCATCCTGTTTGGTCTCCTGTTATCATAAGATGGCTTGGGTTGGAAGGGACCTTTAAAGATATCATGATAAGCTTCTCTTTTTCCATTCTAAAGAACCACACTTAAGGAAGCAATGGTATTTTCCTCCAGCTTCCCAGAGAGCAATCTTTCCCTTGAGTTGTGTGGTGGAGCCTCATCACTTCTTCCAGGAGGGCAAGAGGATCACTGTCTACTTCACTGCAATGTGCTGCAGCTTAATACCACCACAGAAAGCTGTAGGAAGCAAGAGGTCTTGAGGGTGCTGTCAAGCTCTCAAGGCATTTTCATACAATGAGAGGAGATGGAAGATTACAGACTAGCACCCAGTCCTCTGACACCAAGACTGCTTTGACCTCAAAGAGAACAGGATCAGACTGTGGGTTCACGTACATCAACATAGAGTCATAGAATGGTAGGAAAGGACCTTTAAAGGTCATTTAGTCCAATCCCTCTGCAGTCATCAGGGACATCTGCAACTAGAGCAGGTTGCTCAGAGCCCCAGACAACCTGATCTGGAGTGGTTCCAGGGATGGGACATCTCCCACCTCTCTGGGCAACCTGGGACAGGCTCTCACCTCCCTCAGTGGGAAACATTTCTTCCCTCTATCCAGTGTAAATCTCTTCTTTTAGTTCCAAACCATCACCCCTTGGTGATGTCTGTCCCAACAGGCCCTGCTGAAAAGTCTGTCCCTATCTTTTTTATAGCCCCTTTAAGTACTGCAAGGCTGCAGCAAGGTCTCCCCAGAACCTTCTCTTCTCTAGGCTGAACAACCCCAACTGTCTCAGCCTGGCCTCCCAGCAGAGAGCTTCCAGCCCTCACATCATCTTTGCAGCCTCCTCAGGACCCACTCCAACACATCCATGTCCTTGTGCACATACAACCCTTCATTCCTGTGATCTGCTTTCCTGTAGTTTAGCAGCAAGAAATACACCTCTCCACATGGCCAGGCCTTTTTGGCCATCTGTGGTACACAAGGACACCAGTACAGCCATCACTTTAATTAATAACTCTCCATGGAGTATCACCATTCTGTAACACACTGGCACCAAAGCAGAGGTCTGGAAGACAATTCTCTGGGACAGGCTCTCCTCCTGTGAGCACCAGGTTTGGTACAACATCACCCTGAAACACAACTGAGAATCTCAGGTGTAAACAGGTCATCCTCAGCTTGTGTTTGCCAAAAAGCATCAGTGAGAGGACAGGACACAATGGTTCTTGCAAGAGGAAGGAGCCAAGTACAACCTGGCTTCCAGCAGGGAGCTTGTTAGTGCTGGAAACATTGCTGGCAGCACAAGAGCAAGTTGTCTGGGTGGAGTGAAGGCAACCTCACATCTTCCATGACCCTAGATCATTCATGTGAACACCCTACATGAAGCAGCACTTTCTCTTTTATCCCCTGAAGCTGTTAGGACCACAGTGGCAAATCCATGGCCATTAGGTCACTCTGAGACCTGCTGACATGGACCATGACCAGCCACAGCCAAGCCCACTGCCACTCTCCTCCAAGTCTATAGGATGAGTGATCAATGGCATGGCCTTCAGCTGGTGATTATTTGCTGAGTGTTGCTCTCCCAAAGCTGGTAGGCTGGAGATCATAGCTGTCATGCTATTTGGGCTTTCAAACACACTGGACTTCAAGACAACAACTTTGAGATCCTGCCATCCCTGCAGACATACAGGAATCACCACTATGTACAACACAGGAACAGTGTTCTCAGGGGACTGGAGTCATTTCCTCTCCTTGCAGTTCTTTCACTTCTTTCTGCTTATTCCTCATTCATCCCTAAATCATCTCTTAAGCATGCACTAGCCTCAGGAGATGACACATCTGGGCACTGGACAAGAGGCCAAAAGTTTTGCTTTGTGAGCTGCTCAGAGGGTTGACTGGGCATGAGTGAGCATGAAATAGCTCAGCAAAGGAAACTTCTTAACATTAAAAAGAACAATCTCATCACAGGGGCTGGGAGCTACAGCAAGGAAGCTGTTCTCCCTAAGGTGTTGAGCTATTCAGTGACCACGTGGGAAGGCAGAGCTGTCTTCTGCTCTCTAGATACTTCTGGAATGCCTTCTTCCACATCACTCAGTATCTCTGTTTCTGGTATGTCCCTCCTGCAGCTCTCAGCACGTGCAACAGGTTTGAAATCTCTTTTGTTATGACAATGCCATCACCTCTCCAAAGCACTATGGGACACTGACCACACACAGAACATGGTGCATCAGCTACCAGACACCTCCAGGAGAAAGAGCTTGTCCAGGGTTTGATGACACTTCAGCCTTAGGGCAAAAGCCAGAGCTAGAGAAGCCCTGGTGACCACACGGACCTTGGTGAATGATCAGCAACTCACCCATGTGGTTTCACCCCAGGGTAAAACCAGCAAAGCTCAACTTCTTCCTGTGAATCACCCTAAGAAAACAGCCCCAATTAAAACACAAAATCATTGCACCACACACCAACTTGTGCAGGGATTTATTTTTAGAAGCAGCTTAAAATAGAGCGAGGGTTAACCTTGTTTAATACCATTGCCCTCCTGCTCTGGTAGAGGATGGGACATGAGGACACACTCCTGGGCAGAGAGACACCTCACACCCTGCACCAGGGCTGGAACACACCATGGAGCTGAGAGGAAGCACTGGAGAAACAGGAGGGAAAGAAGTTCACAATTGTTTTTAACACCTCACTGCCAATGTAATGAGATGCCAGGGCTTAAAGAGAGGAGTGAAAAGGGATGAGACAAAGAAGATTTTGGAAAGAACTCTGTATTTCCCACTAGAAACTGGAAAGAAAAAGCTGAGTGTAACTGTGGGGAAGGGGTTTGGTTTCTGACAGCCAGCCCTGGGCCTGAAACAGTCTCAGATGCAATGTGGACTCCATTTGAAACACCAATACTGCTGTGAAACCAGGCCTTGATGGAAAGACTTGAGGGCTTATCCTGACCTGGCACCTTCAGCACACCCTTCAGCACCAGTAAAGGAATGGAAGGGAAAGGCAGGCAGCCCCTGCACCTTCTCATGCTCTTTGCCCTTTTGTGAAAGCACATAGGAAAATTCCAGCCAGGAAGACACTGCTGAATTCTAGCAAGATTAAATGTGAAGGACACACCTCAAAAACACCAGAGGTTCATGGCACTGTGAAACTGAGCAAGAAAAGAAGAGCTGAATTCAAACAGAAGGGAAAAGAGCAGTCAGATGAGATTTGAAAGCGATGAGGAAGAGACTCTGCAGAGGAGCCTGGGCCAGTGCACGTGGCTGCTGCTGCTTCTGTCTCCACAACATCAAACCTTCCCATTTAACTGATGAAGATGTAGAGTAATGGTCATAGCAGCCACACAGCTATTTCCACAGGGAAAATCATAGAATTGTTTAGGTTGGACCTTTAAGATCATCAAGTCCAACCATTAACCCAGCACTGCCAGGTCACCACTGAACCATGTCCCTCAGCACCACATCTTTTAAACCCCTCAGGGATGGTGACTCCACCACTGCCCTGGGCAGCCTGGGCCAGGACTTGACAACCCTTTTGAGGGAGAAATTGTTCCTAATGCCCAACCTAAACCTCCCCTGGTATAACTTGAGGCTGTTTCCTCTTGTCCTATTGCTTGTTCCTTGGAGACGAGACCAACAGATGACAATACATCAGTACTGTTGACTATAATACAGCAACTCTATTGCAAAACTCAAAGTCATCTTAATATTTAGCTTTCTGAGGGATAAATCTGAAATGAGAACAGAGAGAGGAATTTGCTGGAGCATTACCTCATTTGACAGCTACTGTTCTGCAACCTTCTCTATACATGGATACATATGGGCAACACATATGCAGTGTCACCCAGATTTGTTTGGTGAAGATCTGAACAGCTTTGCAGGAATGGAAAACACTAAGAGAAAGAAGCAGTAAAAAAATAAAAGTGATGGGAAAAGTACCAGTGGCATATGCAAGTGAGAAAAGAGATGGCTTTTGGTGAGGCACACATAGTGGAAAATTACAGGAGGATTGCTCCAGAGGGAAAAAGCCATGTGTGGGATGGGGCAAGGATGCTGCAGAGATCAGGAGCAGAACTAGGCTGATGTCAGAGGAGAGAGTTGGGAAAATTACTCAAAAAAATAATAAAAAGAGCTGCAACCAGAGAAGAAACCTGTTGGAAGTCATGAGCACAGGGGGAGCTGGGCCACCTACAGATGGGCAATATGGCAAAGGTGACAGGAGATGGATTCACTGGCAACAGAAAATGGAAGAGGAGATGGAGAACTGATGGCTGGCTTTAAACACTGGATGCAAGAGAACTCTCCCTAGAAGCCTAGTCAGGCAGAGATTTATACACTGCAACATGGGAAACAGGTCCAAAATGTTACTAAAACTCCTAAAGGTTTTAAACAAAACTCTTTAGACACGTTTTTATTTTACATAAATAAAAAACCAGACAGGTAAACGAATCCTAAGTAACCTGATGAGGACTCTTGCAGTGGTTAAGGATCATTTTCTGGTACTGTAGGCTTTTTTCCCCCCTCTCCCCAAAAAGAATTGCCTTTGAGCACCTGCTTTTACCACCACCAGACTAGGTAGCACATCCAAGTTGAATTGCATGATGGTCAGGAGAGATTTCACCCACTCAATAAAATGCAGGGAATAAACACAAAGTCATTCCCATGATGTACTTACTCTCTACAGGGATATTTTAGGCTTTTTCTTTCCATCAGTTCTATGTACTTAAAGTCCTTGAAAATATCCAATTGCAAGTCTTTGAACTTCATTCCTTCTCAAAACCTTGTGACTTTGGGAAAGACATCCAGGTCACAGAGGAGAGGATGAGCAGCAGTATTCCTCAGCCAGGCTCGCTATGAGCCTAGCACAACACAGGCCTCCTGTGCCTCAGTTTCCCCCTTTGCAACATGGGACTAGTGTTTCTGGCTAGAAATCCTGAGTCACTAATCAGGCCTATGAAGCCTGAGGTGAAAGGCAAACAGAAGCCACCAGATGTTCCAGAGAAGATGAGGCTGGAAACCCAAGAGCTCCTCTGACAAACACACAGGGGTTGAGGGTGCAGTTAACTAACCCCAGCTTTATGCTCCTCCTGAGAGAGGAGCAAGAAACAAACTCTCATCTGAGTTCATCTGCAACCAATCACCTTCAGGGTCCATCCACTGCTTTTGTTTTCATTCCTTGTCTGTTAAACACTGACAATCACAGGGACACACACAGTGGCTGTGGTCTCCATGGGCAGCATCTGGCCCTGCTCCTGTGTTAAGACTATAAGCTTGGTCTCTTAAAGCTTCACTCATCAGACCCCATGGAAATTCATAAACCCTGGAATGATTCCTATTTCCTGGAATAACCTTTCCCATCTCCACCAAAATGAACTTCTGTGATTGTCCACTGGTGCAGACACAGTGTTTGAGCCAAGCAAAGGACAGAGATCATCTCCTCAGACACACACCTGCTGCCACCTCCAGCAGGTCCAACCCAGCCCCACCAGCACCAGCTGCCTCCTGGGTGTGTGAGCCATGAACCAAACCCTGTTTGCTCTGCTCACCTTTGTCTCTCAGCCCCAAACACTCTTCAGTAAGGAAGTGTTTGCAGAAGAGTAGCTAGAAGGGTGACTGGAAGGGGAGCTTCATGGAGAAGGAAGGAAAGAAGAAAACTGTAACAAACACCTGGGGAGAAGTTGACTTGCTAACTGTCCAAGAAAGCACAGCTTCTGTTCTCCCCAGCTCCTGGGCCTGCACATAACTGCTCTTGTCCAGGCACTGATGTAGCAAATACACTTATTTCTCATTAGAAAGCTTCAAAGGGGCCCATGCCATCTCTTGCTCTGGGATACCCCAGGGAGCTGCACTGCCTTTTGGACCTTTTGCAAGGCAAAAGCAGCACTGCAGGACACTGCCAGAGCCTGAACTGCCAAAGACACATGGAGCAGGTGCCCCAGGTGGCCTGGCTCTAGCACAGTTTGGTATCGTTACAAGGGATTTGAATGATGGAACAGAGTATGCTTACTAAAACTGCTGCTGACACCAGGCTGGGACAGGCTGCAAGTACTTCAGAGGTCAGGATTAGGATTCAAAATTATCTTGATAAATTGTAGAAATGGTCTGGAAAAAAAAAAAGAGAAAAAGAAAAAGACAATTGAGGAATGATGGGTGAACAGTGCTAAGACAGGAATAATCAATGACACAGTCACAAGGGAAATAAATATCAGCTCACAAAGGTTCTTTGTTTTGGAAAAGGATCTCAGGATTCCCATGGATCCCAAAGCAAACAGGAGCTGGACATAATCATGTTACTGCAATAACCCCAACCATCACACTGTGGCACATAGAGAGGTGCACTGGCCACCAGCTCCACAGAGGAAACCTCTCCTTTCTGTAGCACTACTGAAGCTCTGATACTGGACACTGCATTTCAGCAAGGTGACAGAGAAAAACCCAATGCAGACAGCAAGAGTGATCAGAGATTGAGAGAGCACAGGCTGGAAAATCAGTGGAAAAAAATCACAATCATCTGGAGCAAAGAGCAAGGATGGCAGGGTCATAATGGTCTTCAAACACAGCAGGAAGGCAACAACAGAAAGGAATAAATAATCTTCTTGGCTTGTCAAGGGTAGCACAAGGTGTCACAGTCTTAAATTGCACTAAGAAACACAGGTTAGACACTAGAGTTTCCCAACTGAGGGAAGGAAAGCACTGAGAGATCCAAGGAGCTGTGGGTCCCCAGCATTTGGGTCAGAAAGTTAAGGCACTGTCCCTCAGGAAGAGGCATGGAAGAGAAGCCTTTACCTTGCAGCCTTAATTTGCTTTGTTCCAAAGGGTAAAAGAAAAAGCAAAAGCTAAGGAAGCAACCCACTGACTGCCCAGCTGAACCCACATAACCCAACTGTTAATTAATGACATTATGACAGCTAAAGTCGGGACCCTGCCCACCACATGATGCACACAGGCAGCTCATCTTCCCAGCTGCTCTCTAGCTACACAGACCAGGTGGGGGGAAAGAAGTGTTCTGTCAATGTTATGGAGAAGAAACTGAGACTTGAAGAGATCCTGCCAATGCCAATGGCATAGAGAGGATCTGCAACTCCAAAAGCAGAGCCCAGCCCACTGGCATGATCTCAAAATGACCCTTCCAGGTAGGGAAAGACTAAAAAGCATGCTCAGGAGAGGTCTCAGACAAAGATTTGCAGATGCTCTGCTTGTGCCAGTACATAATAGGATCTCAAAGCAGTTTTATTTTGGAACAAATTTGCCTTCCCACATGGCATACCAAGTGTTTGTTCACAGGTGAATGACTGCAGCAGAAAAGCTCAGAGCTCTAATTTCTCATTAGAAGTAACCTGCACAGAATAGTGATGGGGCTGGAGGGAGGGCAGGAATCTGATGGCTGATGAGTGAAAGAAAGTATTTTTAGCAATTTTCCCTGAGTGCAAAAATAGATGTTTAATAAGCTGGCAGGTTGCTGTCAGCCACAGTAGAGGCTACAACAGGCACCTCAGCAGGGCTGGCAAAGGGTGACACAGCTCTGCTTTGAGTGGCAGGGGCACAGTTGGGTCCAGCCAAGCCACCCAGCCAGGAATCTTCCCTCTGCACACCCAGTGCACAGGCAGCCTCTGTTCTCTGCAGAGATGAAGATGAGGCAGGAGAGTGCCCAGGTGGCCAAGAAGGCCAAGAGCATCCTGGCTTGGATCAGCACTAGTGTGGCCAATGAGACTAGGGCAGGGATTGTCCTCCTGGACTGGGCACTGGGGAGGCCACAGCTCCAATCCTGGGGTCAGGTTTGGGCTCCTTACTGCAAGAAGGACATTTTGGTGCTGGAGTGTATAAAAGGAAGGGCAAGAGGAAACAGCCTCGAGTTGCACCAGGGCAGGTTTAGGTTGGGCATTAGGAACAATTTATTCCCCAAAAGAGTTGTCAAGTCCTGGCCCAGGCTGCCCAGGGCAGTGGTGGAGTCACCATCCCTGGTGGGATTGAAAAGATGTGGAGATGTGGTGCTGAGGGACATGGGTCAGTGGTGGATTTTCCAGTGCTGGTTGACAGTTGGACTTGACCTTACAGTTCTTTTCCAACCAAAACAATTCTACAATTCTGTCTTCACTAATGATCTTCTCATTGCTTATCAATACTTCATGGGTGGGGGGCAGGAGGATGGGGCCAGGCTCTGTTCAGTGGTGCCCAGGGACAGGACAAGAGGGAACAGGCACAGACTGGAGCAGAGGAAGTTCCATCTGAACAGAAGGAGGAACTGCTTGACTTTGAGGGTGCAAAGCCCTGGCCCAGGCTGCCCAGAGAGGTGATGGAGTCTCTGTCTCTAGAGACATTCCAAACCCAGCTGGACACCATCCTGTGCAACCAGCTCTAGGTGATCCTGCTCTGCCAGGGAGGTTGGAGTGGATGATCTCCAGAGGTCCCTTCCAGCCCCTAACACTCTGTGATTCTGTGACCTCAAGAGACCAAAAGGGGCTCATTGAAGCCACTGCTATCCCCCAGCACCATCAGCCCTCATTGCTACCTGGCTGTAGATAAGTCAAGGAAAATTCAGTGCCAGAAGAGACATTAGAGATGCTTTTAACAGAAGTGAACTTTCATTTTAATAGGTAAGTAAAAATAAACAAATAAAGAGAGTATTTCAGACACCCACAGTGATGCAGAACAGCTCTGGCTTGAGCAGAGTCTTACTGTCACCTTGCTCCTCTACCAGTGAGGCTTCTCCAGGGCATCTCTGATCACAGAGAAGAGCTGCAATGTCACTGGGAATGAAAGCCTAGCCTGGCCTTGCTGCCTTCCCCATGCATAAACATCTCCACAGATTGCCTCTCCTGCTGCCTCTGACAAGCTGAAGCTCCAGCCTTCACCACAGCTGAGTTTGGGAGCATCCTGTGATGCTGGGAGCAGGAAGATTTCTCCTGATAAGGTAACTCAGTGTTAACTGGGAGGCATCTGTCCCTTCTGGGTTTGGGAGAGGGAGAGGGAGAGGGAGAGGGAGAGGNAAAGGAAAGGAAAGGAAAGGAAAGGAAAGGAAAGGAAAGGAAAGGAAAGGAAAGGAAAGGAAAGGAAAGGAAAGGAAAGGAAAGGAAAGGAAAGGAAAGGAAAGGAAAGGAAAGGAAAGGAAAGGAAAGGAAAGGAAAGGAAAGGAAAGGAAAGGAAAGGAAAGGAAAGGAAAGGAAAGGAAAGGAAAGGAAAGGAAAGGAAAGGAAAGGAAAGGAAAGGAAAGGAAAGGAAAGGAAAGGAAAGGAAAGGCAGCAGCACAGGCACTTGAGGTAAAGTAGCTGTTATCACCCTCTCCAAGGCTGCATGTTTCATCTCCAGGCAATGACTCAGTGAAAGCAGCTTGAACACAAGTGAAACATTCTCATCCCAGCCAAGCTGTCCTCACAGAGCCAGGGGAGGGTCAGAGCTCCTCTGACCTGACACCACACATTCCTGGAAGATGGTGCCACTACCAGACACACTGCTCACTGCTCCCACCACCCTCTGCAGACAGGGAAGGGCCTTGCTGCTTCTCCTTTCCTGTTGGACAAAGCTAGCAAACCCATTTAGATGAAAAATCTCTATTTCAGGTTGAAAACAACTTTGTAAATCACACAACTGGTCCAGCATGGAGACATCTGGCAAGTCTCCCTTGCAGTGACTCTGAACAGGGTGCTACCATGCTGCTTAGCTCTGCTCTCTGCAGAGCTGCTGGCAGGATTTCAGCTCATCTCACCCCACCAGGGCTGTGCCCCAAGTAGATTTGCAGGACAAGATGCAGCCAATTAAATGAGCAACTGAAAGCATCCAAGGTCTTGATTCAGCAGCTGAGAACAGGCAGTAGCAATGCTGAGGTTTCTCAGGAGGTAAAACAGCACTGAGGAACCAGATTTCTGTAGTGGTTATTCAGCCACTAAGAAGAAAAATACATAAACCAACCATGTCTGTGCTATTTCACCCTGCTGACAGGAAAGAGCTGGACAGGGCCATTGCTTCTGAGCTTAATTGCATCTGATGCTTCTAAGGGTGAAGGAAAAGAGTACTTCATAAGCCAAGGACCAAAAAAGTTAATATATTATACTGCAGCAAGAACACAGCATCTTCAGAGCTTCAAACCTTTCCCTCCCCACACCCTCATCTGTGAAATCAGAGATTTCTTAATTCTTTTCCTTTTTTTTCTCACTAATGCTTTTTGCTCATTTCCTGCCTGGCCTCATACTCTTATAACAATGAATCAGGATTAATTAACATCACTGTCAAGATTAAGATCATGCCCAAACAGCACTTTCTTGTCATCATCTAGGGAATTAACCTAAAGCCCATGTAGTGATGGACTGCCCACACTGCCAGGCTGGGCTAACCCAGCTCACCCATGGGTGCTGGTGCTCCCAGGTGAAACCAGCATTGCCTCTTAGCACAAATCTCTTGCTCTGGGGAAACTCAAAGACCATTTCCCCAAGCTGGTTCTTTGTTTTCCACACACCTCTTCTAAAGCCACCACCACCACTCACTTTCCCATTGCCAGGCAGGAAGCAAGAAGCCATGCAGAAGCCTGAGGCTGTGGTCTGAGGTGAAGATGGACTTTGAGCATGATACTACAAGCCACACAACAGGTATAAAAGGAAAAACAAGCCCAGCAGTCTGTGGTGCTCTGAAATCAATGATTAGCAGCTGAGAGGGAATGTTTTCTGGACTCTCTTCCACATATAGACCTCCATCCTTACCAAGCTCTATATCCTCACAGAGTTAAAACCATGCAGTTCCAGGCAGCTTTTTGTAAGACCAAGGAGACCAGAAGGTCTTGGCTTCCTCATCTTCTGAGCATTTGCTCAGCAGGCTCCTGAAAGTTCAAACCATGTGTCTCAGCAAAAAGGTGAGGTGAAATGGTGGGATGCCACCCCATCAGCCACCTCCCTACAGGGGACAGAAGATGCCTCCTCAGCCAGGCAGCTCAAACCTCTCCAGCTTGGCAGGGATCCACAAAACTGCCTCTCCAGACCAGATGATGCAGCAGATAACTACAGCATCACAAGCATGCTTGATGTCTTGACTTGAAGACCCTCAGGAGATCTGCAGCCCCCTCCCTTCCCAAGTTTTGTCTACACATTATAAACACAATGTTCTCAGAAGAAATCTGCTGTCAAACATGACAGAGTGTCTGTGGCAGTTTCTGCAGCTACTCATTCATCTCTCCCACAGCCACATCAACAGCAGATCAAGAACAACAGAAAAATTATTCATGTGGCACATTGCTGCTGCTCCTTGGTTTCATTTGACTGCAGCATGGTATTTCAGGAGGTTTTCAAGATGTTAAAAAGCATGACCTTTGCCTTTAGAAATCATGAAGAGAAGCAAAGAGTCTCACAGGTATGGGGAAATGTCAGGCACTTTAACTTTTTGACAGCTCTGCAGAGTAGCAGCACTCTGCTGAGCTAAAGGAAGTGGAGTCAGGCTATGAACTGAGATTGAACCATGAGACCTGAGCTTAGGATGTAATTGCTTAGAGAAAGGAGTGTAAAAGGAAAGCAGCATCTCTTTGCAGAGCACTAGCCTCCACCTCTGAGCAGAAGGCATCACATGGACAGTTATCTCAGCAAAAAAAGAAGATGGCCAAATATATGTACCAATGATTCACAAAGATGAAAATCTTTGCTTAATCTTCCCAGCAGCACAAAATGACAAATCTCCCTTTCCAGCCTCCAAAATACAAATACCCAGGCTTCTCCCAAGAGGGAGCCACCAGAAAGCTCACACCACCCTTCCCACCCCATCTGCAGGGAGGGCAGAGGTCACAACTGCCATGGCTCCCTGCAATCCTCTGTACAACCACACTGAAGTCACAGAATCACAGAATTATCTGGGTTGGAAGAGACCTCCAAGATCATCAAGTCCAACCAGAACCTTCAGGGGCTTTAAGGCTTTAGCAGCATGACAAAGCTACCCCAGGACTAGATGAGCTCTCTGTAGTGTGGCATGCCCAACAGAAGTTCATCTCTGCACTGGACATGCTGAAATGCCACAGCACCTTCACCTCACTGCTCAAGAAGCTCCCACATAGGAGCAATTTCTATGCCAGCACTCACATTCTTCAACCTTCTCATCTGAAGGAGAACAGCAAAGTGTAACCTTGAGAACAGCACCCAAGAGTAATTAACGTTTATATTCCACTCATGACCCAGACCCAAAGGACAGAGCAAAACTGAGGGGGTTTTGCTTTGTGGAAATAAATAAATAAATTAGTAAATGAATAAAGGGAGCAATTCTCTTCTGTGCAGAGAAGTTGAAAAGTTCTGCTGAGCTTCTGCTGGATGACACACCAAAGAACCACAAGTGCAGAGCCCAAAGGAGACAAACGGCTGATGCAAACGGAAAACAATGCAGCGAAAGGAAGTCATTCTGTAAGGCAACTACTTTGTTCTTTCAGGGGCTTTTTTGGGGGTAGCTTCTTTCCATAGAAAGTTTCCACTACAGTTATTTAAATGAAATTTGTGCATATTTTTGTCCTCAAACTCGTGAGGCTGTGTAGCAGGAGCTCTGCTGAAAATCAGTAAATCAAGATCTAACTGTGCACAGGTCCAGGTTCTTTGGGCAGAAACAGAGAGAAAACACAAGCAATGCTCCCAAACTGTCAGTGAGGCATCTGCTGAAACTAAAGCCTGGGAAGACCTTGAGATACCATTCAGAAAAGCCACTGGAGATGGTTCTGGGGGGACAAAACTGTCTGAAAGCATGTGAAAAGTGAGAGTCTGAAGGTACCTGCACAGGCACACACATCCTGAAAGGTCTCTTCCAAGCCAAAATATTCACAGAATCACAGAATTACTAAGGTTGGAAGAGACCTCTAAGATCATCCAGTCCAACCATCAACCTGCCACCCCCATGCCACTAGACCATGGCCCTGAGTACCACATCTAGATGGTTTTTGAACCCCTCCAGGGATGGTGACTCCACCACTGCCCTGGGCAGCCTGGGCCAATGCCTAACAACTCTTGCTGGGAAGAAATTGTTCCTGATCTCCAATCTAAACCTCCTCTGGTGCAACTTGAGGCTGTTTCCTGCAGTCCTCTCACTGGTAACCTGGGAGAAGAGCCTGACTCCTATCTCGCTCCAACCTGCTTCAGGAGGAGGAACCTCCTCTTCTATGACTCTCTGATCTTTATGGGATGGGGCAAAAGAGGGAGAGAGAAGAGGTGAACATTAGGAAATTCCTCTACTTGAAACCTCTCAAGGCTGAACAGACATCCTCACACTCCTTTCCAGGATGCAGACTTCCATTATCACAGAATCATAGAATCATCTGGGTTGGAAGGGACCTCAGAGGTCATCTAGTCCAACCCCCCTAGAGTGAGCAGGGACATCCCCAACTAAATCAGGTTGCTCAGAACCTTGTCTGCCTTCACCTTGAATGCCTCCAGGGACGGGGCCTCAACACCTCCCTGGGCAACCTGTTCCAGTGTTCCACTGCCCTCATGGGAAGGAACTTTCTCTTACTATCTAACCTAAATCTACTCTTCTCTAATTCAAAGCCTTTACCCCTTGTCCTTTTGCTAAAGGCCTTTTATCATCATCTCCATTTTGGACATGGAGATGGGGGAAAACAGCACCACCTAAGAAGAGCCCAGCCTGGGGCAGAGCTTCCACCCTGAGCCCGAGCCTCCAAGCGCTGCTGGGAGGTCAGTGCCAGCCCCCGGTGAGCTGCTGGCCTTCCCTCAGTGGGCAGATGGCTGAATATTAAAGCAGCTTTTGCTTCCTGGCACTGTGCAGCAATGCAGTGGCACGAACACAGCATATAAAAGACCCTTTCTGCAGCAGATTTACAATCCACCTCTCAGCCCTCCAAAGGGGTTAAAGAACACAGGCAGCACAGGCTCCATGTGGGAAAATGACTCACAGGAAGGATGGCAACAATGCACTGCTATAAAATATTAAACATCATCAGTCTCTCTCTGCCCTGGCCTGAGAGAAGCAAAAAGAAGGTAAGTGGACCTGTGTTTTTGCCCTGCTTCCCAAGTCACTAATGGCCCTCTGGGTTTGGGAGTAGATGTCAGCAGCAGGCTGCAGGGACTTGCAGTTTACTCGCTGCAAATTATTGCCTGGCATTTAATTACAATTTGATTGTGGCCATTCCCATCAGCTCTCTCCACAGCACCAAACAGAGCAGGCTGAAGGGAAAAGGGGATCAAACCAGCCCAGTTTATCAATAAAATACTGCAGCTCTGAAAGAGGAAAAGAAAGTGTGTGGTAAAAGCTTTTGGTTTTCTCTGGTTTTTTCTCCAGTGTGGGGCCCCACTGGGTTGTTCCCAGCACTGACACCCAACCTGGACCAGCCTGAAGTCACCTGTGGGACAAGTCCAGCACATGGACTGCTTGGGTTCATCATGGGGCAGGATCCCTTTAGGAGCAGAGGATGGAAGAAATGCACTCAGCAGTTCACTGGTCCAGCTTTGGAGGAAAAGCACTTTGACTACAAAACCCTCTCCCACACCACAGACCTTCTAGGAATAAGCCCAGCCTGCTGGGAGGATCTGTCTAGCTAATGGAGATCCCACAATGCTTTGTGCTTTTTTTTTTCCCCCTAAAATGATGAATTCTTCCTCCCTTGGAGCCACCAGGGAGCTGGAGGAATGTAAGCACTTTCAGTGGATGAAGCAAAGGAACAAGGTCTACTTGGCCCCAGACTGCTGCTCCATGCACTCTGCCGTGCCCAGATCTTGCACAGTTCCAGCTGAGGTCTCACAAGATCACTTTTTCTCCTGTCCTGCACACTTTTTGGGTGGCTGCTATAAAGCTAGTATCTACAAGCACAAGAGTAAGAGACTTGGCACCTCTGGATCTTGCACACAAAATCCCATGTACCTCAGAGGCTCTGGCAACAATCAGGTGTGCACAGGTCCCATAAGTGCCCCTGGCTGCAAGGAAAGAAGAAAATCCCACAGGTGCTTCACTAGATATCTCCTCCTGGATCATGTATACAGTCATCCTGAACCCATAAGCAAAACAGCACAGCCAGGGAGTGAAACAGTGGCATCCATGAAAGCTGTTGCATGAGAGCACCAGATTATCCTAAACCTCAGTGTCCTTCTACCAGTTGAGTCCATCCTTTATCCTTCAAGAAAGAGGAGGGGGGGAAAGGCAAAAACCAAGACAAAACATCCCCAGCTCCTCATGCATTTGGCAGAACTGCCCTTGAGATACCTGCAGACATCCATGGGAAGCCCAGAAGCACAAGACCTGAGGAAAGCAAGCTGAGCTGCAAGTGACACAGGATGCTGAGAAAAACAATGGCAACCCCTCTCTGGCCACAGCTGGAGGAAAAAAAGAGGCTTATGCACACACCAGCTCCAGGGTCAGGACGGATTAACACCATCATCTGCCTCCAACTCACAAGGCTGGGGAAAACACAGCTCTTGGGGCTTCAAACTAAGGATTTCTGAAGACCTGAAGGTCAATATGAGAACCTTTCTGGAGCCTCAGGGGTTAATACAGGTGCAGCTGAGCTGCTCTAAAGAAGGCTGCAAACCCCTCCCTCTACAAGTATCTGTTGATGCTTTACCTCCCTGCTGCAGCTGCTCTGGGAAGCCAGGGGAGGCAGGAGCTGGAATGATGGATGCAAAATTAAAAGCTCAATAAATAATTAATCGCTGAGGTCATCAACTTGTAGGAATCTGTCCATCTCACTCTCTGCTCTCCTGTTAATCAGGGAAGTCTCTGTTTCAATGGGGGGTGAAGTGGTCCTGGAAGAACCATAAATCCTGCAGCTGCTGCCATGGAGCTTGTACTGGGTGCCATATAAATCAATAGTCATAAATCAGCTGCTGAATGCTGCAAAGACTTTAAGAGTGTTAAGCAAACAGAATGCCTCCAGAGATCCCAAAATCAAGGGAAGAGAGAGTTGGAGTAACTGATTAAGGTAGTTATTAAAATGCATCATTGTGAAACATCAAATATGTATAGGACAGACAAAACCTCCTTTCCTCCTTCTGGTATCAGCTTCTCCACAAAGGCTGATGCAAAAGAGCCCTCTGAAGTACCACAGATAACATACAGGGCACACATGACAGCTGTAGCAAACCAACCTCACTGCCTGGCCACCAGAACCCTCTCTCTTCCCCCTGCTTCTCCCTCTAAGTTCTGCCTTTAGTGCTGAGCTCCCTCAAGCTTGGATCACACAGCCAAAGACCTTCTCTCTCTCTACAACCACGTGAGAGGAGGTAGGAGGCAGGAGAATGCTGGTCTCTTCTCCCAGGTTACCAGTGAGAGGACAAGAGGAAATGTCCTCAAGCTGCACCAAAGGAGGTTTAGATTGGAGATCAGGAACAATTTTCTTCCCAGCAAGAGTTGTCAGGCATTGGCCCAGGCTGCCCAGGGCAGTGGTGGAGCCACCATCCCCGGAGGGGTTCAAAAACATCTAGATGTGGTAGTTAGGGCCATGGTTTAGTGGTATGGAGGTGACAGGTTGATGGTTGGCCTTGATGATCTCTTCCAACCTCAGTGATTCTGTGATTCTGTGCAATTTCTAGTGTTATTCTGGTTATAAGTAAGTGGTTAATGACAATGCATGTGAATGCCCAGAATGGAGGAAGTTTAACCCATGGCTGATGTGTTGCAGAGCTTGTTGCACCCTCCAGAGCCAGGCTGCTGAATGAGGTGAGCAGGTCAGGTCCTTGCACTCCAACCAGCAACTATAGCATGATCCAGCCTCTGGCCTGGGGCAGAGCAGCTGCTTGGCAAGGAGTAATGACACACACACCCCTCCCAGTATGCATGGCACAAATAGAGGAGAAGTATAAAGTTTATGTCTACATCTAAGGAGGAACTGGAGAAATTCAGCAGCTCAGAGTGAAGTTTGTTGAGGATTAATAGCACAAAATGCCAGTGCTTCACAACCTCAAGCAAGTGCTCAGGACCTCTCTGCTTTGTGCAGTGCCTACAAAATGAATTTGAAAAGTTCCCTGGAAGTTTATTGCCAGTTTGTGAACAGCATTGTTACTGCATCCACGTGGAAATGTCACCTTACCTGTGAGGAATGCCATGCTGCTTGCTTAAGCACAGCCCATGCATATATATGCATATATAGTGATAGGACTAGGGGGAATGGATGCAAGCTAGAGGAGGGGAGATTTAGATTAGATATTAGGAGGAAGTTCTTCACTGTTAGGGTGGGGAGACACTGGAACAGGTTGCCCAGAGAGGCTGTGGAAGCCTCATCCCTGGAAGTTTTTAAGGCCAGGCTGGATGGGGCTGTGGGCAACCTGATCTAGTGGGAGGTGTCCCTGGCAGGCAGGGGGGGTTGGAACTAGATGATCTTTAAGGTCCCTTCCAACTCTGACAATTGTATGAGTCTGTCTCACTCTCTGTCTGATACCTTACAGTAAGACACAAGAGCCCAGCACTGAGGGGGAGCTGGCAGCAGATGGGACAGGACATGAGATGACCACAGCCTTGCATAGCATGAGATGACATGAGATGACCACAGGCTTGCATGGCACTGGAGGGGCATGCTCCAGCTGCATGTCATCCTTTCCCTGCAGTTGCATAGGCTCTGCTTTCCTCCCCAGACCCTGCCTGCATGTCAGGCTCCCTGCACTGCACACAAAGGGACCTCCTGTGTGCAAAGCCAGGCTGAGACCCTGAGAGCAGGCTCCTGGCCCCTCCACCAGGGGTGGGTGCAGGGGTTCCCCACCTGCAGCTCTCCCTCCATGGCATGACATACAGGAGATGCTTCTGCATCTCAACATCATGGTATGTCAGCACCCCAAATCCAGCCTTACCCACGTGGTGATGCCACAGCAGGTCACTCTCTGTGACCACAGTAGAGTGGGACACAGATAAATGTATCTCACAAGAAATGACCTGCATCTCTACCATCTCCCATTTCTCTAAGGCAAGGCCCAGAGCATCACTACTCTGCAGGCAGATGCCATCCACCTGCAAACTTTTTTCTTCCTTCTTCAAAAGACAAACTGACTTCTTTTTCCTTCTCCTGAAACACCATCCTACAACACAACACCTCGAGTCCAAACACCAGACTGTCCCTTTTCCAGCATGCTGGGTGCTCTTCTCTGCCACTTCCATTTAGCTGCTTCTCAGCTCCAGTAGAAACACAGCCAGTAAAAACCTCCTGAAAACACTGTTCCCAATTAAAGTGAGCCCTTACAAAACCAGTATCACAGCCACTTGCTTAATATACTTCTCCCTGGAAGAATTTACAGTATTTCCTTGATGAAGCCCCAAGCATAACAGTTTCCACAGTGATTACAGAAAAAGCAGCAGTGCCAGAAATAACATTGTTCAATGGAAAACATCCCCTGCACTCCCCCTGCCACAGGCACACACCCTGCCAGGACAGCCAGGCTCACCAGACCTCATGGTGACAGCCCAGGCACCCAGCAGCCACCCCAGTGCAAATGCAGAGGTGGAGTTGAGTCAAAACAGCACTTTTTAAATAGGGGTCTTGGTGATGGCATGTGGGCAGGTACCTTCTGGGCACAGGTGTGCAAAGGCAGAGCCTCACATAGAGACAGACTCCTGGAACAATTACAGAATCATTATGGTTGGAGAAGACCTCCAAGATCATTCAGGTCCAAGTGTTAACCAGCACTGCCAGGTCACCACTGAACCATGGCCCTCAGCACCACATCTGCACATCTTACAAACCCCTCCAGGGATGGAGACTCCACCACTGCCCTGGGCAGCCTGGGCCAGGCCTTGACAACCCTTTTGGGGAAGAAATTGTTCCTCATGTCCAACCTAAACCTCCCTTAGTGCAACCTGAGGCCATCTCCTCTCGTTTTATCACTGGTAACCCAAGAGAACATACTCAAAAAGCAGCTTCCCAAGCACATCAATCCAAATATTCTCCACAGCAAGGAGGGATAAAATGACCCTGGCACACTGATGGTGTGTCCTGCCTTGTGAAAGGTGAGTTCAGTTCTCACAGATCTGGTGTAAAAGCAGAAAAGAACCAAGTATCAGAGCTCCTCTGAACCAGCCCTTGGGCACATCTGAGGCCTGAGGCATGCCCAGCTGCAGTTCCCATGCTCCAGGCAGTGTGTGTGTGTTTTCAGGGCAGTGCCATGCTCCTCTGCCCCTCTGGGGGCTGCAGGCAGTGACAGGATCAACACCTCTGGCTTCCCTCTTTTATTTACCAAGATCAAGAGAAGGCTTTCAGCAAATACCTTCCCAAAGCAGCAAAGTGTCCTCACCCACTGCAAACTCCTGCCAGGCTTACTCCTCTCAAGGAAAGAACAACATTAACTCTTTGGGATTCTTTTTAAACTGAAACTTTTTGCTCACCACTAAGGCACCAGTTCCTGTCCTCTCCCCACACCCTCACAAGCATCTTCTCCTTTTTAGCTCCCTGTCACTGTGTCCTTTCAGAGCTGGCACCAGCCAGGACCCTTGTTCCACCTGGGCAGGACTCAACACCCTGAGCTGTGTGGAGAAGGACCAGGTCCATCACCTGGACTTGCAGGAGAAGTTATTAAAGTACATGATCAACCTTGTGTTCAGTTGGGAAGGTAGCACTGGGATTCTAGGTGGCAGAAATGGGTTCAGAAAGAAAGGAGGAGAGGAGGAGAAAGAGAAAAACAAAAATACCAACAAACAACTAAACAACAATGTCCAGCTTAGATTTTTGTTTTGTGGTAGGTTTTATGCTTGACACAATTGACACATCCACAATCAGAAGCCCCCCCCCCAGGACAGGCCAGATACACCCCAGCTACAGCAGAGAATTATTCCCTGTTCAGAATGAGTGGGATTTGAGGATTTCTGTTCTAGTCACACACTTCATTTCTGCCTTGACACCTGTTGACTTAGAAACAACTAAAAATGGAAGTGCTGGTTGAACACTTTGCCATACCCTCTCCTATCTGCTGAATAATGCAGAATTCTGATGAATGCAAATAGGAAAGCAAAGTATTTTCTAAGTCTGCAGCAGAGCCCCACAGGTGGATGTCAGCTCAAACCACGAAGGCAGCAGACCGTGGCTACGGCAATGAATTACAGGAGCAATCAAAAAGCAACTTTACTCCATGGAGACTCTAAGGCAACCAACACCTCAGCTGGGACTTTCCCTTAACTTTACTTTAAAGACCTAAAACCTGCATTAATGCATAATAAACCCAACACTGCAGGCTTTTTTCTTCAGCAGAAAACCAGCCCAGCACTGCCTTGGGGTTATGAAAAACTCCTTTGGTTTGGCAGCGATGGTTTCAGCCTTTCCTCCCTGTACTGCTCCTGGATGCAACCACCACCCTTCAAAGCAGGCCTGCAGAGCAGCCAGGGCTGGGCTTTAATAAAGCCTCCTTGAATTAAGCAGGATTACCTTAGTAATGATACAAACCACGGCAGTAAAGTCATTAGACAGTGAGTCACTGCTGGAGGATGCTCTCGGATGGGAAGATCCAGCTCGAGCTGCTGGCAGCTCTGCTCCTCCAGTCTTGAGGAAGATCTTGGGGAACTCTTGGACCTCTTTTACCCATTTGGGCAGGGTTTGGGGTGGCTGCTGGGCCACCAGTGCTGAAAAGCAATAGCTTCCTCAGGCTGGAGAGCTACTGAACCTTCACTGTGAATCTCTACCATGCTATGTTTCCACAGCCACTCGCAGCCGTGCACTGGAGCGTGAAGCACTTAAACTGGTCTTGAAAAGGGTTTCAATTTACTTTTATTTAGCATTTTTCACCCTGGTTGGAAAAATCTCTGTGGTATTTGACAAACTGCTGTGGAAGGAGTGTGGCAATGCCCTGGGAGGGAGGGGGAATATTTTTAACCCCATTTTACAGAAGTGGGCACTGAGGCAGACACTTTTCCACAGAAGGATGTTGGCCAAAAACACTTCTGAATTCCTGCAGGGTAGCTTCCAGCAGAGATCTTCACCTCCAGAAGAAATGGACACTTATTCCAGACTACAGTGGTCACACTGTTGTGTCCTGGCCAACTTATTTTTTTTCCCATAAACAGAGGGGAAGAGTGGTTTCTCTTCAGGTTTTGTTAATTTTAGCCTGAGAAAATCATGAAGGAAATACCTGAGCACTATGGGCAAGTTTGTGGGAGGTAATTAAACACCCAGCTTGACTTCCCTTCCAACTCAGAACAGCTTCATGTTCTTCTGCAGATATCTACAACTCTCTTCTGGCACTTGAGTCTAGCCTGACCTCTGCTTGCACTGTTTTGTTCCAAACTCAAACACTTTCACATCTTCAAAATTCAGGCTTTTTAATTTTTATTATTATTATTATTAAACATAACCAAAACTCTGTTTGACTCAAAGACCCAATGCCTTTTTGGTGGGTTCAAACACACATGAGAATCCTCTGTCCTGTCCCTACCAGCCCTGACATCCTCTGCAACAGAACCCTCCCAGTTCAGACCAGGACTCCAGCTGGCCAGCCAGGAGACCTCAAACTGGAGTAAAGAAACCCTCTGGCTCTTCTCCTGTGTACAAAGAACTGCTGTGAACAGTTATTCTGAGGAGAACTGCTCCAGAAACACCACCCAACGTTCCTGGAGGATGCATCCCCTTAAGAAAAAGGCATTACCCTCTCCATCCTTCCTCATGCTCAGCCAGCTCATAGTCACCTTGCTCCTCCACAGCTGGTGTCACTGTGTGGCTGTAGTGCCCCCAAGGGACTCCACCAGCTTTACACCCCTGGGGCAAGAGGGTGGCAACTACAGATCACCACCCTGTTACCAACTCACAGCTGACCCTGCCCAGCAGCTGCTGCTCTTCTTTTACAGCTGGCAGGTGCCATCCCAGTGCTTTCTGAAGCATGTGAACTCTATGAAACTTTTATTTCCATTTCTATTCAACTCAGTTTAGACCCATCTTCAGCTTTTAGACAGATTTAATTTATGTTAGTTAAGCTCCCCCAAAGTGAACACAGAAACCTAGAATCTCAGCATGGTTGGGTTGGAGGGGACCTCTGGGGATCATCCAGCCCAACCCCCTGCTCCAGCATGGTCACCCACAGCAGCTTGCCCAGGGTCACCTCCAGCTGCCTTGGCAATCTCTCCACACAAGGAGACTCCACAGCCTCTCTGGGCAGCCTGGGCCAGGGCTCCAACACCCTCACACCAAACAAGCTTCTCCTCCTGCTCAGCTGGAACCTCCTGGGTTCCAGTTGGTGCCCAGTGCCCCTTGGCCTAGCCCTGGGCACCACTCAGCAGAGTCTGGCCACAGCCTCTTGCCCCATCTGAGCCTTTAGCTCTTGCTCATCATTGATCAGCTCCCCTGTGGGGCTGCTCTTCTCCAGGCTAAGCAGCCTCAAGCTAAACAAAACAAAACCAAACCAAATGAAAAAAAAAACCAAACAAAAACAAACAAACAGGGAAAAAAAATGAAGAAAAGGCAGGAGGAACACAGGAAACCTGTGGGCAGCTATTTAAAGAGTCAGCACTGCCTCATGGAAAACTCTGAAACACATTCCCGGTAGTGGCAAACCCAATTGCCCTGGCCCCAGGTCACTTCCTGCCTCCCTTGGGGTCCTCTCTGCCTGAAGAAGAGGGAATGGGGAGAGCCCAACACCCTCCTGAGCAGCAGCTTGGGGTGGGAGGAAGCAGCCATGAGTCCAGGGCCCAGCATGTTCCTCCTAAACCTCCTGAAAGCTTCTAGAAACCCTTTGTGTTTCACAACCTGCTTTGTGTCTCTGGACCTCACTACCCAAATAACAACCACTCCTCCACCTTCACCAGAAGAAATGGCTGGAGAAGGCACAGCACCATCTCCTGTGGCAACACAGATCCCTAAAGCATTCAACCCACGAGTTATCTTAGTACTTTACCTATGGGGACCTCTTGTCCAGTCAGACACTCATCTTGTTGGCCTTTTACCCCAAGGCCACACCCTACCCTGCATCAGGAACACAATCAACTCACAGCACAACTTCTTGGGTCACTTCAACACCACTGGCTCATGGTTCATGATGATATTGATGATAGCCAAGGCTAGCAAGAGACTAGTCCTACAGCTGAGGATGAAGAAAGCCAGTCCATGTATTACCTGAGACTTCAACCTACTAGTCATTCTTAGGAAAAGTGACAGCAGGTGGTTACAGAGTTCACAGTTGTGCCTGGTTTGTGCCCTTGGAGTTCTGCAAAGTAGAACTTCAGGAGAAGTTCTCAGGATAGACCATCTAAGCAGTGCAGAAGTTGGATTTCAGGTTGGATATAGGAGCATGGCAGTAAAGACTTCAAGGAGCTACTACACTTAAACCCAGGTTTTCTGGGAAAAAGGCCAGGCTCAAATTTATTGGATTCCCCTGAGGTTTCCCCTCTAAAGTACACCATCAAATGAGGACTCAGCAAACCCCTCCAGCTCTTGATGCATCTGAGTGCAACATTACTGGAGAAACCCAACTCCTATGTCTGAATTCAGCTGGCTCTAGCCAATTTTTGACACACTTTGCCTTCCTGAGGTCTAATGGAGAAGCAGAGCAAACTAACTGAAACCCCAAAGCCTCCCAACGCTGCAAAGCCTGAAGAATGGTTTAATGAGCAGGCAACCCTCCAAAATCTGAGGAAGGAACAAGGGAGGCTCTGGATAAGTGGCATGGGAAAGACAATTTAGGATCTGGAGATTGAGGAGCTGCTGAAACTAAGAACTTTATTTGCACAGAAAAAGGGGTTTTATGTCATCAATGTATAATAAAGGTCTCCCACAACACTGAAGATGTTGGTATCAGTGGCTGACCTTCCTGCTGGCTCCTACAGCAATGCACTGCAAGTGCTTTGTGCCTGTCTGCAGTGGTACAGAGGCTTCAAGGCAACGAGGAGCAATGGCAAGTCCATTTTGGGAAGGTTGGAAAACTTGATCTCATTCATGTTTTCCTTTTAATTATCCCTGCTTAAAAGTTGCTGAGCAGTTCCCAGAAGGAAGGTGCCCCCAAACTGACATTTCCATACAACTGACAAACAGAAAGGTTACAAAAATACCATCAAGGTGCATTGAAGTGGTTAGCTACTGTGCCTCTTAAGGAAAAGGCCTCTTAAATGATTTCCATGCAGCAAGTGCTCAGGGATGTCTCTGCTCATCTCCTTCAGCTCTGCATGGCTGATGTTCTCACCGTACCCTGCTGCTCCTGCAACCCCTGCTCACCGCCTCAGAAAGCTCAGAGAAGTGGGCAGCAGGCAAAAAGCAGTGTGACAGGAGCTACACACAGCCAAGACTTCCTAAGGAGGAGGAGCTGGGCTTGGTTCAGGGCTTTGCAAAGAAAATGAGGCAACATAGAGGATAAGGAAGATTTATTGCACATTTACTTTCAGCAAATGTTTTTTGAATGACTGAATAATCCCCATGTCCCTTTAACACAAGCTCTCCCTGACACACAATGCCTCTTTTGATGCTCATTAAAAGGTTCACCTTATGCAGGCATGTAATTAGAGCTGGGCAGGATAAAAATCTCCATTCTGATTACTGCACCGATTAGAGAGCCCCAGGTCCCAGCTAAGTGTGCAAACCAGCCTGGGAAAAGACCATTTTCTTCAGCCCAAGTCGTGGCACAGCAGGAACACTAGTCACAACTGTCCCCTCCTCTCGCAAGGTGGTCTCGGCAGAGCCCAGGAGAGGGAGCACCAGTGAGAAATGGCTCTGGATTAACAGGCGAAAGGTGGGAAGAAGTCAGCAAGTGTAATGGGCAGAGTGGGAAACTGAAGCAGTGTTTCCCTGCATCCCTGCCGGCCCCACTGCCTGCAGGTCCCCGCAGAGCTGTAAAGCCCTTACTAACAAGCAGCCTTTTTAAAGTCAGAGACAATGGTGTTGAATGTATATGTTTAAAATAAATTGCTTTTCTTTCCAGAAGGTTATTACTTCTCTTTTTCCTTCCCCTAAATTTGAACCCACCCCGCCACCCCCCTTGCCAAGAAACCAAACGCTTCCAAGCTCTGGAGAACCGGCAAGTCTGCTGGAACACTTTCTGCATTCAACATGTGCAGCCAAATGTGGCCAGAAGTTATGACGGCAGAGCTGCTGCGAGCAGAGTCAGCAGGAACCTGGGTGCTTAGGGGCGACAGAGGAAGGCAGAGGAACGCCAGCTTCCCCAGCTCACAAGCAGCTACCCGCCGTGGCCGTGGGACCCTGCCAGTGACGTAGGGCAGGGGAGTTCCCAGGAGCCCCTCGGTAATGACCTGCCACCCAATCCAGAGGAGAGCCACGGTGATTTCCCCAGCCGGGATACACTTCCCTGCTCTCTCCGATTACTGCTAAACCATCCGTGTCAGAAATGCCTTATCCCTGCAGCTTGGGAAGGATTTCTCAACAGTGCTTTTGTTGTTGACTTCAGAATAAATATGATTTTCGAAACTGTTTCTCCAGGGACTGACCCCCCTGGATCCCCTCAGTGCTCCCCCACGTCCCATCACGCTCACACACACGCTGCAAGCCATGCCAGCTGAACACTGAGCTATTCTACTGACGGCTGCCCTGCATTTTTCAGCAGCAAACTGCAAACATTTCTGAGGTTGCTTGCCCCCAGCTCTGCTCTCTCCTCTGCCCCAGCTGCGAGAACGTGCTTCTGCTCAGAAGAACCAAAGGAGCAGAGCCTGAGCTCCTGTCTCTGCTTTTTCTGCCGTTCCTGCACACGGGCAACCGCTCCTCAGGGCATGGGGGAAGAAATCTTGTGAGGGTCCCTTGTTAAGATGTTAAAAGAGCGGTAGAGAAGGTGCAGCAGGACATAGAAATGTTTCTGAAATGGAGGAAGTTTGACACGGAGGAATTAAAAGTGCCCATCGTGGATTGGGATGGAAAATGCTCAGTCCCTTCCTCTATACTTCAGGAACTTCCCCAGGAGGGCAGAGGGCTGCTCAGGGCATTGCTCGGGGGCTGCACTGCTCTTGTGCACATGCTGAATGTGTTCTGGAGGACACAAAGCCCAGACCTGCTGCAAGCAGTTTGATGGTAACATAGCCATTAATTAATCAACTAGTAACTTCTGGAATTTGTGTGTTTGATGCACAGTTTACACAAGTCCTCTACAGATTTTGGTTTTCCTTTCCTTAATAAGGTCTGCAGCGAATCCCTCACCAGTCCAAGAAACCCAACAGCAAGCTTTGGAGGCACAAGGCTTTTCTTCTCAGAAGCAAGTCAGGACAGCACATATTAACCCCCACCATCTCCTACATCCTCCACTAAAGGATACTTCTCCAGGGATGAAAGAAATGATATTTCCAGGACTCCTTTGGTTAGACCTGTCTGCCGAGAATAGGAAGGCAGGAAGGGGATGGGGACAAGAAGACTCACTGAATGGGCATTGGAGCCTCTTGACACCAAGTGAGAATCACAACATCCCACCCTACACAAATCCCAGTTACTCTTACTGGGAAAATACACTATGACAGCATTATGAACATTTTCCTACAAGAATCAGACTGAAATGTTCCTGAAGCACTAAGATGGTGAGAAAAAAACATGACAGAGCCCAACAAGCACAGCTTCCTAGGGGATCACCGATGCCAAATAAAACCAGAGAGATGGAGTTAGGACAAAGAGGCTATCAGGACACTCAGGCAGTGAAGGTTAAAACTGGCTCTGTACACTGACACTAATCATCTTTCAACACCAGGGAAACTAAAAGCCTGTAAGCTACAGGTTATCCTCCAGCAGCAGAGCAGGGTTTGGATTGTATTGCTCACACCATCAATCACTGTGTCAGCTGCCCCAGCCATGAGTGTCACTGGGGAGAAGTGCCAGGCACTGTCTCCAGGGTCACCCAACAAGCTAAGGAACAAGGAGGAGGAGAAAATAAGACACATAGTGGCTTTTTCCTGAATAAGAATCCCCACGTTTGCATGGAGCAGCTCAGTCTGTGCCTGCGTTTCTGATCACACCTCTGGGTGCATCTAAAGCATTATTAATTTCCATCGAGGAGGATTAAGAAGCTTAAATCCTTAGCACTCATTTACTCAGACTTAATACATTTTTAAAGCTGCCTCACTTTATGCTGATGTGCAGGTGCTAATCAGCAGCAAGAAACACTGAAAAGGGATAAAATACCCAAAGGGTCAGCCTCAGGTACTGACCCTCTTACTCTGCACCCAGCAGGTCCAACCTCCTCACCTGCCTGCAGAAGCCCAGCAGATACTGTGGCTCTGGGGTAGCAAAAGTCAGCTAGCTCGGAGCTCACACAGGGATTTTACTCACATCACGTGTCGCCCAAGAACAACCCCTGCGCTCCCCACTTGCTTTCCTGTGCAAGTGATAAGGAGGAAATCCGTCCCAGACAGACAGACAGCTCAGCCCTGCCACATGCTGCAGCCAGCAAAAGTCCCCAGCTCGCAGGACCTTAATTAGAGGTGGCTGCCAATTAAGAGCGGAGCTGCAGTTCCTGGCACCCGAGTGTCTGGCGGCGGATCAAGAGCAACAACCCCTCGATGTTTACAGTGCAGAGCAGTCCGACACCCAGTAACTCCTGGTTCCTCCAGTAACTACCTCCCGGTTTACTCACTGCAGTGACCTCATCAGCGAGACATGCCCGTGTGCTACCAGCCCTCTTAATTACGCCTCATCGGCTGCTCTCCCCTCTCAGCGCCGACCACGGCTGACACAAGAAAAAAAATAACTACACTACATATATATATATATATATTTAAAAAGCACACAAACACACAAACAACCCCCAGAAGTGACTGCCTGCAAGGAAGCGATGGGATGGTTACCTGCTGATGCAGCCTCGGCTCTGCCATGGCTCTGCCTGGACCTGGGGCTCCAGGGGGATCTTCTGCTGGGCTGCAATAGAAAAGGTTAGTTTAAAGCTCCTTATTTGGGCAGTGATGTAAAGGGAAGTTGTTCAGGCAGCGCCTCCCCCTTTTTTCCATTCACTACACATTGTTTCCTGTTGTCACGCAGCTGCTGTGGCTTTCGGCACAGACAAGGGAATCCTTCAGCCCTGGCTGCTGCGGGAGGCTCTGCCCGGTCCCGGAATGCTCCACCCGGTCCCGGTTGATATGGGATGCTCTGCCTGGTCCCTGTTGATGTGGGATGCTCTGCCCGGTCCCGGTTGATGTTGGATGCTCTGCCCGGTCCCGGTTGATGTGGGGTGCTCTCCCCGGTCCCGGCTGCCCCAGCACGGGCTGGGCTGGAGAGCAGCAGCGGTTCGGCGATGGCCCGTTCCCCCCCGCCCCGCACACGCCAGCGCTTTCCATCACAAAAGCTGCTCCTGCCGCAGCCGGAGGGCGGAGGGAGCCCCGGGGCTGGGGCGGGGGGACACGGACGAAGCCAGCCCAGGAGCGCGCTGCCCGCCTCGTCGCCTCCCTTCCTTCTCCATCCTTCCCTCCCTTCCTCCTTCGCCGGCTTCCTCCCCTACATTCTCCTCCCCGTTCCCTCCCCATCTGTCCCGGCTTTGCCCCCGCGCTGATCCAGCCGCCGTCCGTGGCGGGGCGAGCAGGGAGCAGCCACCGGCTGCGGCTCGGAAGAGGGAAGGGGGACACAGACAGCCCCAAGCGGCACGACAGGGGTTGGGTAGATGATGTCCCGGAGGAGACTCCTGCGCATCCCAGAGTGAACCCGGAGAACATCTCGGAGGGGACCCTTGGGTATCCCGGAGGGAACCGCGAGAGCATCCCGGAGAGGACCCTCTGGGTATCCCGCAGGGGAACCCCTGGGTATCTCGGAGGGGACCCGAGAGCATCCCCCGCGGCTGCCTACACAAGGACGAGCTAGGGCCATTCGGGGCCATCCTGCTCCCGCCGGGGTTTCCAACCGAGGGAAAATCCGAGCTCACAGCCATGTCCCTCCCGACGCGGCGGAACTGCACTTGGCACCGACAGCTCTGAGGCCACAGCGGGAGCCGGAACCCTCCACCCACCCAAGCTGCCTCAGGCAGCCCCAAAACGCACACACTCTTCTTTTTTCTCTTTTTCTTTTTCTCTTTTTTCTTTTTTCTTTTTTTCTTTTTTTTCCCCTCTTTTTTCTTTTTCTCCTCCTTTTTCCTTTCTCTCCTCCTTTTTCCTTTCCTTTCCTTTCCTTTCCTTTCCTTTCCTTTCCTTTCCTTTCCTTTCCTTTCCTTTCCTTTCCTTTCCTTTCTTTTCCTTTTCTTTCCTTTCCTTTCTTTTTTTTTCTNTTTCCTTTCCTTTCCTTTCCTTTCCTTTCCTTTCCTTTCCTTTCCTTTCCTTTCCTTTCCTTTCCTCTCCTTTCCTTTCCTTTCCTTTCCTTTCCTTTCCTTTCCTTTCCTTTCCTTTCCTTTCCTTTCCTTTCCTTTCCTTTCCTTTCCTTTTTAGGGTTTTTGGTTTTGTTTTCTTATTACTATTACTTTATTTCTCATTTCAGCATTTATTTCTGTATGTATCAAGCTACCAGAGCCATACCAAACGGAAAGCCTAAGCCCTTGTGCTGAGAGGGGGAGACAAAGTGCTCCTCCACACAGCTGCAGGCAAGGCAAAACGCTCAGGCATGGAGATCCACAACGTGTCCTTCTTCCATATGGTGACAGCCCAAGAGCTCCAGCATTGCCTGCCTCAGCTCCCAAGTGGAATCCCAGCTCTGGCAGCTTGGGGTGAGCTCAGAGGACACAGGGAGGTGACCCTGGGGTGACAGCCAGGCAGTTGGGAAGAGGCAGGCTTGGGGAGGGAGGCAGCCCCAAGCGAGTGGCCTTGGCACCCCAGGCTGTCTTTACCTTTGAAATACATGTGCATGTTCAGCAGAATGCTTTGTGCTGCTTCTGTAATCGTTAGACCCTGTTGGAGAGAAGGATTTACTGGCCAAAAAATGAGAACTCTTGCCCACATGACTTCTTTTGCTCAGCTCATCAGTATATGCTTGATAACTGATTGCCACCATACCTGGTACCTGGTAAAGCATCCTGTGCTACAGCAGCTGTGCCCTACAGCTGGCACAGCCACCCTAGCAAAACCATGGCCCAGCTCTCCTCCTCCAATGCAGGCAGCACACACAATCATGAGTTAAAAACACAGATCTCCACCCTGCAAAAACCCCCACTATTACCAAGCCTGTGTTCCTGACTCCAGACTTTCTAACGTCAGGGTTAAGCCAAAAACCAGTCACCTAATGATGAAGTAACGATGATGTCTCTGTGATGGAGAGAATTACCCTGTGAGGCAAAGCAGAAACTTAGCAGAACATATAGATGTGGTACTTAGAGACATGGTTTAGTGGCATGGTGGAGACAGGTTGACAGTTAGACTTGAGGATCTTAGAGGTCTCTGCCAACCTTAGTGACTCTATGATTCCATGAGTCTACGTGCTTTTGGGGGTGCATATCAACAGAGCAGTTGTTTCACCCAGAGAGCAGCACAGAGAATTAATGATTGCAAACCTGCTACTGAAACCCCACCCTAGCCCATCTCCAACCAGCCACAGAGCAAACCCCACCTAAACTGCATCCCCAAAATTCTCTTGGTGCAAGACTTGAGTAAATGCCATGTAAAACATGTGCTTTCTATGAGAATACTATTTCCTCAACAGCCCAGCTTCACACCCAGTTTCAGCTTCACTAATTCCAGACAGAAATGAGAATTAGAGTGTGATGTAAAAATGGTTCCTAGCTTGATTTGTTTCATTTTGCTCCCATGCTGCTCTGTTCTCTCCTCTCCCCCCGACCCACTCTGGCGTAAGCAGGTGCATTTGCTTAAGGTCTGTGAGGAATTGCACGGATGCAGAAAGACACTGGATACAGTAACAGACCCACAAGGACTAGTGCAGGTGGAGTGGCCTCTACCCTCCCAAACCTCACTTGATCAACACTGAAATTGGGTGTTTCCCTCTCAAGCAGAGCTCTACATGGTGCCGGCTGCAATTACAGAGCAGTTCTGTCCCGGTCGCTGGGTTCCAGCCCCAGCTGCAGATCCAGTTTACTCCTGGCTGCAGAGAGCAGATGATCACATCTGGAGCTCTGCATGGACTGACTGAGGGGCCAAGAGCCAAAAAAAACAGGTTTGTCACCTAAAGGCCAGCTCATGCAACCCAGGGGGACTGTGGTGACAGAAAGGACTGGACATGGCAAGACATCACTTTCTCCATCAAATGGGGCTTGAAGTGTTTGGATGGACATATAATAAATTACAATTAAAATACAGCTCACAGGAGCATGGAGAGAAATGCAAGGACCTCTGATCAGAAGCAGAAGCAGCCACCAAAGTATCTCATTTACTTCATGCCCTAGTGGGGAAAAATCAGTTATTATGTAGATGCCTCAGATTCCAGAAGCAGCCCCAGGATGGTCATGAGTTTACTAGGCCACACAGAGAGATCATCTCCTCCTGAGCCATGCACCATCTCCCTTCCTCTCCTTGCCCATGAGGATGAACTGAGAACTGGCTGTGAGAAGCACCAAGTAAAGTATCACCTTCCAGTCTGAAGGGGTGAGGGCACCCAGTGAGCCTGTGAAAGGCTTCAGCACCTCTGCTAGAACAAACTCTCTCTCCTTGGAAGACACAGCCCCAGGAATGTGTGAAAACTGTAGCAAAGTGGTAATGCTGCTTTTGAGGTGCACTGCAGGGTAACCAAGCATGGGCACAGTGAAATTGTCACTTAAAATAACGTTCTACAGTTTGTGAAACTTATTTTTAACCAGCTCTGCCCATCACACCAACCACCCTCATCCCAGGAGGGTGACCTCTGCATGGATCTCTGTGCTCCAACACCCAAAAAGGTGAAGGTATTTCTCCCTTGGGTGGTACAAACAGGACCATTCAAGGGGATCAGCACAGAGGTGTTTGCTCAGTGGTTGCTGGTGGCTCTTCTGAGGTGGTTTTGCTTAAATGGGAAAATGAAGGGTCAGGTTCCCCTGAGAGCCCTCTTCCCACTGCAGGCTCAGGAGCACATGGGGTTAAGTTCAGGCCACAGTAGGTAGTTTTGTAGCAATCCTTTGTTAGAAGCCAGCATTTAGTCAGGAAAGGAACTGTCCTCCGGTGGAGGATGGTTGAAACAACGACATCTCACTCCCCATTTAAAGGTCAGACTCTTCCTCTCCCTGGTATTTAGGCTGGTTTTGCTGCCTGCCCAACCTTCACCCACCCCTGTTCACCTCAGTGGGGCCCACGGTGTGCACAGATCACCCTCTGCCTGCAAAGGCCTCTTTGAACCTATTCCCACCTCTCTTTTTTGAGCACCATCCCTGCTGCTGCTCAGGAGTTTCCAACACTGTGCTCCCTGGAGCACCCCCTGCTGCTCTGCACACTTGTAGCTGGTCCCAAACTCATCCTTCTCTTCCCTGCTGTTCTGCACACTTGTAGCTGGTCCCAAACTCATCCCTCTCTTCCCTGCTGCTAAAATGCATTAACAAGCTGAGACAGGTCAGGACTTTCAGCTTTTCCATATTCACCACTGCTGTTTGAGTAACTGAGGGGGAAAAAAGGTTCCTTCTGAAGAACCCCTTTGCTACAGCATGGGAATCAGGGACTTCCTATTCCTTTTCTCCACAACTATCAACAAGTCACTTCACCTTTCTGTGTGACCTTTCAAAGTCTTCCCATCTGGGAAAACTGTCAGGGGACTTACAAATGCTGGTGTGTTGGGTATTTTTCTTTTTAAAACCCCTATGTAAAGTCAAGGTATGAGCAACCACACTCCTGACTGAAGAGGGGACTGGGAATATGGTTTCCATGTCATTCTTCCCCTTGGGAAAGCTAGAGCAGCAGAAATCTGTGAATTAAATGCATTTCAGACATATTTAACAAGCTTTTACAGCCTGAACTGTAAATCCCTAAAAGTGAAATGTGCTCTTCAGAAGTTTTAGGCTTGGTCAGGGCCACCAGCAAGCCCTGATCTCCTCCTGCTATTAGAAATCCCACCAGGCACCTTTCCTGAGGTGTGTTTATCTGGAGCAATGTGACCCCAGAAGCCCACACTGCTTTTCAGCCACCACATCCCTGGCCAGGAGCTTAATGCCCACTGAGGGGCAGGACCCATTCAGCTACCTGGGAGCCTTGGTCTTCACAGCCGTGGCTCAACTCTCCCCAGCTCTCCTCAATCCTGGCCCTTCAGGCAGCACAGGAACTCTGCTTCTCACTTTCCACATCTGCAGAGTGGGAATAACAGCATTCCTCAAGCTCAGAAGGTCCCTGGGCTCATTAAACTCTTCAAAAGCACACGGGAGAATCTCCAATGATCCCCAAAATCCCTGCAGAGTTTCATTATTCTTCCAACACTTCCATTAAAGACACATGTCCTGGGAAGTAACAGGCATGAGGCATCATTATGCTAATTTTAGATGGAGCATCTGCTCAATGTTAAATCTGAAACTTTGTCTCAAAGAAATCATTTCAATGATTCCTCTTCAGAAGTGACATTTGTCAACCAAGATGTTGTGAAGAGGACTGGCAGCCAAGGATGAGTAATCTGAGCGAGCATATGGACCACGGCGAGCGGCTCGGGGGGAGAGAGGCTGCTGTGCTTTGCTGTGGCAGGAGCTACTGAACTGGCCAGGCTGATGTGCTTCCTTGCCTCTGAGGTGGCCCTGCCAGCTGCTGCTGGTGGCACAGATCCTTGCCCTGGGGCTGAGTGTTCTCACTCTGCCTCTGCCCCTTCCTTCTACCTCCACCGTCAGCAGTCAGGGGTTTCCCAGCCTGCCAGTTCCCTGTCTGCTCAAGGTCCCCCAGGGAGAGGGTCAGCCAGAAACCTGGGACCTCTTCCTTCATCCTTATCTGTATCTGTAGAGACCAAATGGCCTTGAGCAATGCTTATGGTGCTGCTGCAATAAACTACATAGGTGCCTGAGCAGCATCTTACCCTGGGTGTTCCTCAGGGCTCAGTATTGGGCCAGCTCTGTTTAACAGCTTTAGCAATGATCTGGAGGAGGGGATCAAGGGAACCCTCAGGTTAAGTTTGCAGATGGCACCAAGCTGGGTGGAAGTGTTGATATCCTGGAAGGTAAGGAGGCTCTGCAGAGATATCTGGACAGGCTGGATGGATGGGCTGAAGCCAATGGGATGAGGTTCAACAAGGCCAAGTGCCAGGTTCTGCACTTGGGTCACAACAACCCCATGAACACTGCAGGCTTGGGGCAGAGTGGCTGGAAAGCTGCCAGTGGGAAAGGATGTTGGGGGGTTGGTTGGCAGTGGGTGAAGATGACCCAGGTGGCCAAGGAGGCCAACAGCATCCTGGCTTGGAGCAGCACTAGTGTGGCCAATGAGACTGGGGCAGGGATTGGCCTCCTGGACTGGGCACCGGTGAGGCCACAGCTCCAATCCTGGGTTCAGACTTGGACCCCTCACTCCAAGAAGGACATGGAGCTGCTGGAGTGTGTCCAGAGAAGAGCAATGAGGCTGGTGAAGAGTCTAGAGCACAAGTGTTGTGGGGAGCAGCTGAGGAAACTGGGGTTGGTTAGCCTGGAGAAGAGGAGGCTGAGGAGAGACCTTCTCACTCTCTCCAACTCCCTGACAGAAGGTTGGAGTGAGGTGTGGGATCCTTCTTCCAAGGAACAAGTGATAGGACTAAAGGAAACAGCCTCTATTTGTGCCAGGCTAGGTCTAGGTTGGCCATGAGGAACCATTTCTTCCCACAAGTGTTGTGAAGGCCTGGCTCAGGCTGCCTAGAGCAGTGGTGGAGTCACCATCCCTGGATGGGTTTGTAAGATGTGGAGATGTGGTGCTGAGGGACAAGGGTGTAGTGGTGACCTGGCAGTGCTGGGTTAATAGTTGGAGTTGATGATCTTGAAGGTCTCTTCCAACCAAAAAGATTCTAGGAATCTAGGATTCTGTTTCTGTCTTTTTGCACAAGCACCTTAGCAACTTCCCACTCACCTAACCCAGTTTTGCAAAGTCCCAGGGGACAGGAGATCTCATCTTCAGAGCTATCAGCCTGGTCTCTGGCAGCTGCCAGCCCTGTTTACATTGGGGGAAGGGACTCAGCTACCTTCCAGCACATTTTTTCTCTTCCCTTCTGTTTTCCTATACAATCTTCCCATTAATTTGAGGCTCAGTCATTTCCAGCTTGCCTGGGGAGCCCTGGGGATCTGGAGGCAGCTTCGAAGAGTTTTGTGAGATGTAAACTAAGAAAAGCAAAGCCAACACCTGGAGAGCTTAAATTTGCTATGCAAATGACTGCACCCCCCTGTAAAAATGTACAATTTACATATCAGAAAAAAACCCAACCCAAACCAAAACAACAAACCATGTTGGAAACTACTGAGATAGACAAATACAGGGTAAGCAGCCCAAAAACCACATCAGCACATCTGAAAGGTGTGACAGAGAAGGTCCATGTCCAGCACAATGAGTGTCTATACATAACAAGCCTTCATTTCAGAATGAAATCAGCATTTTTACCATATAGCTTGACTTTCTCTGTACACATGAGGGTCATCTTCCCCCCAGAATAGTGCCAAAAGAAAAGTTCCATTTTACTCTCAAGAGCTGAATGGTCACAACTTGCCATCATGGTGCCTACAGGATGAGGCCTTTTCAATTCTACCTAGCAGAGCTCTGAAGTTCCACTAGAAATTGGTCATCTCCAATATCCTAAATGCCTCTGCATAACATCAGCCACTGAGCCCTGAGCCAGCTCTTTCTTGGCAGTACCATTTGCATAAGTCCACAAGCATTTGTCTGCCTTTTAGACAGAAGATGCCACAGAAATAGCCATCAAAATTCAGTCATGCTGCCTAAAACCTGCTTCTCCCTCATCTTGGCCCTGATGGCACTTCTCAAGCAAGCCCAATAATTTCTGAAGTGTGATTTTCAACTGTCCCATGCAAATGTCCTGCTCAGATTCATTTTCCTTTATACATACTATGGCAAAGGATGAATTCCCTAGCAGGGACACCACCATAACCCTGCTGGAGGCTTCCAGGAGGCAAGGGAGTCAAAGCCACATGCAGCACCCAGCAGTGAGTTGGGACTTCCCAGCACCAAACAGGAAACCAAGCAAAGGAAATGAATAACCAACAAAGGTCTAAATCAAACACTCAAAGGGTGGGGGAGGTAACAGAGAAAACAATAAACAAAGTAATAAACACACTGGAGAAAGCTTGTGTGTAAAAGGAAGCCCAGGGCTTGACCTTGCACCAGTGTTGCTCCTCCAGTGCAAGGGAGAACTGAGCAACACCCAAATCTTTCTTGCTCCAGCCTCCATCATCATGTGCCTGGCTGCCTGCTCACACCCAACCATCAACCACCAGCAGCAGAGTGTGGTCCAGCCAAGGCAGCCTGCTCTAGGATGTCCATGCCCTTTGGGATAGACAGGGTGGGACATCCTCCAGTTGCTCATGCAAGCAAGGTGAAGGCAGTGCCACCCAGCCTGAGCTCCCAGGAAGGGTGTGCATTGCTGGGAGAGCTCTGTCATATGGATGCCAAGCTCCAGGTCCATGATGGCTTCTGAGTTTTCAGAAGAGCTCCAGGTGAGTGCCACATCCCAGCCCTGCACTGCTCAGATGTGGACACTCCCCTTGCAGCTGGCACGTCTCAGTGTGTCTCAGAGGATTACAAATGTGCTGCATTTCAGAGGTGGTGGTGGAATTAGAGCCCAAACAACCCAAATGCTGCCATCATTTCTGCTCTAGAGAAAAAAAAAATAACTGCTACACAGCTGGCTGAAGATGAGGCAGCAGAGTGCTCAGGTGGCCAAGGAGGCCAACAGCATCCTGGGTTGGAGCAGCACTAGGGTGGCCAATGAGACTAGGGCAGGGATTGGCCTCCTGGACTGGGCACTGGGGAGGCCACAGCTCCAATCCTGGGGTCAGTTTTGGGCTCCTCACTCCAAGAAGGACATGGAGCTGCTGGAGTGTGTCCAAAGAAGGGCAGGGAAGCTGCTGAAGGGTCTAGAGCACAAGTGTTGTGGGGAGCAGCTGAGGGAACTGGGGTTGTTTAGCCTGGAGAAAAGGAGGCTCAGGGGAGACCTTCTCACTCTGCAACTCCCTGAAAGCAGGACAAACAATGGGACTAAAGGAAACAGCCTCAAGTTGTGCCAGGGGATGTTTAGGTTGGACATGAGGAACAAATTCTTCCCCCCAAGGGTTGTCAAGCCCTGGCCCAGGCTGCCCAGAGCAGAGGAGTCGCCATCCCTGGAGGGGTTCAAAGGACAGGTGGATGTGGTGCTGAGGGCCATGGTTCAGTGGTGACCTGGCAGTGTCAGGTTAACAGTTGAACTCAATGATCTTGAAGGCCTTTTCCAACCAAACCAATTCTATCATTCTGTGACTAAACCTCCATGCAAAGCAGTAACCAGCTGCTGCTTCTGCCCCTCACCCTGCTGGAGCTGCCACCACAACTCCCATCCTACAGCAGACATGGATGAGGTGGCAGCCATGGGCACTGTGCCCTGTCTTGGACCTTTGGCACTTGCTCAGAGGCTGCTCCAGTGTCTGCTCTCAGGTTACCCTGCACAGCCCAAGCTGCCTCTCTGGCACCTGAGCAGGGGGGAAGCCAGGGCACTGCCAGAGAGGCTGAGGGACTCTCAGGTCAGCTGCAGGACTTCTTCCTTCTCTCCAGCTGAACTGCTAGGTTGCTTTACTATTTTTAAGAATGTCCCCTGGGCACCCAGGCCTCTGGCTGGATGCTCTTTCAGTATCATTTACAGATAAACAGGAATGTTTGTCCAACAGTTAGCCCATTCATTTCAATGGAGTGATTCTGAGGTTGAACTTGGCCCCAGACTCTTGGTGGTGTTTAAATAGGACAGTTTATGCTGCACAGGGCTGTGGACATCCCCAGGAAGAAGTAAAATAACAAATGACACAAGAAACATTGAATAGTGTTTGGGGGGTTGGACTAGATGATCTCCAGAGGTCCCCTTCAACCCCCAGTGTTCTGTGATACATCCTCCTGAGAGGTAAAATCAGATTAATCCTGAAGTGCAGCCTCAGCTGGGGCTACCTCATGAGATGGATGAGTAGAAGGCTTGGATGAGGCTGAACAATGACAGCTCTTGTTTTCTTCTAGAGACAAAACACCCACACATGCCCTAAAGCTGCCTCCTCTCTTAGGACCTGAGGAAGAACAAACAACTTTTAACACAGCCTCAGAGAATCAGGAAGGTTGGAAGAGACCTCTAAGAGCATCAAGTCCAACCATCAGCCTGCCACTGTGGCTCCAGTGTCTTGAGCAGCAATTAGAAACTCTTCCAACTTGAAAGGTGGCAGCACCAGCAGTGTGTGTTTGACCTGAAACTCCATTCTGGGAGCCAACTCATGGCACAGCAGTGAATTCTCTCCTATGACAAGAGATCTACCAGGAGCTTCTGCTGCTCTTTGCATTAATTGCTTTGCCTCATTTCTGCTTCCCACCACAGAAACTCACAGTCTTCTCAGCTCATGTTCTCCCTTTCAAGTCAGAATTAGCAGCAGAAAACCAAAACAGTTTTATTAGTGGACTGTGGCCTTTTAACAAACTTCAGTAATAAATAATCATAAGTTTTGCATCTGTGGCTAAGCACAAGAGGACCTGGGGGGGGTGTGGAGTGTGCATGTGGCCACTAACTGGCAGCATCTTGTGATGGAAGCTCAAGGGAGAGCAGGCAGCAGCCTAACACCACTGAAAAAGGACAAAAACCCCATCATTCAGACAATAAAACATAACTTTATAGTTCAGAGGCAGCTGAGGGTTTTATTTGCAGTGGTGAAGCAGGGACTTCAGCTCTTTGATGTGTAAGAAAATGCAGACAGCAGATTTAGAGCATTTGTGCTTTAAATGTAGATATATTGGATGCACTGAACAGTGAGGTTGGAACTGGTGCAAAACTTGTTTCTGCAGCAAGCTGGTCTTTGGGGTTGTTGAGCCTGGAGAAGAGGAAGGCTCCAGGGAGACCTTGCTACAGCCTTGCAGCACTTCAGGGGAGCCTATAGGAAAGATTGGGACAGATTTTTTAGCAGGATCTGTTGTGTCAGGCCAAGGGGTGATGGTTTGAAACCAAAAGAGGAGATTTAGACTAGATAGAATGAAGAATTTTCTCCACTGAGGGTGGTGAGAGCCTGGCCCAGGTTGCCCAGAGAGGTGGGAGATGTCCCATGCCTGGAACCATCCCAGCTCAGGTTGTCTGGGGCTGTGAGCAACCTGCTCCAGTTCTAGGTGTTGGCCTAGGTGACCTGTAAAGGTCTCTTCCAACCCTAACCTTTCTGTGATTCTTATTTCCTCTGGGGCAGCAGAACATGGCAGAAGTTCTTATTGCTCACTTGCCACTCCTTCTTTAAAACTCTGTGGCTGCTTGGTAGTTTGGAAGCTGGGCACTTCAAGGCTCCCAGCAGACTTGCCTCTTGGTCTGGCACCTTCCTCTGCTGCTTCATAGCAGAAAGGAAACTTTTCATAGGGAGAGAAAAAGGGGCTGGGGGTTTCACCCTGCAAACCTTTCCCCAGTCTCCTGTTCTTGGCAGAACAGACCTCTAAGCTATTGCTAATAAAGATATCTTAGTGTCTGCCTTCTGCAGCATGCTTCCTGGCTGGAATCTATCTCACCCAGCTTCAGACAAAGCAAATACCTCCACACCTCCTTCTCTGCAGGAAGTCCTAGAGTTTATGCACTTCATTGCAAGATACACATCTAAAGCAGCAGGTGAATCATGCTCTGGAGCATTTTTTCCTCTCTCCTGACTGGAAAGGGAGAGTGGGTGACTCCTCAGCTGGAGAGAGATGAGAGGAGTCCAACCCTGCTGCTTGCACTGCCCAGAGACTCAGGTAGCCTGCTCTCCAGAGGCTGTGTGGATGTGAGTGCATGAGCCTGCATGATTTTACACTTCATCAAGCCACTGGAAATGTCACCTGACTTCCCTCCCTGTGCTTATTATGTATTATTCATACATCCAGTTGTATATAATTCACTAATGAATGCCATACCAATAAAAAAATACATTTTAGACAAGGAAGTTGATCAGAAAGACCCTTCCAAATGAGATCTAGTAACTTAGACCTTAAAAACTTAGGGAATTAAGACTTCAGGTCACATACAAACCCAAATTCAAATAAACACTTGTGAAATGAAGGTATCAAAAACCCTCTAAAATTCTGAGGCAATGCATTGCAGGAAATGATAAAATCACCACTGGTGGTTCCAGAAGCTGAGCTGCTATCCTTGGTCCAATCAAGTCCTCTCCACTCCTGTATCCCCTCTCCAGCAGTGGCCAGAGGGTGTGTAGCTGTACCATCAAACTGCACCAGGAAGGTGCAGCAAGGGAAGAGAAGGGCAGGTCATCTCCACTGCTTGATCAGAACTGCAAGCAGGTGGCAGGAAGGGTCTGGAGCACAAGGGTTGTGAGGAGCAGCTGAGGGAACTGGGCTTGGTTAGTCTGGAGAGGAGGAGGCTCAGGGGAGACCTTCTCACTCTCTGCAGCTCCCTGAGAGGAGGTTGGAGTAACGTGGGGCTCAGTTGCCTTTCCCTAGTAACAAGTGATAGGACAAGAGGAAATGGCTTCAAATTCCACTATGGGAGATTCAGATTGGGTATTGGGAAGAATTTCTTCCCCAAAAGGGTTCTCAGGCCTTGGCCCAGGCTGCCCAGGGCAGTGATGGAGTCACCATCCCTAGAAGAGCTCAGAAACCATGTAGCTGTGGTGCTTGGGGCCATGGTTTAGTGGTGACCTGGCAGTGCTAGGGAGACTCAATGATCTCAGAGGTCTTCTCCAACCCTAAGGATTCTATGATCCTATGGCAGTGTTTGGGCCACCTGGAAGTCGACCTGCAGCCAGAAATTAGCTGACATGGCTAAGGAACTTTTGCACCAACCAAAACCATGTCTGTGTATGTGACTCCAACCTTCCAAGTGAAGCTCCAGCTCCAGTAAGCCCCTCAGAGTAGTGTGCAGGCTGCTCTGGAAGGGACCCAACCCATCTTTGGAAGGCTTCTCCTTCCAGCACAGCACCAGGGCCTGGGCAGGACATTGTTAACTTAGAGAAGAGTTAGGTAAGATCCTTCCAAACCTAGTTTTGATGACTATTGAAAGCAAACAGTCCACAGGCATGATCCCAGCTCTCTTAATGCAAGAGGTTATTGGGATTTTTCAGGCTGTGAACAGCAGGGCCATGCATCTCCTTAAGGACTGAGAGAGCTCTCAGAGCCACCAAGACAGCCTCTGGTCAATTCACTTGGCATGAGAAGATATTTTTCTCTGATTTTTAGTTTTCCTGCTGTCCTGTGTTCTGTCTCCTCCATTCAGGTCCCAGAAGTACCTGAAGGAGTAGGAAAGGGCCATGGAGGTGGCCTGGGGCTTTATCCCTGAAAAACACCATATGGCCATGGTCTAGGAAAGGAGAGTGCAGATTTTTAGGAGTGCAGAGAATGGCACTGAAACCTCAGAGAACTGGAATGCAGCCTCCAGCATGTGAGTTACCTGAGCTCCTACCCATCAGTGCTCACTGGTCCTGCAAGGCACCACCCCAGAGCAAAGGAAAGACCAAAGCAGGCACTGATTTCCCACTGGAGCCTCCTCAGAGAACTGTCAGAGGAAGGTGGGGAATGTTGACACAGGCTGGCATCTGTTGGAGGGAGTCTGGCAGGCACTTGGCTTCCTGTGTGCATACATGGATGTCTGGTTTCAGAGATGAGCCTGCTCTGCCTTGGGGTGCAGTGAGGATCTTTAACTTTTCAGTTGGAAGACTGAAGTCAGGAGGAAGATCCTCTCATTGTCTGGGAGCCATTTGCTGTTTAAAAAGGTCAGGCACAAGGAGGGAAGCTCAGATAAGGTCAGATTTTCTCCAGCCAGGTGAGCACCCTAGTAAGGTGGCAGGTTTGAGGTGCATCACAGCCCTCTCTCTACACATCAGAACTGGATCTAGCTTGTGTACAAATAGTCATTAACTGCAGAAAAACAATGGACTGAGGTCTTCCAGGTGTCAAAACCACCAGCAAGGGCAAGGCTGTCCCACACACAGGACCAGCTCAGCTTGACTCTGCAGGGGTCTCCCAGGAGCCTCTGTCATGGAATCCTTTCCAGATCTGAGAAAATCACAGTCAGGTCTGGGCTATCCCTGCCCAAAGTTTCTGTCTGGGTGAATCCCAATTCTCCTGCTCCCCAGTGCTCAGGAGCTGAATTTCTTCCCTGTGCCTGTGAATGCACTGAGTGCCCAAGCTCAGGGAAGCCAGACTGATCCTCACCTCCCAGCACACAGTGTCCTGTCCTGCATTTTGGCTTTATAAGTGTACCAACTGTCAAAAGTGTGACTACATTTTAATGAAGTTTTATTTTACAACTACTTTAAGTTCCTGCTCCAGTGTAGCACTGTGTCAAGGGTATAAAATTAGCCCACAGATTGTCTTTGGTTACTTTACTGAGCAGAGAAAGAGAAATGAAATCCTTGGTACTCCTCTCTCTCTGCCTCTTGATTGCCTTTCCTGTCCCACCAGGCAAGGAGGACAAACCTTGGTGCTTTAGTTTGGTTTAGACTTTTCTGGCTGTTAAGTGGAAAGAGAGAAAAGCATTTTCTGCATCAGAGCTCCTGTGCCCTTGGCAAAACCAGAGCCAGCCTTGGCCCACACAGCAGCTGGGTGATGCTTCCACAGTTTGCTATTTCAGCATTTGCTGGTGAATCAGGGCTCCTCTGTCCATGGACATCCTGCTCACCTAGGAGGAGGAAGCTTTTCAAACTCCTCTGCTCACCTTGCTTAAGCTCACTGTGGAACTCCCCAACACACAGTGCTGTGCAACCTGAACAAGGTGCTGCAGTCTCCTTCTGCAGCCCCCCAGAGACCCCAACCACAGAGGAAAAAAAATCACAAAGCAATGTTTGGAACTGAGAGGGTCTGGAGGAGAAACAGAGAGAGGCAGCACTGCCTGCAGAAGCATGTTGGAGCTGTCAAGCACAGATGGTGGTCAAACAGAAGGGGACATTTCTGGGAGCATGTTTCTGCAGAGCTTGATCATTTATTTCTAGATGCAGAGAGACAGGACAGGCACACAGTGAATCTCCAGGCAGAAAGAGGCTGTTGGACATCAGGTTGTCAGTTTTCCTATCTTCTGAAGAGAATCCCAGAGAGGTTAATTTGAAGAGTGAGTGTTCCCCACTCGCAATCTTCTTCCCTCCCTTGTGGCTCTATGGCAGAAGCTATCTTATTGCTTACCTCCAAGGCAGGAGAATGGAAAAGGGCTTCTGCTGGAGGTCAGCCACTGCTCTGTGCTGGCTATCAGCAGAAGGGGGAGGAAATCTTTGAGCTTTAGGTGATGCCCAGATGTTTTCTCATCTGCCTTGGCATCTTGGACCGGCTTTGGCACCTGCAGTGGTGTGTGCACTCAGGAAAGCAATCCAGACATGCCATACTCCAAGCTGATTAGCCTTGCAGATGCCTAAACTTGACTAGAGGCCAGGTAGCACCTAAGCTATCCCTGGGTGCTCCTCTCTAGGCACCTGCACATGCTCAGGAGTGCCCCAAGCTTTGGAGCTGGCCATTTTGCTCATATCTAATCTAAGTCTTGATCCAAGGAGAAGTCATCTGCTCAAACACCACCCACTAGGCATGGGCAGCCCCCAAATACAGCATGGAGCACACAAGCTGCTCTCTGACACAGATATGAGAGGTGCTGTGTGAGAACAGCTGATGGGCAGTTGTCTCCTTCCCAGAATAAGATTTATGATGCTGTCTTGGACTGGAGGTTTGCTGTTCCCCTTAGACACCTCTTCTTGCTCCCCTGATCTCCCACAAGGGAAGGTGGAAGACAGGGGGTGCCAGGCAGGGGGGTTGGAGCTAGATGATCTTTGAGGTCCCTTCCAACTCTGACAATTCTATGATTCTATGATCATCTTTGGTGGAAGCTGCTGTGCAAGGCTGTGCCAGAACATGGCCATGACCATCTGGGCTACTTCTGTGGGCTGTATGAGGTTGTGCAACAAAAACCTCACCTTCACACCCACAAAGAGAACAGACAATCCATGGCAGGTGGGGGAACAAGATAATACCCTGCCAGGACCACCCCAGGAGCCATCAGCTCTTCCCAGGCCCATGTCCACACACCCAGGGCACAATGGCAGGTGGAGACCTAAGCTATGGGCTCAGAGGAGGGGACACCACCCTGCCAGGCTCCTCCAGGGCTGTCCCAGGAGAGCTCCAGCCCTAGGGCAAGTTGTGAAACCATTGAGAAGAGTCAGCTGGAGCTCCTTGGGGACTGAGGGGGAGTGGGACACTGGGATGCAGGGGAAGGGCACTTGGGGATTGCACAAGACTTACAATAGGATGTTTAGGGAAGGAACCACAGCTGGGGAAGGGAAGGATCAAGATGGTTTGGGGAGGAACATATGTGGCAAAACAGAGGGATAAGGAGATAAAAAGGTCCATGCCTGTGTGACCAGTGCTGGCCAGTGCACATGTCCAGCCATGCCTGTGCATGGTGAGTGCAGTCTGCCCTACCTTCTGCCAAGCTTCATTTCTGACTGTTTCCCTGGGTGAGGGACTCTGTTCTGCTTCCCTGTGTGCATGGGGTCTGGGTGCAGCCCCTGGACTGGGACTGGGACCAGAGGCTGGTGTCACTAGCAAACACCAGGCTGGACTAGTTGGCAAGCAGGTGAAGGTCCCAGGAGCTAGTGGGGTGCATGTGTCTCTCTACAGGTGGGACCATAGGAAAAATAAGGCTCTCAGAAAGTCTGAGCTGTCCTGGCCAGCATGTGGACACAAGTGTGTGTGGAGATGATGGTGTGTAAGTGGGTCAGCACCAGCATATGGAGCTGCTGCAGCTGAGGCTGCAGTGATGCAGAGTGTCATGGTCAACACCTAGGCATTGGGGTTTCCTTGGTATGTTGTCCTTTTAGGATGACAAAACTGTTTTGACACCTCTGTGTCACTCATTACAACCAACTGAAAAACGATTTCCTTGGTCATGCATCCAGGAGATCCAAACCCATAACCTTCTCCTGAAAGCTGCATTCTGCCCCCAGCTCAGAAGTCCTAAGCTTCCTTCCCTGACATTGCTCAGGTGTTTAAAAGACTAGCTTGGAAATTTTTCTTTTCTATATGTTATTTCACAGTTCCAGTTCAGCAGAGAAAGCTCCTAAGATTTTCCTTCAAGGGCTTATATCTAAGTAATTACAGGCTACAGTCACAGAGTGTATGCTGGCTGGCAGAGCTCTCTTCACTGCCAGAAAAGCAGGTCAATTATAAGCAATGAACCCACATTACCAGGAGAGAAAAGCTGGTTTGAATTTTGGTCAATTAGCACTAAAACTGCCTTGGAAGAAAAAGGTAAGTTGAGCTAATAGAGCTTTGCAGTGAGACTTAACATATCTCAGCACCAGGCACAGACAGCAGAAGGCTTCATTCCTGAGGTGGCTGAAATTCATGATGTTTTGGCATCAAATCAACTGCAAATCTGCAGGGTGAAGGTAGTCAGGTTCCTGTCCTGTCTCCTTCTCACCTCCAGTTTGGATTCAACAGCCATGCCTGCTCAGGGAGGGCACTGAAGCCATCATTAACTTTAAGGATGTTCTTACATCCTTGCCCAGACCAAGGTGACAGTGTGAAGAGCTGCAGTGTGTGAGGGCTTGCTGGACTCCTGCCATTCCCAGGACTGCCACAGCCAGGGAGGAAGAGGAGGAGGAGCAAGCATGAAGTAAGCTTCCTCAGATGCTCCTTGCAAAGGGCTGGCTCTCACATAGCCCAAAGAGCTGGGCCTGACCCCCTCAGTCAGGGGGTCTGGGACTCCCTCAGTCAGGGGGTTTGGGACTCCCTCAGCCAGGGGGTCTGTGGGACTCCCTCAGTCAGGGGGTCTGTGGCACTCCCTCAGTCAGGGGGTCTGGGACTCCCTCAGTCAGGGGGTTTGGGACTCCCTCAGCCAGGGGGTCTGTGGGACTCCCTCAGTCAGGGGGTCTGTGGCACTCCCTCAGTCAGGGGGTCTGGGACTCCCTCAGTCAGGGGGTCTGTGGGACCCCCTCAGTCAGGGGGTCTGGGATTCCTCCACCACCACCTCTGTTTGGAGCATGGATTATTAGAAGTAACACAAGCTTCAAGGGGAAGGTTAAAAAGAAATCAGTAGCTTGAAGGTTTTCTTTTCTCCAGCTGGAAAGCCTTCAGATCACCTGCCAGAGGCCACACTGGTAGAACAGGAGAGGCAGACATCTCCCAGGTATCTGTTCAAGGCACAGAAAGGTGAGTTGCTCTTTCAGGGTTGAAGATGGCAGCACCCAGAGGGATGTCAGAGAGGAGAAACTCAGCAGGCAGCTCCCAGGACATGGAGGGAAAGCAGCAGATGGAAAGCTGAGACTTTACTGTCCCAGACTGCTTCCTGCAAGCCAGAAGGGGGCTATAGCTCCAGCACTCTTCTTTGCCTGTCTCATGTCACAACAAGAGCAAGAGAAACAGAGACATGGAGCCTAGCTCTCAGGAGGCTGTGCACCAGTGGCAGGGTCAGTGGAGTATTCTTTTTAATCCCTGACCTGCCCCTGTGTGCCCTGGTGTAAGGGGAACATCCTTCACAGGCACACCACCACCACATGGTTGGGGTGGGAAGGGACTCCTGGCAATCTCCTGGTCCAATCTCCTGCTCAAGCAGGGCCACCTACAGCAGGTTGCCCAGGACTGTTACCTGACACTCAAATGCCCCAGGGCTTCCCTGCTCTGGAGCTTGCTGGTGCTGGGCAAGTCTGAGCATCATATGGTGCTTGGCATGGGCATGGGAATCTAGTCCTAGGCATCTGACTGTGTTCATGTGAGAGCCACCATGCCCTCAGAAGCCTTCCTCCTTCCACTGCTGGAGCCAGGAGAGCCTGGCATGGTCCAAGCCAAGGAAAGCTTGAGCTTAAAGCCAAGAAGCACACTCTGGCTCCAGCACATCCCAAGGCTGTCCCACAGATCAACACCAACACATGGGGAGGTGATGCTGTGGCTCTAGGTTCCTGCAAGTGCTGGCAGGCAGAGGTGCAGGCACAGTGTGGCCAGTGCTGCACCTGCAAGCATCACCACATCATGCCTTCTCTTGAAACAAAGCTCCTCTCCTTAGGTGGCACAGGATGGGACCCAGCCATGCACAGCCTCATCAAGCATGAAATGCTAATGGCCACCAGATCATGAACTGGCATGACAGAAACCATCAACAGGTCATTGTGCATCACCTCACAGATTCACAGTGGCATAAAGCTGATTAAGAAGGAAAGGAATCAAGGAGTAAAGCTCTGCCTGGACACAGACTGCAGACACAAAACACCCATGTAGTTAGACAAGGTTCATCCCATTTTCCTTCTCTGTGGATTTCCCTTGGGTTAACTCTAGGACAAAGCAAGGATTGTGTAAGGCCAGGAACACTCTGAGGTTGCTGGCAGGCACTTTTATTGGCCTTCTTGCTCCTCCAGCTTTTCTTAAAAAGCTGAAAAGCAGCCCAAGTGCAGCTCAGACAGGCAACAATCCCCTCAGCCCCACAGTCAGCTGTTTACAGGCAAATGGTTACAGCAGACCCCACGGTGCTGGGAGACTCAACTCCCCTTTTTGTCTTTTGGTTCTCTCTGCTCATCAGTGCAGTGACCTTACATGGCACAAGGGCTCTCAGGAGTGCCTCAGCTGACCTGGTGCTTATCTGAGCAGCTCCCTAATCTCTGGTCAGAGCTGCAGGAGCTGCCTGTGGACCTGCAGACATCTCCCTCAGTGGGGGGCACCAGCACTTCAAAGACAGGTGCAAATCAGAATGTAGTAGTCAGCATAAAAGGGAGAAAAACTGCTTCCCTGGGAGGCAGGCAGTGTTTGACTTGCACAGAGAATCACAGAATCTCCTGAGCTGGAAGGGACCCACAAGGATCATCAAGTCCAACTCCTGTCTATGCACAGGAGAACCCCAAAGTCACCCCATGTGTCTACGAGCACTGTCCAGATGCTTTCTGAATTCCATGAGAGTTGGAGCCATGATGTAAGACTATTTCCTAAGCAGCCTATATGACAAGTGGTGTCCCTCAGGGCTCCCTACTGGGACCTGTGCTCTTTAATATAACTGATATTGACAGTGAGATTGAGTGCAGTATCAGCAAGTTTGCTGATGACACTATGCTGTGTGGTGCTGTTGATAAGTTGGAGGAGCGGGATGCCATCCAG
>VWZX01009988.1:283353-330853 GCA_013399015.1 Galbula dea
GGTTCTGAGCAACCTGATTTAGTTGGGGATGTCCCTGCTCACTCTAGGGGGGTTGGACTAGATGACCTTTGGAGGTCCCTTCCAACCCAGATGATTCTATGATTCTATTTCTACCCTTCACAGGGCAGATCTCTGCCTAGTTTTAGCAATTAAAGTCATGTCTGTCTCTTTTTTTAAATGTTATTAAGATCCACTCAAAGATTTTCCTTGGCAATAGATTCCAGGGCTTAATTACTCATTGCTTTAACAGGCTTAGTGATTTTAGGTGCAATATCTGCTCTGGTTAGAGGCCTCCTGCTCTTGCCAAGCCAAGCCTGTCCTGGGCACCTTTAGAGTACCTGTGTTGTCCTGATGGAATTGCTGTGGGTCCTGGGTACATGGAAACACAAGAAACATTTAGATATGGTACTTAGGGCCATGGGTTAGTGGTATGGTAATGATAGGTATGGTTGGACTTGATGATCTTGGAGGTCTCTTCTGACCTTTGTGACTCTGTGATTGCCACTGTGATGCATCTCCATGGTGAATCACCCTCTCTAACTGTGGCACTGATCTGTAAAGTCCTTCACATCCATCTCAGTCAATGCCAATGAAACCCAAAACGTCTGTTGTTGCACACCCCTCTCCTCAACACTCCCCACATGCTTTGGGGGGAAAAAAGAGTTGATGCACTGATGTTCTTCAGACAAATCCTTCAGGTTGGCTGCTGTGAAACCACAGCCAGCAGAAGACAAAATGCTATTGCTTCCAGATCATAGTAGTATAAAGCATGTTATCATACCAGGAATGCTCATGCCTAACAGCTTTCAGACAAGTTTTCCCCTTAGTGTGAGCTGGGTTAACACATATGCAGTTAGTTTTACACTGGTGAGAGGACAAAGGGAGAAGTTCCATGGCCTCTCCTCCATGCTCTAACACCCAGATTTTCTCATCAGCTTCTCCATCACCAGGGTATGACAGCCAGATCTGATACTGATGAAGGTTCAGTATGCACACAGATTTCAGATTCACTCTTTTAAATGCTACTTGTTGACCTCACCTGTACACCACCAGGTCCACACTAGCCTCTTGGATCTAATACTCACACTCTGGAGACTGTAGTATTTTTTCCCTCTACCCAGTGAAAGTAAGAGAATGACCTTACCTACCTCACAGCTGGAAGGTGCTGTTTACTTACCTACTTAATTTTGCCTCTCTGGTATAATAATAATAATAAGAAGAAGAAGAAGAAGAGAAGAAATAAGAAAACAACCAAGAAAAAACAAGGGCATTTTGTTTATCTGTGTCAGCATGAATCTGAGCTGGTAAACATCGCTCTTAAAGCCCTGTTACCTGCTTGAGTTTAAAAGTAACTTCATTTTCCAGGCTTAAATGCATAACCATGGTCACATGGGACTAAAGCAAACCCAAAGCATTCAAAGACACTAAATGCCTCCTTGTCTGGGAGAAGATGTATTTTTTTTTTTCATATAAACAACATAAGAATTGAGACTAAGAAAATAATGTTCTAATTGCTTCTATGGCTACAGAGCAGAGTCTGGAATACAACTGAGGACAACACCACATCCTTGAGATATTTCTTGTTGAAAGCAAAAGGCTTCAGCAGCAAGAGCTCCCATGTTGGGAAGGAGGTTGGCAGCAGTGCTGCCAGTGTTACCCTCTTCCCCTTTGGGGTTCTTGCTGCGTGATGCCCACGTTAGCGTCGCGCACGCACGGGGAGCGTCACGGAGAGGCAAAGGCAGCATCTGCTGACTTCTCTTCACAGCAACATTGGTTGCCTTGGCTGAAGATGACCCTTTTCATTACTCACAGATCATTGCAAAAGCTGTGGTGCTTCATTTCCTCAAGACTCAAATATTGAAACACGTTACAGATTCTTGTGCCAATCCTGGGCCTCCCTCAGGCCAAACTCTTTGTCTGGAGAAGAGCAGACTTGAGACAGGATCACATCAATGCTTATCAACTGCAAAAGGCTGGGGGCAAGAGGCTGGGGCCAGACTCTGCTCAGTGGTGCCCAGGGACAGGCCAAGGGGCACTGGGCACAAACTGGAACCCAGGAGGTTCCACCTGAGCAGCAGGAGAAGCTTGTTTGTTGTGAGGGTGCAGAGCCCTGGCCCAGGCTGCCCAGAGAGGCTGTGGAGTCTCCTTGTGTGGAGAGATTCCCAAGGCAGCTGGAGGTGACCCTGGGCAAGCTGCTGTGGTTGACCCTGCTGGAGCAGGGGGGGTTGGGCTGGATGATCCCCAGAGGTCCCTTCCAACCCTCAGCAGTCTGAGATTCTGTGATTCTTTGGAACTGTCCTGGTCTCCCATCACTCTTCATTGATATCCCATGTGTTAGCAGTGTATATATATATATATAAGGACACCTTTTCCCCTGACTGTCTATAGATATTCCTCTGCATATTTTTAGTTCTTGCACTTCTAACAGTTCCAGAGGATAAGGGAGCCCTCAAGCAAGTGCAAAGAGTTCTGGTACAAAGTCCATGTATAGCCAAAGAATTGTCTTGTTAAAATGCACATGGGAGCACTTTGCAGAACATGTTTGCAAAACCATCCAGGAAGAACAATATATCACCAAACACAGTGTTCTCATCAGCATGCTATGGATAAAGGGCAAGGACTGTGCTGCTGTGTTGCTTCAAATACATACCAGTGTATTTAAATGATTATGGATGAAAGACAGTGGAATATGAAGAATGACATTCAGAAAGAAGCTCCTCTGCCTCTCTCTGTTGGTGCTGCTTGTGGCTTCTTTGAATGGGCTTGCTTTTGTTCTTTTGGATATATACCTTATGGAGCATAACAACACTTCCCTAAGAAATAAATATCTCAGCCTGAATCCTCTAAATGCCTTTCAGTTGGAGATGGGAACACATAAATACCCCAGTGCTAGCCTAGTACAATCTGAAGGACTTTCAGAGGACCAAGGTAGGATGAAGGTTTCACATTAGAGTCACAGACAAACATCCAACTAAAGCTGTGGGCTGCTTCTCTTCCACCAGGAACCTTCCCAGGGAAAAAGGGAGTTGATCTCAGCTAGAGAGGCACTTCACTGGCTGCTAACATAGTTTGGGATTGCTCTCTTTAGCTGCTAAGTTGCCATTACACTATCATTGGTTTAGTGCCGCGAGCAGGATCTGGCCAAATAAAAGGAGACTTTTTCCACACCTGAATGCTGAAATTTGGGGTCTCAGAGGTGCCCAACTTGAAGTCTCAGCAGGACATGCAGCCAGAAAGATCTCACACACCATCTGATTGATTTTGAAGAACATAATTCTTTGGGATCTTTGTGAATTAATACTTATTTTAACTTGAGAGCCCCTGGGACAACCTTGTACAGCAGCTTCCCAAGCAAGCCAGTGTAGTACAGAGAAGCATCCTGGGAAGAAGTCTAAAAATAGGTCTCTGGTTACCACAGCAAAGTACCCAAACATGGAGAGAAATATTTCAGTGCAAACAGAAGCTGGTTTTCACTTCTTTCTACCTTATCTCCCAAGCCCATAACCTGCCATGGTATGTTACAGGTAAATGTAATTAACATTACCATTTCTTCATCCTGAACTCCAACCATCCCTCACACCCTCTTTGAACCTCATCTGCTCAGAGCCTCCCAGGGCTTCAGTTCAGCCAAACAGAACTTTTTGAAACTCCAAATGAAAAAAACCATCAGCCACTTTCTAATTTGGGATCTGCAAACAGAGCTCAGAGCCTGGGCATGCTGCAGGAGACCCAGACAACAGACCTTAAGAGCTGCATTCTGCTTTGTACAAACCTCCTCAGCCCTGGGATCTCAGTACACTTTGCAAATACCTAATAAGCTCCTGGATTCCCCTGTGAAAAAGGCATTAACTTTTTATCAGAGCAAGATTAGCAGCCAGTGAGCAACTTCTGAGGGGTGGCTCAAGAATGAGGTGTGGCTGGAGCAGGCTTTCAGCTCCTGAATATCAGCAAGAGAACTACAGCATCTTTGCTTGCTGATCAGTGACAGCTCAAAACCAAACAGCATGCCCATTTTTGTGCCAATTTCTGCTTCTCCAGAGATGAGCACTGCTCCCTCTAAAGGACCAGTGTCAGCCATGCTGGAGGAGAGCTGTCTCTTCTGCATCTTCACCAGGACTTTGCAGTACTAAGGGACAAGTAGCCACAGTGACCCAACTCCAGGAGCCATGGTCCTAAGGCACATCAGCTTGTTTTGGGTATGCTCTCCTCTTCACCTCAAGCCAAGCAAAAGCCATTGAATTCAAGATGACTCCAGGTGAGCACTAGTTTGGTTTTTTGCAGCTCCTGGAGCCAACAGGACAATGGCCAAGGCTGGAGATGCCTGGGAAATGCAGCCTTCTTCAGACAGAGCCCATGCAGAAGTGAAGGTCAGAACTGCCACCATCAAGTTGACTGAGATCCTGGGCCACCACCCACCTCACTGCTGGAACATAGTCTAGATCCACCTGCTTGTTTTCATTGCAGTGCTCTGCTAACACTTAGCTACTGAGAACTGAGGATCACTAATGCCAAAGCCCCATAGACTTGAAGTGGCAGAAGCTGCCAACCTGCTCTTAAAAACCTGTAAAACAATGTAGGAAGATTCATGGGAGGAATTCACCAGGATTAAGCTCAAAACAACACACCAAAGGCTCCAGAAGTTAACCCCAGACACAGTTCCAACCAAATTCTCAATGCTTACTGACTTAGCCTTCACACAGAATTAACAGCAGCCCAGTAAAAACACAGCTTCATCCTGGTAAGAAATCATCCACAGGTTTTAATGTGCCACCTGCACACACTGCACAAATCTACAAGGCCCTAAATATAAACAGACAGCCCCTTCCTGGCTGTTCAAATGAACACTACCTCAGCTTGTTCTCTGAGCAAGCCAAAATTATAGCTGCTTGGAGATCAGAAACATTTTAGGGCAGGACACTTTCTGCCTCCCCTCTTTCCCTCCCCTTCTTTTTACAGTGTTTGTAGTTTTAGGAATAAGGCATTCATTGTGCTCAAACCCCAAAGACACTCACCTTGGAGGGAGAGCTAAAATTAGGGTGAAGTATATTCCTGAAAGGGGCAGAAGCAAAGACTTCTCCTGTGTGGGATGCTCGAGATCCAGCAGGCAAAGCAGCCCAAAGGCTGGGTCCTGTGTGGCACCTCTCACTGGAGAGCTCAGGGCTTTGCACACACCTCAGAGCCAGGCTTGTTTACCTCCCCAAAACCCCTGGTTATTCCTGGAAAGCTCAGCAGTGTAAAGTTGTGCCAGCACACACATGCCTGACCAGGCAGCTGCTGGGAGCAAAGCATCAAGACACAACTCTGTGAGCAATGGCTGTCTTCAATGTCTGTTCCAGAAGACTTCAAGTCATTTTAAGGCAGTAAATATGGAGCTTGCAACCTTTACTGTGTAATAAGAGGCAGGTCTGGATGGAGCATGATATGTTTATCAGCAGAGGATCAGGGGAAGAGCTAAGGAAACCTCCTCTGGACAATGCTCTTGGACACATGGTGTGATTTTGGGCGTGTTCCTGTGCCTAGGCAAGAGCTGGACTCAGCAATCCTTGTGGGTCCCTACCAGCTCAAGGACATTCTGTGATTCTGTGCTTCTGACAGTTGGACTTGATGATCTTAGAGGTCTCTTCAACCTCAACCATTCTGTGATTCTGTGTGATTCTGTAATTCTCTCCTTATGAGATTAAGGAGTCCATGGCCAGAGCTACCTGGTTGATGAACCTGCTGCAGGAGAGGGACAGGTCATCTTGCACATAAACACACTGAGCAAATGAGGAAGGAAAGCAGAGACTCCCTGACTGCCCTGGCTGGAGTGGAAGCAGGGGTGTGTGTATGTACATCTGTACATCACAGCCTCAGTACCCTGCCAGCCGAGGGCATGACGGCAGCAGCGCTGGCAGGCAGCAAGGGTGGCACATCCCCCTCCTTTCCCTTTCCCAACCTTTGCTTACATTTCATCTAGTCTACTCTGATTCCAAGGTTTAATAAAATTTAATCCCAGCATGTCTTGAATGAATTAATTAGATCTCATTCCAAGCCACCGTGCCAGCTCCTGCAATTACAGAGTCACTCACAGGAGAGGCAGAGCCTGGCTGCAGCCACCCCCAAGCAGGAGCAGCCACAGACCAACCAGGGGCTTGTGAGCCAAGGCACCAGGCAGCAAAGGGCTTGATTTTGAAGCACATTGATTTTTCTCCTCCATTAGTTCCCCACCAGAAAGACTCCTGCAAGTATGAAGAGTCCTAGCAGGAGGTCAGTCCCACTCCACACACAGCCCTCAGCAGCAGAGGGAGAGTCCCAGACCTGGAAACTGAGCTTTTATTCATTAGAATTAATGAGTTGGGACCAATGGGCTACCTGGTATCATCCAATCCATGTGCTCCAACTACAGCTCTTTTGCCTCCTCCCTATGCTTCTGAGCTTGCTTCCCTCTTCAAATCCCCCTCAGTAAAAGCTCTGGCCATGCACTCCTTAATCTCATAGGGAGCAAATCACAGAATCACAGAATGGTTGAGGTTGAAGAGACCTCTAAGATCATCAAGTCCAACTGTCAGAAGCACAGAATCACAGAATGTCCTTGAGCTGGTAGGGACCCACAAGGATTGCGGAGTCCAACTCTTGCCTAGGCACAGGAACACCCCCAAAATCACACCATGTGTCCAAGAGCATTGTCCAGAGGAGGTTTCCTTAGCTCTTCCCCTGATCCTTTGAACCACAAAACTATTTTTTCACCAGGAATAAGCTGCAGGAGCTCAGGACAAATGGGGATATTTGGACAGGACAGCAGCATTGTTTCTTGTACTTATCTTCCCATCAGGATGGTTTCCAACAAAGAGGACATCCCCCAGACATTCCATGAAGCATCCTCAAAGTGCAGCTACAAAGTCCTCCAGTGCTGTTAGCTCCCTCTGCTCAGCCTCTTCCCTTCCCCAGCTCAGAGAAGAGCAGTCTGAGGTGCTCAGTGTGCAGCACAAACAGAGATGGATCAGCAAGCAGAAGATACTCCCCACTGCATCATCCTCTGGTTTGCACCATTTCCACACAGTGTAATTAATTCTGATCTCAGAGGAGTCTCATCAGTTTTGTCTGCTGCCAGTGTGCTGAGCAGGGCCCCTGATGAAGTGCACTTGTTTACAAACATCTTAAAGCCTATTTAAAAGCCATTGTTTCTCACTCCAGCTGCCCAAGTACTTTTTACTCAGCTCCTGGACTTGTACCAAAAATAAAAATGACAGATTGCCAAAAAGGACAGAGACAGAGAGGTGGAGGGAGGGAAAGGGGGATGCAAAGTGGCTAGACAGCACAGCAGATGAATATATTATTCCACTGCCTCTGGGAAGAGAGGTCAGGAGCTCGACCAGGCTGAAGGAACACATTGCAAGAAACACTTGAGAAATTAAAGGTCATCAAGATAATGAGCCAGAACTGCAGCCAGCAAGAAGCATGTGCTGATGGAGCCTGCTCTGATCTCTCACTGGAGTGTGGCTACCTGCTGCTCCCAGGGTGCCAAGTCTGTGCCCCCCAATTAGTGCTCTACCAAAGAGACACAAAGCGTTGCCTCTGTCGCAGCAGGGCAGCGGCTGCTGCTCTCCAGGGAGCTGTGCTCTTCCCCTGGCTGCTCTCTCCTTATTTCAGTATCAGCACAGGCTGGGGATGAGGGGATGGAGAGCAGCCCAGAGGACAAGGACTTGGGGGTACTGGTGGGTGAAAAGCTGGCCATGAGCTGGCAATGTGTGCTAACAGCCCAGAAGCCAACCCTGTCCTGGGCTGCACCCCCAGCAGCATGGCCAGCAGGGCAGGGAGGGGATTGTGCCTCTGTTCTGCTCTGGGGAGACCTCCCCTGCAGTGCTGGGGCCAGGTTTGGAGTCCTCAGCACAGCACAGACATGGACCCGGGGGAGCAGGGCCAGAGGAGGCCACAGAAATGATCTGAGGGCTGGAAGCTCTCTGGTGTGAGATCAGGCTGAGAGAGTTGGGGTTGTTGAGCCTGGAGAAAAGAAGGCTCCAGGGAGACCTCACTGGAGCCTTGCAGTGCTTCAGGGGCCTGTGAGAAAGATGGGGACAGACCTTTTAGCAGGGCCTGTTGGGACAGGCCAAGGGCTGATGGTTTGAAACTAAAAGAGGGAAATTTAGATTAGATAGAAAGAAGTATTTTCCACTGAGTATGGTGAGACCCTGTCCTAGGTTGCCCAGAGAGGTAGGAGATGTCCCATCCCTGGAACCACTCCAGGTCAGGTTGTCTGGGGCTCTGAACAACCTGATCTAGTTGGAGACGTCCCTGGTGACTGCAGGGGGTTGGACTAGGTGACCTTTAAAGGTCCATTCCAACCCAAACTGTGCTATGATTCTATGACTTCCAGGCCAACAACTTCTCCCTGAGAAAAGGGGATATTTGTGGTTTTTTTCCATAAAGTCCCCAAAGCTGGCAAGCAGCATCCCTAAGGAAGGCAAAACTTCATCAGCAAATGAAGCTACTCCACGAAGGCTGCAAGGGGATGCAGGCAGAGCTGCAAGAGACAGGGAGAGCTGGCAAGGGAGGATGGGATTTGGGTACCTGCTGGCCATGTTGCTCAGGTACAAGGGGAGAGATGCAACAGAAGCTTCAGTTTCTAAACAGTTTATATTAGGCAGCTGATTGGATAGAGAGCCTAAAAGAAAATCACAACAGCAGCAGGAGAGACAACCTCCACTTTAGCACTGCAATCCACACCTACTGGGCTCAGAATGTTCCAGCAAACCCCTGTGCAGGAGCAGAGGCTGCTCTGGCTGGGCAGCTACCAACCAAACCAGCAGCACATTGTAAGCAGAAATCCAATAAACCCCAAGCTCAGCAGCCTGGCCCAGGGCTTGCCACTCAGAACATCTTGGTAAATGCTCAGCCATCACCAGTGACTGCTCTAGGAATCCAACCCCTGTGACTGCATCACCTCAGATGGGGATCCAACCCCTGGGAACCCCAGCAGCAAGCAACCATCTCATCACATCAGGCAGCACTGGGGCCACAGGCTCTGTGCTCACCCCCACATCCCACATCACTGGAGTAGGCACCAGAGCCATGGCTGAGCCTCTTACCTGTGGACAAGCTGCTACAGGTTCATCTCCCTGGTACCTGGAGGAGACTCAGGTGTTCATAGGATGCCCTGGGAGCCTGGGGTAGAAAACATGAGACCTTGATGTAATGAGGCAGCTGTAAATGTATGTCATTTGTATCACAGCCACATCACAACCTCTCCGACTGTGGTAGCAACTCAAGATATTTTCCTGCTTGCTCCCATTGACACATTAGGGCTTTTCCTTGCTTGCTTTTTCATTCCCTATCTGCAATCCTTTCTGCCCCTCTTTTGGAGGCATTTTTCTCCATGCTTCCTCTTCTCACACAGGGCCTAGGCATGAGAGCTAAGAATTTGTGAAGAATATCATTGCAAAGATTTGTCTTTACATGTGAAGTGATGGTTGGACCTAAGGATCTTAGAGATCCTTACCAGCCTTGATGATTCTATGATTTATTTCCAGCTATACAAAGACAGGGCACAGGAGACTGGCTGCTGATGGGCTGGCTCCTGAAATACAACCCTGAGCACGAACTGGACCCCATCCTGACTACTCCAGAGCAGGAAAATAAACATGAGCCCTGCCCTAGGCTGCCTGCACACCCAGCCCTGGCTCTGCCCCAGCCTGCAGCAGGGTAAGATGCTCTGAGTGTAATCCAGGACTGATCATTCACTTCCCAGCTCAGGACTGGTGGGGCTAAGCCTTAAAAGAAAAGTAAAACTCACAATGGGTTATGGGATGGCACCCAGGAAAACATAACATTCAAAAGGCTGAGATTGGCTTAAAGCAGAACTAAAGAAGAACATCAGCCATGGTGCAGCCTGGGTGCAGGAAAACAGACAGCACAAGGAAGCTGCCATTGAGCACCACTCACAGAAGTGCCTTCAGTGGCCCCATGCATGGAGATGGATGCAGTGGTGACTGCTGGTAGCATCCCCACGGTGCCCATGGTGGCACCCTTGGGGTGATCAGCACCTGCAGCCTGCAAAACAGCATCACATGGGAGTCAAACAAGCAGCTATGCCCTGATCTGACTCCTTTTAGCTGGAAGTTTCTGGAAACTTTATAGTCAGGCCTTGAATTCTTGTAATCTCTTGCAACTGAGGCAGGGAGACCTCAGTTCACAGCCATGGCAGCACAGGGCTGCACTGATGCCAGTGCAGAGCCCATGCAGTTGCCTTCAGATTCCTCCAGATCCACCAATCATACACCCATCCATGGCTACTCTTCTTGTCTCTTTAAACCCATTTTTCTCATTATACAGGAGGAAATAACTACAGACAGGTCAGTCTCTGAGGATTTAATGGAGCTAACAGTGTTAGGAGGCCATCCAGCAACTCTTCATAACATCTTCCCCACCATGCCTTCTGCTGCCAGCAATTAGATTAGATCATTTAAAATCTGTATCCTTATAAGTGACCTCTCCTGAAAGGGTGTTGGCACACACATGCAGATGCACAGCTAGTACAAAGGCACAGCAAACACTGGGCAATGTTATTGCAATAGCAGATATGCACAAATCAATGCAAGAGCAGCAAAGGGCTGAAGATGAGCACTGAGAATACTCTAAACCTTTGTGAACAAAAAGCTAAAGGCACTAGTGAAGATAAAACAGCCTGCTCAATAATGCCAGGCAAAGAAAAAAAATGTATATGTTCATCTTGCAACTGTCTGACAGCAAAATGTCATTTGAATTTACCAAGGATGAAGGTTAGAAAAGTTCTGCAAAATCAGTTAACAACCCAGAGAGGTTTTGAGTGAATGTTGGGTTTAGCATCAGAACACAGCACCATGGATATGGCTCAGCTCATCCCCAAAGCATGGGTGATGAACAAACATCCCTTTTGCTCCTGAATTCTGTTAAGGGACTCAAAAAATGAATTTACCCAAGGTTTAGATCCATAAAGTCTCAGCTCAGATTATCTGTTGTGCTCTGCACCTGCCCCCATGCTGCTCCTGCAGAGCCAGCAGCCTTCCTCAACCACCAACAAACACTTCAGTGCTCTCTCATTTGACACACACAGACCTCACCCCAGCACACACAGACAGCTCATGGTGCTCAGTGGTATCACAGAGCCTCCTGTACCTGCCAGCATCCAGAAGGGAAACAAGGAGACATCTATGCCTGCTTCCCTGCTATGACCAGGCACTGATGCCATGTGTGTATGAGGAAATCTGCCAAGCTCTGCCTGATCCAGAAAGATTCCACCCTGCACTAGTCCTACACAGTCCTCAGTCCCTGTTTCTGCTGTTTTCTTTCCTCCTTTCCCTTTTCTTTCCTCTGAGTAGCAGCATCCAGCAAGGGGGGCAGGAGGTGACCCTGATCCTCACCCAGGGGAAGGCAAACAGGTTCATCTCTCCAACCCTTCTCCCCCTTCACTGGCACAATCCCTTTCTCACCCTCTCCAAATGGGAAGGAATTATACAGCAGTCTGCCAAAGTGGTGGAGCAAGTGAGGACAGAGAGCTTCCCAGGATGGGAGAGGGGGAGGAAGGAGATGTCTTGGGAGGGAAGTTCTTATCCTCTAGTTTATCTTCACTTGGGACCTGCAGCTGTGCAGGGGTGAGTCCCTCTGCTCAGCAGAATAACCATAAGCAGGGGTCTGGAGACCACTCAAAGGGGAAGCAGCATGATGGTGCCCACACTGAGCTACTTGCAACTGTCCCTCTGCCCCAGAGGCCTCCTGATGTATGCAGTGATACCATGACATCTGCTTGACAGCAGCATCATGAAGCATGCTGTAGGGCTCAGCAGTCCAAGCTGAGATCATAGAATCACAGAATGGTTTGGGTTGGAAGGGACCTTTCAAGGTCATCTAGTCCAAACCCCCTGCAGTCACCAGGGACATCTGCAACTAGAGCAGGTTGCTCAGATCCCCAAGGTCCAACCTGATCTGGAATGGTTCCAGGGATGGGACATCTCCCACCTCTCTGGGCAACCCGGGACAAGGTCTCACCATCCTCAGTGTAAAAAACTGTCTTCCTTTTATGTAATCTAAATCTCCTTCTTTGAGCTCAAAACCATCACCCCTTGTTCTCTCCCAGCAGGCTCTGCTAAAAACCTTGTCCCCATCTCAGATGTCCTGCTCAGCCCCAAATCAGCTCACTCCAGACCCAAAAGCTGCTGGGTTGCACTCGTCCAGAACCACCTCCCCCTTCAGAAGCAGCAACCTGTAGCCCAGGCAAGCAGTCAAGCCTTGAGTCCTCTCCTGAGCCAGCTCAGCCCTTGCTTCCTGACACCACACTGCACCATGCAGACATTCCCTCTGCAGGGCAGCTCTGATCCCAGCTCCCTTCCCAACACCAGGAGCTGTACTGTCAAGGGGCTGTGAGTGTTGCCATTGGGGTGATGCTTTGCAACACTTTGCTCCTTCCTTCTCCCTCTGCCTTCTTCTCCCTGGTGTAACTCCCCATGCTTGCTCAGCAGGAACCAACCCTCACTCCAGTTCAGGCTTTGCTGGTCCCAGTTTGGGAGCACAAAATGTAACCAGTGACCAAACAGAGGTCCCTGGTCTCCCTGCTCCATCCTTCTGCTGAGCAACACATTTCATTCTGTGTCCAGAGGCACGTGTGCAGGCTCCTGCAGGACCTGCTGATGGAGGAGCTGGCTCCAGCACAGTGTTGCTCTATTTTCCCTTCTTTACTGCTTGAAAAACATTTGGCTGTTGCTGGAGAGAGCCAGGCTAGACACATACATTACAGCTTGCTCCAGAAATAGCACATGCTGCCTTGCACAGTTTTGCAGCTAAAAAGCTTCCTTTCAGCTCAACAGCTTGTCCCTGTCCATGGAGCAGCTCTGGAGAAGGCAAAGCAGGGCTCCAGAGCCTGTGGCTTGGGATGAATCACTGCAGGAAGGTTGGAAGGCTTTGAAGGCAGGTGAAGAGAGCGTTGAGCAGCTTGGATTTCCTCTCCCTTGCTGCCAGCTCCTGTGTATCTTGTGCAAAGGGTTTAATGAGCTGATTTGTATGTTGGAGAAGGAGCCCTATGTCAATGCAGAGCTGAGCTTTGGCCTGTCTGTGAGGACAAGCTTTCCACCAGCCCTGGCAGGCCAGCACATCACTCTGCCTGCCTCAAAGGGAAGTCACTCTGCAGAACTAACCCAGGTCAGGGCTGTTCTATGGAAGCCACCACTTTGAGAAGAATATGATGGTTTCTGGTGGCACAGGCCATCCTCAGTCCACAAAATAAGTGTAATTTGTAGCTTGAGCTGGGTTCAGACTGGTAATATCTGAGTGAAAAGGTCTTTATTTGCTCAGGTAAGTTCTGAGGTCTCCAGTCATCTGAGAGGTAACAGCATATGTTGGAAAATCAACTCTGTTTCTGGAATAGTGCACATTTACATCAGATTCTTATTTTTTTGGGACCCTACCTGAAAAAAAACAAAGCATCTCCCATGGTGGTTAAGACACTGTTCAGCATAGTCCAGAATCAAGCATTAAGTCTCAAGTGCTAACAGGACAACACCATTAACCACAACATACAACTGTGAAACACTCACCAGCATCCCAGCCTGTGTCTACAGACAGCATTTTGCAGCAGAAACTCCTTGGAAGTGCTAAAACCATGGAACAGCCTTCATCCAAATTGAAAAGCATGGCTGATGCCAGGAGGTATGTAATAACCACTTGGTTCTGAACATGTGCACCACATTCCCACACCCCAGCCAAGAACCCAGCCTAGCACCAGAGGAATAGCATAGAATCAGGGATTCATAGAATGGTTTGGGTTGGAAGGGATCATTAAGATCATCTAGTTCCAACCCCCCTGCCATGGGCAGGGATGCCACCCACTACACCAGGTTGCCCAGGGTCACATCCAGCCTGGCTTTAAACACTGGCAGGGATGGGGCAGCCACAGACTCTCTGGGCAACTTGATCCAGTGTCTCACTACCCTCTGGGTAAAGAAACTCCTTCTAATTTCTAGTCTAAATTTCCCCTCCTTCAGCTTGTATTTATTCCCCCTTGTCCTATTTCAATCTGAGCAGCTGAAAAGTCTCTCCCCTTCTATCTTGTAATCCCCCTTTAGGTACTGAAAGGCTGCTAGAAGGTCCCCTTGAAGCCTTCTCTTCTCCAGGCTGAACATCCCCAACTCTCTCAGCCTATCCTCACAGGGGAGGTGCTCCAGTCCTTTGATAATCTCTGTGGCCTCCTCTGGACCTTCTCCAACAGGTCCACATCTTTCTTATGCTAGGAGCCCAGAACTGGACACAGTACTCCAGGTGGGGTCTCACAAGGGCAGAGTAGAGAGGCAGAATCACCTCCCTAGTCCTGCTGGTCATGCCTCTCCTGATGCAGGCCAGGATACAGTTGGCTTTCTGGGCTGCCACTATCCATTGCTGGCTTATCTCCAGCCTTTCAGCTATCATCACCCCCAAGTCCTTCTCTGCATGGGTCCTTTCAACAAGTCTTGCAGGACCTCCACAAGAGAGCCAACATCAGTTAGATGGATCTGGCTTAACCCATGCTCTCAGACTGCACAGATGCTTCCTGCTCACACATCTACTACTCCAGGATTTCTAGACTTCCCACAACCTAGTTGCAGCAGTTGGTTTTGGACTGCCATACACCTAGAAATCTTAAACAAACACCCAAAGCATTTTTTCTCCTCTGTTCTCTCAACACAGTTTCTGGGGGGGAAAAGTCTAGAGTATCCCAGACATAGATGTTTGCAGTAAGTTAAGCACAGAATCACAAGGTATTTTCTTCCCTCAATCACAAGGTATTTTCTTCCCTCCTAAAATGGGCTTGAATCTGGAATGTGACAACCCAGCAGAGGCTCTGTCCACTGAACTGACACATGAAGCACTGTGTGGCACTTCTAGGAGGGACAAGACACACATTTTGCTGTCAGGTTAAACAGCTCTTGATGAAACAGCATCACACATCTCATATCTGACTGCTTTAGACCACACACAGCCCTGAGGACCCAACAGAGATGGTTGTGCCAAGCTGTGAGCCAAGGAGACACCAAAACATTCCCTGGTAGCTCCTGGGCCCTATTCTGAGTTCTGCAACCCCTGTGTCATCTTATTTGTGGTGTGAGGGAGAACGGTGACACCCAGCCCTGTGTGGCAGGATGTGGCCCCAGCAGCAGCTTGGGTCACCAACCACACAGGAAGACCAAGCTCTGCCTTGGAGAGGAAGCCAGAACTGCCTCCCCTCCAGCAGAGCCTGTTTCACGGGCAAGGCTTGCCTTCAAACACGGGGGAGATGAAGAGCGGCACACCAGGGCTGTCACACACACACGCACATCCTGCCAAACAGATGCTGTCTGCTAGCTCTGCCTCTCCTGCCTTCCCCCTTCCCTGCAAGAGAACTCCTCCTCTTTAGAAGACAACACTGTTTGGATGCCCCCATCACTCAGAGAAAGAGGAGAAAACACTGAGTATTGCTATGAGCCTGCTGCAGGAGACACATGCCATTGCCTGGCTACCCTAGGTACCTTGAGCAGAGGCTGCAGCTGGAGGAAAGGGCTTCCCATGGCTAATACAGGCTCTCTGCAGCTCCCATCCCCTGCTCTCACCTTTATCCAATTGCTGTCTTGCAGGTCACAGCATTAGCTTGGGTCATGCTGGGTCAGTGGCTGCAGAGGTGATAATCTCCACGTGTGATCCACCTGAGATTTGCTGCTGCCCAGTGCCACCAGTGACTTTACTGGTAGCACTACTTCACTGTCATGTTCTGGAGACACCAAACCCAGCATTTACATTCCAGCCTTTACTGCTGTGCACTGGCTGAGCTGCTTCAAACACCAGAGCAGCACAGCCCCTCCTGTGCCTCTCCTCCTCCTGAGGCATTGCAGGCACTTTTTACATCATTAACCCAGGCTGACTTGATTTAGTGGATTTTTTGGGGGGGTGTGAGGAAGGGGGGAAACAGAGGCTGGAGGCAGCTGTTTGCCTCCTGGATCACAGCAAACTTTGGTGCTTTGCACCCTGGAAAAGAGAGCCCAGCATGTCTGAGGAAGGCTGGGTGGTTGTTATAGCAACACAGGCACGTGTGGATGTGTGTGCATGTAAAACAGACTCCAGCCCAGGTTGTCATGGGCAACACAAGTCAGCTTCAAAGTGACACCAAACTTGCCGTCTCGCCTGGTGTCTTCTGAAGGCAGCAGTCAGCTCCAACAGGGACTGGGAGATCTCCTGATACCTCACTGCTGGTGCCAGCTGCTGGCTGAGAGCTCAGCTCTGTCCTGCTGCTGATTCAGCTCCTTAAGAAGGGTAATTTTCTTTATCCTGTTTGCTTCCTCCTCCCTTGCAGGCTGCCACAGCACCTTAACCCAGCTGGGTAAGACGAACTCATGGCTCCCTCCCAAACAGATGGCTGCAAGGAAGGTCCAAAAATAATCTAACCCATTTGCCTGTGAGTTTTGAGCCTCTTTTGCTGATTGGCAGACCCTCCAGAGACCACCAGAAGAAGCAGATGGTCAAGACATGAGCTCAGAGCTGGAGACAGAGATGTCAATCAATAGGCTGGAGGACCAGGCTCCAGGATGTGGTATGGAGCAGGCAGCTTCCAGCACTGCTAAGCAGGGGAGGCTGCACTGTCCCAGAAGGGCAGGTATTTGAGTAGTAAGGCTGCCTGAAAAGTATGGATTGCACTTAAATACATCAATAAATAAAATTATTTATTAATAAATAAAGCCACAGCTTTGTCATGCTGCAAAAGTCAGCCCTGACACTGGTCCTCCCCTGGAAGGATGTGCTGAGCCCCTGCCAATTCCCCCAGCAAAGTCTTAGGCAGAAGTAGGCACAAAAATAAGAAGTGAAAGAACAACCCTAGAGCCACTGCAGAAACAGGAGCAGGGCAGCATCGTGGGAAGCCACAACAGTGGCAATGCCTCTGGTGGCAGCTTCTGGAATGAGACTGTTGGGTGAAACTATTCAGTATATCTTCAGGGGTGTTGGGCTACCCCTGGGCTGCACTGGTATCCTGGATCAGAGCATGACAAAGAAAGCAGCAACAAAATGAGCTCCTTCATCCATTTATACAGGTTTTGGGTCAAGTGTCTCAAAGATGCTATTCCACAGCAGCCTCTGCACAAGGCTGTGATGTGAAGACTCCAGTCTGGTCCAGAAGCCCATTTAGGGTGAGGGTCTCATGCTAAAAGATGTATTCAACCATCATGTGTCTTGGAATCAGCAATGCAGCCTGCAGCCTGGAAGCACTGGTGTCTTTGGAGAAGTTAAAGGAGCTAAATCTGCATATTTCACTCCAGTTAGAAAGGTGAGAATCCCCAGATAACTGAGGGGTGTAAACTCTGGACTGAAAAGACATTTTCTAGGGAGTGCATTTTCCTAATGAGGCAGATTATGGAAAGGAGAAGTTAGCCTGAGTTCTATAAAACCAAGCTCCCAGGGAGAAGACACATCTGAGACTGGCACATCACCTACTGAAAGAGGTAGCAGCCCATTAACACATTTACCACTGCATTTACTGCAAGGCTCTCCCTAGCACTGGCTTGGGAGGAGGAGTAAATCTGACCTAACTTGCCTCTTCCCCTTTGATTCCTGGATTTCTAGCACCTCCTTCCCCTAGCATATTCCTGATTTTTTCACCAGTGCTCTCTCTCCAGCAGGACTTCCCAAACTTTATTTCCTTGGCCATATCAGCAGCACCTCTGAGAGCAGCAGCAGCAGCTCCTGGTCATGCACAAGTGAGGCTCAAACAGGACACAAGTCACAGTTTGCAAATCCCTTTTCTAGTGAGAAGCTCATCTGCATCCTCAGAGACAGTAAACAAACCCTGAAATCATATCACACCATTTGTGTTGCCTGAAGACAAGAAGGCTTTGGGAAGATCTCCTAGCAGCCTTTCAGTACCTAAAGGGGGATTACAGGATAGAAGGGGAGAGACTTTTCAGCTGCTCAGATTGAAATAGGACAAGGGGGAATGGATATAAGCTGAAGGAGGGGAGATTTAGGCTGGAAATTAGAGGTTCTTCACCCAGAGGGTGGTGAGACACTGGAACAGGTTGCCCAGAGAGGTTGTGGCTGCCCCATCCCTGGCAGTGTCCAAGACCAGGTTGGATGTGACCCTGGGCAACCTGGTCTAGTGGGTGGCATCCCTGCCTATGGCAGGGGGTTGGAACTAGATGATCTTTAAGGTCCCTTCCAACCCAAACCAGGCTATGACTCTGTGATATCATTCCTGCTATTTGGAGTTGATCTCCCCTTTTTCTAGCCATCTCAGGGACACAGCTCACACCTATAAGCATCCAGGAAGCTGACTTGTACTACAAGGTCAGGGGCTGCTGTGTAGAGCTGTGGTTCAGTTAAAGCCAATGCACACTCCTTTCATCCTCTTTTGTGACTTACTCCATGCATTTATTGCTGATGAAAAGGTCTCTCTTAACAAACTTGGAATCAGCAAGCTTCTTCATTGTAAAATTCATCCTTATGTAAAGCCAAAGCACCAGAAATCCCCTGCACCACCCAAATCCTCTCAGCAAGTTCTCAGGCTGTGGCAGTATTTCAGCATTATTCAGCTTTGCACAGACCTCTCTGGAAAAAACAGGCAGATGTCTGTGTCTACCAGGAAGACCTGGGATCCTTACTGTGAACCCTGAAGCCCTCATTCCTTCATCTGAAGCACCCCTGCAGGTGCTTGAGAAGCTCTCTGGACAGACCATTGCACATCCCTGCTGTGCCTGATGGCAGCCTTGGAACAGATGATCCAGAGAGACAACTGTGCTCCATGGCCAGGCTGCTCTTGGCTGCTCAGAGGGATGACAGGTGTTCTGCACACCTCTCACAGAGTCATGGAACCATCTGCTTGAAAGACAAGATGATCAAGTCCAACCATTACTCCAGCACTGCCAGGTCACCACTAAACCATGTCCCTCAGCACCACATCTCCATGGCTTTGAAACCTGTCCAGAGATGGTGACTCCACCACTGCCCTAGGCAGCCTGGGCCAGTGTCCAATCACTCTTTCAGGCAAGAAATTGTTCATAAAGTCCAGCCCAAACCTCCTGTCTTACAGCTTGAGGCTGTTTCCTCTTGTCCTATCACTTGTTCCTTGTGAGAAGAGATCAACCACCTGGCTCCAGCCTCCTCTCAGGGAGCTGTTGAGAGTGAGAAGGTCTCTCCTCAGCCTCCTCTTCTCCAGGCTAACCAAGCCCACTTCCCTCAGCTGCTCCTCACAACCCCTGTGCTCTAGACCCTTCACCAGCCTCATTGCCTTTCTCTGCACACACTCCACCACCTCAATGTCCTTCTTGCAGTGAGGAGCCCACAGTTGACCCCAGGATTGGGGCTGTGGCCTCCCCAGTGCCCAGCCCAGGAGGACAATCCCTGCCCTAGTCTCATTGGCCACACTAGTGCTGATCCAAGCCAGGATGCTGTTGGCCTCCTTGGCCACCTGGGCACTCTGCTGCCTCCTCTTCAGCCACTGTTGACCAACATCCCTAGGTCATTTTCTGCTGGCCAGTTTCCAGCCACTCTGCTCCAGTGCCTGAAGCCCTGCAAGGGCTCCTTGTGACTCAAGTGCAGGACCTGCAGTACCAGTTTTGCAGGTGGCAATTCACAGAGGTGACCAAAGAAGGAAAACATCAGCAACTCTTCTTTTTCCAACACTTGCTGTTTTAAAAGCTTATGCTTACCTTTCTGTTAGAGCATCCAAAGACTGAACCCACTGGGCAGCCCCAAGGAGGCTGGACTCCATCTCCTGTGGAACAGCCTCCTGACCACAGGCTGCTCCTTAGGAGCCAGACTAGAACTGCTCACAGCTGAGAGGCAATTTTAGCTATCTGCAGAGCACCAGGAGATGACAACATTTCTGAAGGCCTGTCTGGAGATGTGTCTGCAGAAGCAGAGGCACAGCACCCATCACCATCCTGCTGACTGGACAGTGCAGAGGTAACACCCCAAAGGTGCATTGCTGGGTACCCCTGAAGTACAACCCCTCCAGGCACAGACAGCACTTCTTTACTAATACAGCTGTCATGAATGCAGACATTTGTTACCCTGCAGCTTCCCTTTTTACCCCACTGTGCCCTGGTGCTGGAAGAAAGGGAACAGTTGAGCATTAAGTGTGTGTTCCAGTGCTGCCTTATACAGCAGCAAAGTGATTAATTAAAATTTACAAGACTAATCCAAATGCCTAAACATGTTTCTTGGCTGCAGCTCCTGGAACCTGCTGCCAATAACAGCTCTTACTAACTACAACCTCAGAGTCAACCTTTGGGAGCCATGAAGAGTCTCTCTGAACCAAGCTGGTTAGTAATGAGAGAAGAATGAAGAGACACAAGATTCTTCAGGGAAAAAGGAGCATGTGAGCACCCTGCTGTCTGGGGGTGTCTGGCTCTCATGGGGAGCAGCCCCATCTGAAGTCACACACCCTGGCCAAAGCTCAGTTTGGTTACTGGTGCTGTGGCAGTGAAAATGCCATGTAAAAGGGTGAAACAGCCAAGCTCACATCCAGCTCTGTGGCTCATGGGATGCTGAGCACCTCCAGCTAACGCTGGGCTGTGCCAAGCTCTTCACAAGGTCAGAGGCTGAATTATTCCCTGGGAGCATTTCTTCATGAAACTCCAGAGGACACAAACCCTGGCCCTGTTTCTTTCCCACTCCCCCCCAGAGCCACTCACAGAATATAATCCAATAACTTGATACTTTGGGTAACCTTTGAAAATAGAAAATTTAAATTTCCCAGAGGCAGTATTTAGAATCACAGAATCCTTTAGGTTGGAAAAGAGCTCTAAGATCATCAAGTCCAACCATCAATTCAACTCCACCATGGTCACTAAACTATGACACCAAGGGCCACACCTACATGTTTCTAAATCTCTCCAGGGATGGTGACTCCACCACTGCCCTGGGCAGCCTGGGCCAGGGCCTGAGAACCCTCTTGGGGAAGAAATTGTTCCTATGTCCAACCCAAAACTCCCCTGGAACAATTTGACCCCATTTCCTCTCATCCTGTTGCTTGTTCCTTGGGAGAAAAGATGAACCCCCACCTCACTCCAGCCTCCTCTCAGGGAGCTGTTGAGAGTGAGAAGGTCTCCCCTGAGCCTCCTCTTCTCCAGGCTAAACAACCCCAGTTCCCTCAGCTGCTCCTCACAACACTTGTGCTCTAGACCCTTCACCAGCTTCATTGCCCTTCTCTGGACACACTCCAGCACCTCCATGTCCTTCTTGCAGTGAGGAGCCCACAGTTGACCCCAGGATTGGAGCTGTGGCCTCCCCAGTGTCCAGTCAAGGAGGACAATCCCTGCCCTAGTCTCATTGGCCACACTAGTGCTGACCCAAGCCAGGATGCTGTTGGCCTTCTTGGCCACCTGGGCACTCTGCTGCCTCATCCTCAGGCACTGTTGACCAACATCCCCAGGTCCTTTTCCACTGGGCAGCTTTCCAGATGACTAGTCTTGAAACTAAATTAGAGTTGTTAAGTTCAAACTGGGTTTAAAAGTATTGATTCAACCAGGAAAAAAAGATTCAGGAGAATGTCAGAGTTGACCATGGCAGGTTTGGAGAGGTGGAACCCAGCAGGGCCAGCCTGGCCCCTGGAAACTGGCTGAATAAATCAAATGACTGAGACAGGAGAGACTCTTTAAAGGTTGATCTCACTGTGTTATTCCCTTAACACATTCCTCTTCCAGTGTGTCAATGAACAGAAATCTTTGCTGAACTCATCTAGACTAGCTGCTAGAGCAACTCCTTCTCTCTAATTATCATCACTAAATGATTTCAGTGTTTTGAAAGCACACTAGTTGCCTACTGGTAATGATTTCACTGCCATGAAGTAAACCTTGCAACAGTGAATGAGAATCTTACTCATGGAAACACAGCTCATTTGTAACTTCATTTTAGACATCTAAATTAGTAAGGATCAACTCAGTCCTACTGGAATAATAATTTTACCAGCAGAGTCAAAAAGCAAATGAAAAATAAAATGCCTTACCCTAAGGAAAAATACTTGTGCTGTCCAACCACTCTAAAGAATCCTCTCAGCTTCCCACTCCTGCTGGAAATCTGTCATGGCAGAAGTCCTGGGCTCAGGAAGATCTTTGCAGCTCCCATGAAAACTCACTCCATTTTGCCAAGTTACATACACACCTGAAATTTGTCATCTGCACCTACTTGGGGTGACAGTCTCCAGTCCCTGTCTCTTCCACTGCAATCTGGGACACCAAATCCCCTGCTGCAGCCCACATACCCTGCTCCTGGAGAGGCACAGCCACCCTGCCCTGCCTGCCAAAAATGCAACAGCCCCTTAAGAAAGGAGCTCTGGGCTACAGGAGCAACCTTTCACGTGCTCTAACCCTAGCTCTTCCAGCAACCCCACAATAATGCCATGATTTGCCATTGGCTATGATATTGAGCAATGTCTCCTATTGATCTCAAGAGCCAGGCAAATATCATTCAAAGCTCATACAAATAAGATAGCACAGAAGTTGCATAAGATCAGTCCTGGCACAGCTGGGAGCAGACTCCAGGACTCTGATTAGATCTGGCAGATCTCCCCCAGTCAGACACATCCTGCTTATCCCAGCAGCCAAGTCTGCTTGGGTTTCCTCATGCTGCTGGACACAGCCTGGTTTCCACCAGGGGTCTGCCACCTGCTAAGGAGCTGCTGAAATCCACCTGGAGCTGTACACCCCCATAAACCTGTTCCCAAAAAGCCCAGCTCACAGAGAGGGGATGACTCTGGTGTGGCTGGTTCCTCACCAGCAGCAGCAAGGCAGCTTGCTCCCAGAAGTGGGAAGGTTCCTGCTCCTGCAGCCAGCACAGCTCTGCTTTCTCTGAAGAGCATCAGAACTGAGAGATCAGCTTTAATTAAAGAATGCTTATTTGTCAACTTGAGAAATGCCCAAACTACAGTGGGATCCACAAGTTTAGTTAGTTCCCTTGTTCCATTTACAGACCTGCTGCCTCCTTCTGTTCCTGGATGGCCAGTGAGCAAGGTGAAGCATGCCAAGAAACCAAGTGACCTAGTGGCACCTGACATCAGGCAAGGCTGATCTATTATCTAGAATATCTTAATGTTTTTTTAATGTTGTTCTCACACAATTGCCCTGAAATTGTCAGATAATCTGATTCCAATGGGAATCCTCTCAGGCAATAGTTCCTTGTCCTTAAAAGCACCAAACCCAGGGGCTGCTCAGCAGAGAGGAATGCCAGGGACTGACAGAGGGGTGGATAAATGGTCCTCAGACAAACTCAGGCTTTTCCCTCCTGGGCTGTTAACTCTTTAACAACACAGACTGACCAGTGCATTCATATCTAGTACAGCTACTAACTTAGCACACTCACTAACTGCCTGGAGCTCAGATTTGGTCTGTAACCTCTGTACTTGGAAGCAGCCTATGTGCACAGGCACAGATACTGTGAGGTGACAGAGTGCATGAGATTGAGGCTACCTACTTGGGTGTCACCATTTGCAGCCTTTGTCTATCTCTAGCTTCCAGGTCATGCCTGATGTTACATGCATCTCTGTGTCTGAACTTATGGCAGTTTTCACTGCATTTCTGTGCAGTTTCTTGAAAGGAGAAAAGTAGTGATACCTAGGGTTGTGCACCTGAAGAGGAGAACCCTTAAGTGCCAACTAGAACAAGATGGTGAATTAAAAGTAACCTGATAAATACTTGAGCAAGGAAACCTTAGAGAGGCAAAGCAGTACAGGGGCTGAACGTAACAGATGCATCCATCCCTAACCAGTTAAGTCATTATCAGTCTGTGTTAATGTATAGTGTGGTTCCTAAATCCCAGAAGCCCAGCATGGTGAGGGTTGGAAGGGACCTTTGGGGATTATCCAGTCCAACCCCCCTGCTCCAGCAGGGTCACCCACAGCAGCTTGCCCAGGGTCACCTCCAGCTGCCTTGGCAATCTCTCCACACAAGGAGACTCCACAACCTCTCTGGGCAGCCTGGGCGAGGGCTCTGCACCCTCACAACAAACAAGTTTCTCCTCCTGCTCAGCTGGAACCTCCTGGCTTCCAGTTTGTGCCCAGTGCCCCTTGGCCTGGCCCTGGGCACCACTGAGCAGAGTCTGGCCCCCAGCCTCTTGCCCCCCTTGACAATTTAGCTCTTGCTCAGCATTGATCAGCTCCCCTCTGGGGCTGCTCTTCTCCAGGCTCAGCAGCCCCAGGGCTCTCAGCCTTTCCTCCTGCCAGGGATGCTCCAGTGCCCTCAGCCTCTTCCTAGTCCTTCAGTTATAATATGTTCACTTTCAGAAGTGCCTTTTCCCCGAGGACACTGAAGTGTTTTACACACACTAGCATCCTCTCCTCCTCTGTCCTGCCCCGTGTCAAATCTCATCTTCCTCTGCTCTTACTGTGTTTTAGCTCCACACTCCCAACGTACCAATTTCACTTCACCACAATGACGATCTTCCTTGCCTTGGTGTTTAGAAGATCCCTCAAAACCCCAGCAAATCTTCCCCATTACTCCTTAACTGCCAGGAGAAAAACCCCAACAAAACCCCTCTGCCCTGAGCAGCCAGGGCAGGGATTTTGGCTGGTTCCTGCCCCCAGGGCAGCCGGGGGATGCTGTCTGCCCCCTCCCAGCCACCTACAGGTAGCGGTGTTATTGTTGGCATTTATCACTCCTTTACTATTACAAGGGCATTGTGTCAGGAGAGCCATTTAAGCTCTATTATAACTCCTTTTGACTGACAGGCAGAGAGTAATGAGTGTCATTGCCTGAGGAAGGCCAGACAAAAAGGAAGCTCTAAATAGACCTGTCAGGGAGATGCTAAAGAGACTAATACATCAACCAAATCGGTGCCCAATACACAAAAATCTTTTAATCTACCAGTCTTCCCATTTGAAATGTTTACCAAAGCCCAGCATCTAGAGAGCTGCAAAGGTAAAATGGGTTTTTTTCATTATAAAGAACTGTAATGACCCTTCTAAGTGTGTGCTTGGGTTTCTTGTTCATGAGAAGCAAGAAAAAGAGGAGGAGAAAAGCAGCAGCAAGCTGTCAGGGATACACATGCTGCAGTAGCTGACAAAAGACAAGAGAATTTGGGTTAGTTCTCTTTCTTTTTTAATTAAAGAAGAAAAAGAGAAAGAATAGGAAAAGGAAATAAAGGAAAAGGAAATAAAGGAAAAGGAAAAGGAAAGGAAAGGAAAGGAAAGGAAAGGAAAGGAAAGGAAAGGAAAGGAAAGGAAAGGAAAGGAAAGGAAAGGAAAGGAAAGGAAAGGAAAGGAAAGGGAGATAAAAAGCAGCTTTGGAATGCTAAGTTCACAAGTTGTTATGGGAAGCAGCAGCACAGATGATGCCCCAGAGGAGCACTGAAGAATGTCTATAGGATCTGGAGGGATAATCATAGAGCACAGCCCTCTGTAAAACACAGGGACTCCACCAAAATCCTATGGCAGTTTGTAACCTAAGACTGGCAGTGCACAGGCCCTGTGCCAGCACCAAGCCATAGCCCCTGCAACCCCTCAGACCAGAAGTATGTGGCTGTGGTGCTTGGGGCTGGGGCTCTGGCCCTTGCCCAGCCCTCCTGGGCCATCAGGGGAATATCTCTCCTTGCTTGATCATTTACTTAAACAACACAGCAATTTTTGTTCACATTACCTCACATTTTCCTGGACCTCTGAGCTCCTGAAGGACAGTACTGGGAGCAGAGGTGTGTGCTGGGGAGGGAGGAGGCATCTGTACCAGCATCCTGCTTGGAGATGCTGGCAGCGAGGAGGGCACAAGGGGCAGGGTTGACTTCTTTGGGAGGCAACTGAGGCCACCACCTCTGCAAAGGTGACACATGGACCTCTCCTTCCCAGCCTCCTTTTGCATGGGAGGAGAAAATAGCAAGTTTGGAGGAGGACTGACACCCTCTGGCCCCACTCCTGCAAACCCTGAGAGCGAAGAGTGCCTGGCTGTGCTTCCAAATTTGGGGTGGATGAGGCACTCTGCAGCTCTGCACATGCACAGGCACAGTCATGCTGCAGGAGTTAGCCAGGCTGAAAGTCTTCCTAGCACTGAGGTTGCTAAAGCCTGTGGCTTGTTTTCAAAAGGGGAAGATTACATTTATAAACACTGCCATGCAGGTTGTGGCTTTTCAAGGAGAGTTAGAACACAGGCAGCATGGAAGAGATCACACTACAGGAGTCACACCTAAAGCTAGGCCTTACACTGGATCTGTGGGTGATGGGTAAGTGTGGACAAGACTTGGGATTACAGCAATTAACCAAGGGTCTCCACCTCAGGTGGTGTTTGTAGAACATGTAACAGCACATCCTACAGGCCAGGAACATTCTCTAGTGACCATCACTGTCCCCAGGGCTTGGCTAAAGTACCACAGCAATGTAGCATCCTTGGGACAAGGTGATGTGGGAGCAGACCATGGCCATGGCACAGTGACCAGGAGCTTCTAGACCATAAGTGACACAGGCATGCACTGCAAAGAGCTTGGCCATGCCATGGAAGATGCAGGATCCCAGCCACAGCTCTGAGATGTTACTGAGCTCTGTAAGAAGCCCTCTGAGAAATGACAGTCAGAGAACAGTTTGGGTTGGAAGAGACCTTTAAGATCACCAAATCCAACCATTAAGCCAGAACTGCCAACTCCTCCACTAAACCATGTCCATACAGAATCATAGGTCCTGTGCTCAGACCAACCTGCCAAAATAGTCTCCATGCTTTGCAACTACAGCCTATGAGGCACCCCAAGGCCATGGCAAAATGCTTCAAGAGGAGTTCAGAGCAAAGTCAAAACAGAGCAGAGGACAGTCCCACGTCACTATAGCTTATTATTTGCTCAGCATTGATATCTATAAGATAAGAATTAGCTCAGCCACTGGGCTTGGTTTGCAGGTCTCTGTGGGGACTGAGGTCTAGAGATAAGAGCAAACCTCACCATGCTTCCCCTGGAGCTGCTTCTCACATTTGGAAGGGACTCCAGTAAAACTGTAAGGGACCTCTTGACCTGCCTTCCAAAAACCTCATTCAAATCATGCTTTGCTGAGCTGTTACAAACTCTGTACTGGTTTCTTGCAAGGTGGCTTGACAACATGCTGGTCTGCCACCAACCAGGCAAACCACAGAGTCATGGAATATCCTGACTTGGAAAGGGACCCACAAGGATCACTGAGTCCCCAGAGTCACCCCATGTGTCCAAGAGCATTGGCCAAGTGCTTCTTAAACTCCAGGAGAGTTGGTGCCATGACAGCCTCCCTGGGGAGCCTGTTCCAATGCTCCACCACTCTCTGGGTAAAGAAGCTCTTCCTAACATCCAGCCTGAATTTCCCCTGGCACAGCTTCATGCTGTTCCCCTGGGTCCTGCCACTGGTCACCAGAGAGAAGAGGTCAGCACCCACCCCTCCCTCTCTGCTGAGGAAGTTACAAACTGTGGTGAGGTCTCCCCTCAGCCTCCTCTTCTCCAGGCTGAACAGACCAAGTGCTTTCAGCCTTTCCTTGTAACTCTTTCCCTCCACACCCCTCACCATCTCTGTGGCCTCCTCTGAAATCTCTCTAACAACTTCATATCCTTCTTGCATTGTAGTGCCCCAAACTGCACACAATACTCCAGGTGAGGCCACACCAGCACAGGGTACAGGAGACTATCACCTCCCTTGACCAGCTAGCAATGCAGTGCTTGATGCACCCCAGAACTCTCTTGGCCCTTTTGGCTGCCAGGGCACACTCTGACTCATATTCAACTTATCATGGATCAAAATTCCCAGATCCCTCTCTGCAGGGCTGCTTTCCAGCCTCTCATTCCCCAGGCTGTANTTCAACTTATCATGGATCAAAATTCCCAGATCCCTCTCTGCAGGGCTGCTTTCCAGCCTCTCATTCCCCAGGCTGTAGGCTGAGTCAGGGTTGCCCCTTGCCAAGTGCAGAACCAGGCACTTGCTCTTGTCAAACTTCATGTGGTTTCTGACTGCCCAGTCCTCTGATCTATCCAGATCTCTCTGCAGTGCCTCTCTGCCTTCATGGGACTCAACAGCACCTCCCAGCACAGACTTGCTTCTTAAACCTTCAAGTCCTTCATGAAGATATTAACCAGCAGTGGCCCTAAGCTGGGTCCCTGAACCAGCACTCCCTCATGCTTGCTTGGGCAGGGGCAGCCTGGAGGAAGCCACAAGACCAACCTGCTCTCCATGTTGCACACCAGCAACGTGAGCCTAGCCAGGATATGCTCTCCAGATTCACACCTTTTACACTTGTATTTATAACTGAAGTGTGTGGCTTGCCACTCAGCCCCACTCCAGTGTTCACACCTTCCTTCCCCCTGCCCAGCCAAGCCCACCAGCTTGCACTCTTTTTCCAGCTGTCCTTTCAGCCTGTGCCAGGAGAGGGCTCTTGGTCTCCTTCCCCTTTGTAACCTTCAGCACACTAAAAGTTGTAGCTGCATCAAATGAACACAAAAGGAAATATTTCCTGCACCAAAAGCTTGCAGAGGCCACATTAGGGAGCCTCATTACTTGCACTGAGGACAGAAGGTTCATTCGTGACTTCTTGGTTGGTTGGTTGGGTCTTTTGTCTGCACTCAAAGACCTTTCCTGGAGTTTAGGAGAAGCAGAGAACTGAGGGATTTAACACAGTACCTGCAGTTTGCATTGACCTAGTGATTTTCTGGAGCTTCTTGCCAAGTGTCTGGCTGTGTGCTCTTCCAGAAGGTAATAAAAAGCCTGCATCATGCTTTCCCTGCAAAACTACTCAATGGGGTTAGGAGGTTTGTTCTCAAGTTCATAATAGCTCCAAGTAAGAAGGATACACATTCCCAGTATTTACTTTGCTTTCCTCTTTGTCCAAGACACCAAGCTCTGCTCTGCCCTCCACCAGTAGAACCAGGCCTGCCCTAAAGCCTCCCACACCTCTTGCAGTCAGGAGCACTTTGGGTTGTTCTCTTTCCCACCTCCCTCTTCTCTCCTGAAGCTCTATCCCCACCCAGCCAACTCAGCCAAAGTGCCCCAGCCAGACCTCTCCATCACACCAGCACAAACTGTCTGACTCCTCACTCTACACTGCCCTTACACACATGCTCTCCACCACTTCTACTCCAGTCTTTCTGACAGACAGGGAGGGGAAAAATAAAGGTCCTTTCCAGATGGGACTCACAGATGTCATAAACAGTTCACATCCCTCCCATCTTTGACAAAAGCTTGAGGAAACTTGGCAGAGCTCAGGTATCATCACCTACAGATTATGGCCTGTGGACTAAGAACCATCCCAGACTGGGCTGTTTCCTCAAGTCATGTGAAGCTGTTGTGCTCACACTCATCCACCTGACCTGAAGCCCTCCACAGGGAGTTCTGTAGCTCATGCTTCAGGTCAGCCAGCTCTTCCCTGCTCTGTGATAGTTTTCTGACTTCTTGAGACATCTAAGCCAGCAAAGAAGGAGATGCTGTGCAGCAGGACAACCCTTGCTGCTCTGGCTGATGGTGAACTTGAACTGCTTTGCAGACTTCTCTCCAAGCCAACTTGCCAAAACAAGTTCCTCAACAGACCTATCCTCACTGTCTAGGAAAACCAGCTCTATTCATGAACTGCAGCTCTTCCTCCTGCCTGAAATCCAAAGCTCCTGACAAGAGCCAGCAACTGTGTTATCTCTCAGAGATGTTATGCCATCAGCACTGCTCTGTCACAGCTCCAAGGGACTGTCTTGGACATGCTCCCTACACCAACGTTTCTCAGGATCTGGATCAACTCACTCCAAAGTCCACAGATCTGAGCTAAAAGGAAAGAAAATGATTGCTGGTTTGTTTGAAATCTGATGTTCAGGCATCTTCCCTACCAAAATTTGTTCTGTATAGCCATGGGTTCACCACAGCAGTTTGTTACCATGAACTTTGGACATGTTAGATGTAAAAAGGATGATGTGGGAAAACCTGAGGGTGCAGAGCCCTGGCCCAGGCTTTGCAGAGAAGCTGTGGAGTCTCCTTGTGTGGAGAGATTCCCAAGGCAGCTGGAGGTGATCCTGGGCAAGCTGCTGTGGGTGACCCTGCTGGAGCAGGGGGGTTGGGCTGGGTGATCCCCAGAGGTCCCTTCCCACCCTCACCATGCTGGGATTCTGGGATCCTGTGAAATGCTGCCCCAAGGTAAGGAAGGGAAGTAGGTCATTCCCACCCATACAGTGGGAATTTCAGGGTTACTAAGACACTGTTTCACCCTCAGACACAAGGTTTTATCCTAGCATGTCAGGGTTTTTAAGAAGGCAGTGTGTCACTAGAGACAGTGCTTAGTGAAAGAGTATTAAGCTACATACAGAGGGAAATACAGGAGTCTTCTTCAGAAAGCACCTTGGCCCTTGAGAGTAAGGGCATTAATATGGGATTTAAATGCTTCCCTTTGAGCATATTCATGCTGCTGTAAACAGGGCAGTAAAGTGTCACTTTGGGCACAGAGCCTCCATTATACCTGCTGCATGATGCAGGTAATAAAGCCAAAGGAATGGAGGCAGCTAATAAATTACTTCCTTTAGCATTACAGGAACCACACATGAAGAGTACAGAAAGAACAGGCAGAGAGCTGAGATCCTGTGTCCAACATCTAATTTGCACTGATCTGAAGTGAAACTTGGGCTTTCCCTTGGAAACATCCAGTGAGCAAACATCAGCAAGGCACACATCCTGCCCTCCAGTTTATCCCAGCCTGAGCAACGTCAGCCAAGCTGCTCCCAGTAACACAGCAGTGCCCCTTCCATCTGCAACGTGGCTTTGTGTTCCTTCCAAAAAATAAACACAAAGGAGGACAGACAGGCTCCCATCTGACTTTTATCAAAGCCCTGGATGAAGGAAGACTTTCAACACTGCCTCTCAAGCAGCCCTTTGTGAAGATGGGAGGATGGGTAAAAATAACTTGTAATTAGTCTAATGAATCAGCACCAGTTGTCTAGCCAACAGCACATCAGCTCCCATGTGCTAGCTAATCGCCTGATATTCTTTTCATCATGCAGGAGCAACATGCTGGCAGAGTCATGCCTGTTGCCCCCCCAGATGTTTTCCTTACACTTGTGGTGCAGGTTCAGGCTCTGTTTCACCTCAGAGAGACGCAGGACGTGACCTTAGCAGACAAGGAAGCCCAAGGAAGAGGCAAACTCGCGCAGCTCTCCGTGCTGATGCACCTGGAAGGACACGAAAGCAGGTGCAGCTCACCCTGGTTTACCCATTTGGGGAGCTTTGTTGCAGCCAAGAATTGAGCTTTGTAAGCAAGGGCAAGTGTTCTCTGTAGCACAGTGGGAATCGATTCAAACCACCCCAAAATTCCTTGGCAACAAGCCCTAGGCTTCACAGCAGTATTAATTCCATGTATTTCCATACATGCTTCTCATTCCCACCCCTCCTTCGAACGCACGAGCAGATCTGAGTCCTGTCGTGTGATGGGACACGGTCTGCAGGGAAGGGAAATGCCAGAGCACGGTCTGCAGAGGTGGGAATGATGGAATACCTGGGCTCTGAAACCTGCATCAGCTCCAGAGAGCATTTCAACTTTGCAATGTGCCTGCCAGCTTCAGCAGCAGGGACTGCCACCGCTTTCAGCAGTGACATGCAGATGAGATGCTGCTTCTGGCAGAGCAGAAAGAAAGGAGTGCTCCATGGCATGAAAATCCCATCCCTTTGCTGGTGACTGCAGAGCAAACCTGCACACTTGGCAAAGGAAAGAGATCTTTTGGTTCTAACTGCACATTCCTCCTGAGATATGAAAATTAAACTGGACTTTTTTTCTTCTTGCATCTTAATGAAATTCCTATTAGAGACCACTTCTGAATCTGCAGTTCAGTTGTGGTTTCAAGCAGGCCAGAGGAGAAAATTGATTTTCAATTTAGAACATACTCAAAAATATAATGAAGTCCAGGTTCACCCAAGAAACATCACAAAGGGCTGTCAAAAAAGCAGTTTTCTTTCCTTCCATTTTACTTTATAAATATAAAGGGTAGCAAACAATCAGAAGTTGCTTTTGTAAGAGCTGTTTGTGGAACTGCTGAGGTCTGGACTGTTTCAATCCAAAGGGCAGGTCCACATCCCACACCACAGGTGACTTTTCTCTCAAACCCTTTTCTCCTCTTTCCAACTAAATATCAACAAAATACAACAAACAAAAGGTATTCAGATTTAAGCAAGTGGAGTAATGGATTTGTTTCCTTATGTTATTCATTTTTCCCTTTCCTGCCCTCTAGAGAATAAATAGTGTGAATAATTCCTGTAGCTCTCCTGTGAAAACATGCAGCACAAGACCTGCAAGCAGGTGCAGGCACACCCCTGATGCTGAGCCTGCAGCCATCATTCACACCTCAAACAGCAAGAGCATCCCAAACACTGCTGCATTCCTGTTTGCTTTGGCACAATCCAGATAACTAAAGTTTCAAGACATAATAAGAAGTTCTTGCCATCACCTTAGCCCAAACTCAGGTCCTTCTTGATGTCAAGTCCATCCCTCCAGTCCTGGGTGAAGGGTAGGTCATTGTTGGTGACATGCCTTCAGCATGACCTGTGGCACTGTGAGCAGGCCTAGGGAGCTAGATCCTAAGGGATTTTAGGAAGGATACTGAAACACCTTAACCCATTACACAAGACAGAAATCTGCCTCAACAACATTGAGGTAGTTTTCTTGGTGCCCCATGGATCATGGTGGAAGCCCAGGGGTTTGATGGGTTTAATTTCCACCATTAGAACTGAGGTGAGAATCAGGTTAATGAATTTCCCTTATTGGACTTAACTCTCCTGAGCCCCAGCATCATTTTCTGACCACAGTATCTCCCATAGCAAATAAAAGTCTCAGAGAACAGATGTCCACTACAGCATTTTACCCAAGGTACTCTAACTGGACTTGTAATATCCACACCAATGGTTTTTGGTTTGGGGCTTTTTCTAGTCTGATTGGTTAAGGTATGCAAAAGAAGACCCACAGGTTGGTTTATGCATGCATCAAACATTAATTACACTGCTACAAAGCATGAGGTCAAAAGAAGGAAGCATAAAATAAGCATTCAGGTTGGTTTCCCACTTTCAAGCTTGTTATTTTTGGCTAAATTCCCCACCTTTCTTTGAGAGCAAAGACTGGGTCAGAAGATGACATCCCAGTGGAGCAAAGCATTTTCTTTTTCTCTTCTCTCTCTTTTGATCCTCCCTTGTTCTGCAGCAAGAAGGCCATGAGCTATTTCCATGGCAAAGAAGGTGGTGGATTCAATACTGTGCTGCCTTTTATTCTGCAGAAAACAGCCCTGGTGGCAGGTACAGGAGCAAGAAATGTCAGGAGCTGCTGCAGGAAGGACAAGAGCAAAGCCAAGCGTGACCATGGGAGACAGGGCTACAGCACTCAGGCTGGGAGGTGACAGGCTCTAGCCCAAAGAACACAGACAGGATGTGGGAGAAATCTCAAGGTTTAAGCTAGATTAAAATTTTGCCACATTCTCCCCCACAAAAACTTGAGCACAACTCCCAGCATGAGCAACACATTTGATGGGCTCTGCTGGCTCCTGCAACTGTACCTGCTCTGAAAACGTAGCACTGGGGCTGGAAACAGGGCTGCTGACCTCTGTCTCACCAGGAACTGTGCAAAGTGCACCTACACACTATGTCTCTTGTCACAGGCCAGAGAAGGACATCTCTGTCTGGATGAGCCATGCACAAGGTGTAAGGAGGAATTTACCTGCTTGGACTATTTCATTCCCTTCCCAGGAGGGAAGGTGTGGTCACTTCTCAAAGCACATGCACCTGCTTACTAAACTTCCAGTAGTTAAGTAAACTTGTTAGTAAAGAAATAGTGTATTAATTCAGTTAATTAACTCATTTACTAACTGTATTGACTAACTTCACAGCTGCACATTCCTTAGAATCTCAGAAGTTCCCAAGCCACTCCAGCTTTTATGGCATAGGCTGCATTATCCAGGGCTGGGAGAGGCCCAAGAAAGAAAACCCAAAGCAGGTAAACTGGCTGGGACTCAAGGATATGAAACCTCCTCTTAGATACCCCTTGGCTAAATGTGCTCTGCTGTCTCTCCTTGCACAGGACTACTGCAGTTTGCAAGAGCAGCACAGGCAGCTTCTAACCCCAGGTCAGACACCAACATCACACTCTGAAGACTCAGATGACCACCCAAGCCCTCGACTCTAGAAGTGATGGAAAGACCAAGAAGGTAGAAATCCAGCCTTAGGATTTGATGTGCAGAACTCAAGACCAAACAAAAGCAGCTGTTAGGAAATCTTGAGACAAACAGCAAATAAGAGTGTGTAACAGTGAGGCCACTTTCAGGCCAAGATGTGACATCACGTCTCACAGGTCTCCTTATGGAACAAGATGTTTCTTTCCTGGCCTAATAAGGAATAACAGCCCTGAACAGAAGAGTAATGATGGGGGAAAATACTTGTCATGCCCACATCATCCCACCATGTGGGGTCTGTGCTGCTCTGAATGCATCCCTGTGTGTGGAAGGATGCAGCCATGGGGCTGTTAGAGCACCAAACAGTGCAGATGACAATCAACCCAGAGAAAGCAGATGGCACTGGGCCTCAAAGAAGTTAAGATCATTAGGGGTAGCTTCCCACCAGTCTACCCCCAAAAGAAATGTGGCAAGCAAAGTAGATGTGGACAGGACACCCATCCATGAAAAACTGGGATTCAGCCTGGGAGGCAAGAAAGTCAAGGAGACACTGGAGCTGGGATCTTTGCAAGCCAGAAGAGGAGCACAGGCAGGTTAACATCTTTGTGTTACTCACCCTGTGCTGTAAATGCTTTTCACCTTAGAGAAATGACTAGATCTTGCTTCACTTGAGAGGTCTTTCCCCAGTCCCTGTCCAGGCCCTTGGCAGGACCCAACCCCACCTCCATGTGCTGAATCCATCCCCAGCTGCTCCTGGAGGCTGTAACCCTGCTAGCAGCACAGGAGAAGAGGGGTGGAGAAATGCCACCCTGCACACTGTATAAGCTTGGCATCTGGCAGGAACCACCTGGAAAAGCCCAGGGAGAAAGCTCAGGCACAGCAAGACGTGAGAAGATCGGCGTGAATCCCTCGTCCAACACAAATCTTATCATTTCCTGGAGGATACCCCCAAGTCCAGGGCTTTTTGCAGAGTTCATGGATGTAACAGAAAGTGAAAGCAGAGGAAAGGACACAATGATCAGAACAGCAGCAGCTTTCTCTGCACATTTATTCAAGTAACATAAGGCCAAGCCCCTGCTTCCGTCAGGAGTTTTGACAACGCCTGGGTCGCCGCTGAGATACTGATGCAGCCTCTTTTCTCCCTCAGCCCCCAATTTGCTCCCAAGTCATTGTTCATGGGATTAAGCCCAGGTTTTTGGTTTTTTTAATGAAAACACAAGAAAAGCTCAGTGACAGGAGGATGAAGGAAGTCTGTGCTATTCACCAGCCACCCAGCCACCCACATGCTATCTTAATTCATCAGCAGACAAAGCCAGCTCTTTGTCTTTGCAGCTCCCTCTATGCCATTCATTCCCGGTGAGATATCGCTCCCAGTAATCAGAGCCTGCCTATACAAGGGGAGGGGAGGGGGAAAAAAATAGACAAAACCCATCTAATCAGGCCTTAGACTTAGCCCCATTGTCACAAAGACAGCTCCTTTTGAGAAAACAATGTATATATAGCAATAGATCTCCATTAAACCAGCTGAAGCTAGATGGTCGCCTATAGAACCTGCCAGAGACAGGAGGATTTTCTTCACCTGCAAGACTTTTGGCCACTAATAACAAATCAGCTGAGCAGGGAGAGGAAAGAGCAATAGCAAGAATTCCCTAAGAATGATGAAGAAAGGATACCCATAGTTGAAGGTTGCTTTAACCTTTGTGCCTTCAAATGCTTGGTTTTTCAGTGCTCAATGAGCTGCACATGTGATTTGCAACTGTTAAGGGGTTAATCTCCAGCCATTGTTTTAATTGGATCAACACTTGGCCTGCAGCCACTTCCTTTGGAAGATTATTCCACCATCTAATAGAAAGAAACCACTGCCAGAAAGTGTTTTCCTGAGGATACATGCCAGAGGAAACACTATGGGAATAGGGAATGACCCAAGCTCCACAAGGATCAAATACTGCAATTATTATCATCCTCATCCTGAGTGCATGTGGTCACACTTCCAAAACTGCAACAGCTTGGGGAGGAGAAGCTAATGGAAAAACTTACTAGAAGTTTTTCAGCTTGTGCAAGTAAAGGAAAGACTAAAAGCAATACCTAATCCTATCCTGAGTCACAGTGGAGACACAGAATCATTAAGGTTGGAAAAGGCCTCTAAGATCATCAAGTCCAACCATCAACCCAACACCCCCATGCTGCTAAACAACATTGCCAAGTGCCACATCTCTGTTTTTTGAACACCTCCAGGGATGGTGACTCCACCACAGCCCTGGGCAACCTGTGCCAATGCCTAATCACTCTTGCAGGCAAGAAATTGTTCTTAATATCCAACCTGAACCTCACTTGTTCCTTGGAAGAAGAACCTCACTTGGCTCCAACCTCCTTCCAGGGAGTTGTAGGCAGTGAGAAGTTCTCCCCTGAGACTCCTCTTCTCCAGGCTAAACAACCTCAGTTCCCTCAGCTGCTCCTCACAACACTTGTGCTCTAGACCCTTCCCCAGCTTCATTGCCCTTCTCTGGACACACTCCAGCACCTCCATGTCCTTCTTGCAGTGAGGAGCCCACAGCTGACCCCAGGATTGGAGCTGTGGCCTCCCCAGTGCCCAGCCCAGGAGGACAATCCCTGCCCTAGTCTCATTGGCCACACTAGTGCTGATCCAAGCCAGGATGTCCGTTTGCCTTCTTGGCCACCTGGGCACTCTGCTGCCTCACCTCCAGCCACAGCCAACCAGCACCCCCAGGTCTTTTCCTTCAGGGCAGCTTCCCAGCCACTCTGCCCCAAGCCTGGTGCCTTCATGGGGTTGTTGTGACCCAAGTGCAGGGCCTGCAGCCATCATCATTGCTTAGCAGTGGTACAAGTAAAGGCACAATCCAGATTCCAATTGCTTATATATTTTCTTTCTGAAGAGGATTAAAAATTGCTGAGCCCTTGAGACATCTCTTCTACCTTTTCCTCATAAGTTGCCATTACAATGTGCACTCCCCTGTGGGAATCAGCCCAAACCTATACCAAACCAGTAAGAAAAAACACTCCCCATGTTTTTCTTTCTGCTAGCACTTTTTACACAAAAAGAAAATAACCCTATCAGAATAAAATATCTTGTGTAACTTCAGCTGTAACAGAAGTGACACTTCTTCAGATCAAGGAAATCAAGCTCTCCTGTGCCTGCAGGCATAGCCCCAGCACCACACACGTGTGGAGCTCACCCCGTGCCTCCCTATGGCTCCCCATGTGCTGCCTTCCACAGGCAGCCTCCTCCTGGCAGCAGGAGCTTCTCTCAGAGAAATACATTCTTCTGGCTAAATTTTATTGACCTGAAGTTTAGCCTGTAGGCATTGGGGAAGGGGATGCTATCAGCAATGAAAATGCCTTTGAGACATGTTTTAGCAAGGACTTTTTTTAAGCACTCCCCATGCAGACATCATTAGACATGTTCTGAATGCTGACTTGTATAATGCTCTTCCAGCTGCCATCTCTGTGAGCTGGGCTGTGAGTACACACACACAGACACCTCCATGTCTAGCTTTCCACCTCATGCTGTGCTTGGTCCATATCAGTCCCATCACACAAGTGCTGGTTCATTAGTGTAAGCAATGAGATCCTAAAAGTGCTGCACATGTCCTTCTGATGCTGAGACACACAAAAGTTGACAAATTTCTGGCTACATTACATTTAGGAGTTGGACTCAGAAAGGAGGAACACTTTAAGACTGGTATCATCGACATACAGCCCACGAAACACCTCAAGGAACTAAGGACACCAAGTTTGGGATTTTAAAAGAGAAAACTATGTCCTGGGGAAATCAGGACTTCTGAGGTAATGCCCAAGAAGGTCCTTTTGGTGTTTCCCACACTCTAGCCTTCCTGACATGGACCAGTGAGGCCAAGACCTTGCTTGAGGATCCAGAAGTAAGAGTGGTGGACCAGTTCTGCATGCCTGAGAGAGGCAGCAAGGGACTAGCAAGAGGAAAAGATGAGCACCTTCACCCCTTCCCAGTGCTGGAAGTGACCCATGAGAAGCAGTGAAAGAGTTTCTTTCCCTGAATGACCCATTGGATAGATACTGACAAAACAAGAGAAGAAATGGCCTCAAGTTGTGCCAAGGGAGGTTTAGGTTGGCCATGAGGAACAGTTCTCCCCAAAAGGCTTGTAAAGACCTGGCCCAGTCTGCCCAGGTCAGTGGTGGAGTCCCCATCCCTGGAGGGGTTTAAAAGCCATGGAGACATGGTGCTGAGGGACATGGGTTAGTGATGACCTGGCAGTGCTGATCAGTAGTTGGACTTGATGATCTCAAATGTCTCTTACAACCAAAGTGATTTTATGATACAAAAACCCCCAAAAAGCTCCTAGGGCTCTTTGGACAACTCTGATCACTTTTTGCTTTTGCTCTCCCTCCAAGCCTTGGCTGGCTGCACTCAGCCTGCTTGCCCTGGGCTATGCCTGTCTCCCTTTCTAGCCACACAGCTTCATGCAAGTCTCAGACCCTGGGGTAATCCCCTGTGCAACCACCTTCTTCTGCAGGGGGGAATCCAACCCAGGACTCCAGGGAAAGGCCAGAGGAATAGGTGGGTGAGGCTAAGTCTGATGATGAATGCTCTTAATGAGCTCCTCAAGGCTGGGTTTGTTTGTCTTATTACTTCACCAAGGGCTGAAAGTCTCTGTTGGCACTTGGGAGGCATTCTCATCTACAGCTGGAGAGACTAATTATTCATTAAAGGAGAGCAGTGCTAAGTGATGCCTGGGTATTTCCTTCTGCCATACAGCTGCTTTTACTGGCTGTCTCCTGTGTCTATAATTAACACTGTCCCAGTGCTCTTCACATCAAGAAGCTCTTCACATGTAGTGGGGACATGACCAAGTCCTCTGCTTTATCAGCTGTCTACAGGTACCCCAGGCTCTCACCCCAGAGGGACCTGTTTAAACTCAAAGGCCTTCAGCCACTCTAACTATGGGAAGATGATGAGCTTGGAATACTCTCACATATGTGTGTCTCAGAGTACAAGCAAACAGTGAAATTCTTTCAAGAGCAGCTGTCAGGATCCACACTGCTGGATCAGGACACCCAGTGACAGCAGCACCCACCACATGTCTGACATCTTCCATTCAGTTCCCTCTGTGTGCTTTTAAATGTTCTGGCCATGTCTCAGCAGTTCCTGCTCAGGGCAGTGCCACTGTGCCCATTTTACAGGGCAGGAAAATGGAAGCAGAAAGCAGATGAGCAACTTGATTAAAGCCAAACTACATCAAAATGGTGATAACCAAACCCCAAAGCAAGGCTGATTTTTAATCAACAGAAAACTCTCTCTATATATATATATATAGTGGTATACACACACACACACTGTCTCAGAATTGTTTATAGACCTCTCTCCAGTCTCCAGCCCTTTGAAATACTGAAGATACCAGACACAAAAGTGATATTTTTCAGCCAGCATGACCAGTGCTCACATGTTTATCTGTGGAGCTTTGAGGTTCATTTCCCAGAGACTGCTTCACAATCATTCAGTGCCTTCTGCTTTCCAGAGTGGCAGAGATCTCCTTCTCCTGTGCAAGTCCTTCAAAAGCCAAAATGACAAACCCAGCTGTGATGGCACCCAAAGAGCCTCTCACTTTACAGGACACTCAAAGGCACAGGAATTGCTGGGTCGAAACTTCCTTCTGCTAGAAGTTGCTGCTCCTCATCACTGTGTGCTGTGTGGAACCACTGCACCTCTAACTTTTGTAAGGGGGTGGAATATTTGGAAAGAAACCACTTAGAACATCCTAAAAATAACTAGGAAGAAGTCTAGAAAAGTCTTTCTGCTGGGAGGAGGAGCAGAAGTAAGGAAAGCAGAGGTGGAGATGGCCAGGGTGGTGGCAGGGAGAAGAGGAGAGCCTCTGTAACTGCACTGTTTGAGCAGAGCAGTGGGGAGGGGACTAGAGGAACCAGAAGGCTGTGAAAAAAGAGGGTTGTGAAGCTGGGGACAAGACCTACTCTGTACACTAATGCCAGTGGGACTGGAAAGGAAATAGCTCCCTGGCTTTTCCAGCTGGTGGAGAGCTCTTGCTGCAGCAGCTCCAGTCGATGTGAGGGCACAGCAGGGAATGTGCCCAGGGGCAGGGCTCAGGGCTGAGTCTCAGAGCCCTGAGACCCAGGGCTGCTGCCAAAATCTGCCTGCAGCCAGGGCTGGAGGCAGGGCTGCTGGGCAGGGAGAGTTAAAAGTGGAAGAACAAAAGAGAAAGGTGAGGAGGAACCAAGCCAAGGTGAAGAGCAAGGACAGGAGGTGCAGGGATCAGAGCCTGCACAGTTACAAGTAGGTTGGTTGGTCCCTTCAGTAAAGCACAGGGACAAAGACCTCTTTAAAAGTCATTCTGGGGCCTGGTCAAAGCATGCAAAGGTTTTCAGCTCCCAACTGCTTTGATCCCTGCATCAGGCTCTGCTCAGAAGCAATGCACATGGCTTGCAACACTCTCTTCTTTCGAGCTGCAAAACTCCATAAAGCAACAAAAGAATGTCTCAGGGCTACAGAAGAGCCCCAAGGCTTGCAGAAGATCATAACCTTTGCAGGGTGGATGTAGCCAGCTCACCCAGAGCACTGCAGGCACAGGCCAGTCTGCACCAAAAGGCTGGGAGGAACAGGGCTCCTTCTCCAGTGCAGTCCAGAGGGATGGGTCTGACAGAGGTCCACCTTAGGCTCCTTTGAAGTTAACACTACTCTTCTGTCCAGTAAAAGCCTCATTAGCCCAGGGCCTGTAAGCATCTGTATGTATTTAACCAGGTTCTATTCACTGATTGAGAAAATCAGAGCTTAACAGAAAGTGAAAGAAGGAAACATTGACAGCTCAGTCAGATGCCTAAAGGAGGCAATATGTTACCACTCAGACCTTCCCCAAGGGCTTCAAAATGGGATCTGAAAGTCACACAAGGAGCTTCCCAGCCCACATCTCACCACCACACTGAAAACATTCCTGATCAACCCCACTCTCCTAAAAATCTGCATGTATCCTTCCACTCACCCCACACCCACCCTGCCCTGTGACACAGGCTAGGGTGATGGGGCCTAGAGAGCTCTGCCTTTTACTCTTCCCTAGCTGGCTCAAAGTTGGAGATCAAAGTCTAAAACACTTATTCCATATCCCAGAATCCCAGACTCTGGGGATCATCCAGCCCAGCCCCCCTGCTCCAGCAGGGTCACCCACAGCAGCTTGCCCAGGGTCACCTCCAGCTGCCTTGGCAATCTCTCCACACAAGGAGACTCCACAGCCTCTCTGCAAAGCCTGGGCCAGGGCTCTGCACCCTCACACCAAACAAGTTTCTCCTCCTGCTCAGCTGGAACCTCCTGGGTTCCAGTTGGTGCCCAGTGCCCCTTGGCCTGGCCCTGGGCACCACTGAGCAGAGTCTGGCCCCAGCCTCTTGCCCCCCTTGACCCTTTAGGTGTTGATCAGCATTGATAAGATCCCTCCCCTCTGGGGCTGCTCTTCTGCAGGCTCAGCAGCCCCAGGGCTCTCAGCCTTTCCTCCTGCCAGAGCTGCCCCAGTGCCCTCAGCATCTTCCTAGCCTCTGCAGGACTCTCTCCAGTATTTCCTTGTCTGTCTTCAACTGGAGAGCCCAGAACTGAACCCAGGACTCCAGTTGTGTCCTCACTAGGGCAGAGTAGAAGGGGAGGAGAACCTCCCTCAACCTTCTGGTCACACTCTTCTTGATGCATCCCAGGACACTGTTGGCCTTCTTGGCCCTGAGAGCACATTGGTGCCTTATGGTGAACTTCTTGTCTCCCAGCTCAAGAGATGACTTCCAGCAGGTTAGCTCCTAACCTGCCCAAAAGCAACACCAATGCCACATGCTGAGTGCAGTGCTGAGCCCTTCTCTGCTCCAGACCACAATGCACAAGACACTCAGGAGGAACAGGAGCTACAGGAAATACCTCCCATGGTGATGAAACAGCATCACTGCTGCACTGGGGGGGGCCAAGGTAGCACTGCAGAGTAGAAAATGTGTGTGAAGTCCAAAGAGAAGGGAACTGTCAGCCCAGGACACTGAATGCACTGGGCCAAATCTATTGCCAAGGTGCAAATGCAGAACTTAAATGGAACTGCAGCAGGGACCAGGCATATTATTAATTCATACTCCATTTAGATGACTATTTAAAAGTATTGTCTCAGCACAAGCATTACTAGATGCTGCTCATTTGTTTCTGTCTGAGAGCCACAAGAAGAAAAAGGAGATTAGGTAATTGCACTGCAAGCACCAAATACAATCAGTGATTTTTATGAAATCTAGCCTGTCCCAAACCACAGTTTTGATGTTGTTCCTAAACACCATCTGCAGAGCTGCTTTATAAACAAATATTATGTTTCTATTTCGTAAGAATACTGTTTCCTAATGAAAAACGATTTTCTTTTGTCTGAGGAACTGACAAAGGCAGAAGCACTCTCATTCTCCTCTTCTGCAGCTCCTGCTTTCTGCCTCGAATTTGGGAGAAAGAAGTATAGTCAAATCCTCATGGAGCAAGAGAAGTCACCACTGAGAAAGAGATCCCAAACTGAGAGGTTCACAAAATCACAGAGACTTGGACAAATGTGTCTGAGAATGGAGCAATAGGTTCCAGCAGAGGATGGAATGAGCCTTTCCTTACCACCACACCTGGAGGAAGCTACCTCCAAGCATTTGGTGTTCAGGCACAAGCACCAAGCACTCCTACAACACTTGAATGGTAGCTAACAGTTAGCTCATCTTGGCTAAAGCATTATGAACACAGTCTGCTTACACCTCATGCCTGTGACTCCAAGCACATGATCAACAAAACCATGTTGTGCCAGTCACCTGGTTTAAAAATGCTTCTTCAGTCTTCTAAGCCTTTGTCTTTGTTCTTGCATTGCAGAAAGACCTCAGTAGGAAACTTGGGTTGGCCTTTACCACCTGCTGCTTAATATATCCTACAAAATCACCCTTCTTGTTTCCCCTCTTGCAAAAACACTTTTGATCTCTCTTCAGAGGTAAATCTTAGTCTGTTTTTAGCATAGCCTAAACACCTGCCATTAGCAGAGACAACCCAAGATGCTGCTGATGACAGCTCAGGGAGAACACAGCCATGTTTCCCAAATGCTCTGATAATACCAATTATTATTTTCTATCCTGATGTTTCATAGATTCATTGAATTATTAAGGTTGGAAAAGACCTCTAAGATCATCAAGTCCAACTATCAACCCAACACCCCCATGCCACTAAACCATGCCACAAAGTGCCACACCTACACATTTCTGAACCCCTCCAGGGATGGTGACTCCACCAGTGCCCTGGGCAGCCTGGGCCAATGTCTAGCAACTCTTTCTGGGAAGATATTTTTCCTAATATCCAACCTGAATCTCCCCTGGCACAACTTGAGGCCATTTCCTCTTGTCCTGCACAATCACTGCCTTGTTTATGCTCCTCAGTGATGTGCAGAACTTACTGCTGAGGTTGTCCAGGTCCCCCCTGCAAAGGCTTGAGCCATGGTGAACCCTTCCCACCTACAGCACTAGTGCAGTCTGCCCAAAGAGAATGTCAACTAAGTCATCATCTAATGGGACATCTTCAGACATCATCTTTGTCCATAACTAAATTCCTCTAAGAGCATCATTGTGAGCCTCCTCATCAAGAGTTTTTGGAAGCTGCTAGAAATTCTTGCCTGCTGCTCTCTGGCTGCAGAGTCTATTGATTCCCTTCAAAAATTCAGAAAGGCAGAAAACCAGCACAAGTCTTGCAGCAGAAGACTTTTTGTCTATCCACAGCTCTTTCATCTAGTTTCCTGGAAGCCAATTTCCTTGTGCCAGTCTAGAAATCTCTATCCTCACCTTGCAGCTCCTTGCAGCAGACAATTACAGCAGGAGCCACACTCCACCTCTCCTGGGGTGAAGTAGATTTCAACAGGTTTGTGTACTGCTGCCCAGCACCTACTTTAGGTGCCTTCAAGAGTCTTGAATGATTATCTCTGTCTTGCTGACTAGTTTCTCTTGAAAGTAGCATTTTGTTTAAACACTTCCTCTTACCAGTGACTAACTGTGCCTGAGCTTTACCATGGAGAGAGAGAATCCCAGGGGAGTACAGATGCCTCCATGGGGCTGAATAAAACCTAGCACTGCTGGAATTCAGAGGGGTTTTCCCTAAGAAATCTTGTGATGCAGGATGCATTTATTATGACCTATGACACTGCAAATTTTAACCTTCTTAGCAGGGCCTGTTGGGCAGGCCAAGGGGGGATGGTCTCCAACTAAAAGAGGAGATCTAGACTAGAGAGAAGGAAGAAAAGATTTATGCTAAGGGTGGTGAGACCCAGGATGCCCAGAGAGGTGGGAGATGCCCCATCCCTGGAACCACTCCAGGCTCTGAGCAACCTGATCTAGTTGCAGATGACTGGAGGGGGGTTGGACTTGATGACCTTTACCAGTTCCTTTCAGCCTAGAACATTCTATGATTCTATATCATTCTTCTGGCTCAGGTGATTCATTAAACAGCAGAAGACCAAGCAATATGAATGTACTGGACAGCCCTCAAATCAAGAATTTTATGGTGAGTTTGTTCCCTCCTAACACTTCCAAAGAGTGATATTGTTGCTATGCCTCAGTGCCAGATATATAATAAGGAATAATTCTTCTATCATTACCATCAAAGATGACTGGTGTGTCTGCAGCAAGTTTAGCTCCCAGCTAGGAACTCTTCTATTTATCACAATATATATGTGGGAGAGATGACTTCTTCTTTCACTAACACACACCCTGTGTATCTCATGGAGGAACCAGAAAGCAATTTATGGGAATGAGCTGATGGAGAGACCAGCAGAGGAAGGCCTGGCTGACCTCAGCTTGGACTGGTTGCTGTATCCGTCACAAAACACACGACTGCTCCAAGCTGTGCACTGCACCTCCTCACCAGCACAGCTTGGCCACATTGAGAACAGGCTTCCAAACACCTTGCACACACAAGATATGCATCAACATTAGAGTTGGGAGAACTTTCTGGTAGGGTTGCCAGCCAAAGAAGCAAAGGTTTTACACCTCAGTAGGAGAGCGACAGCAGCGCCCCGGGTCCTAACCACCCAATCCACAGCCATTCTCTGACACTGAGGTCACTTCCATGGCAGAGGCACAGGAGACATTTGTTCCCAGAAAATACAGCATGCTATGCTAGGGAACAAGACAGAGAAGAGATCATTCTAGCTTTGACATGATTACACCAGATTTGGAGAGGGCCAGAGAAATCTTTCAGGATGCTGTTCCTGCACAGGTGTATCCCTTGCTCTCAGGCAGAACACATGAGTAACTGTGGCACTGAGTCATCTTTACTTACCCATCTCTGGCTGAAAGGAGAGGCTTCCAGCTGCCAAGCTTATAAAGCAAAGCCATAAAGCATAATAATAATGCTACTTATTTCTCTGGCTGTACAGAGCCCACCCAAATGGCAGAGTAAGGAAGGGCAAGGTGCCCATGTTTCTGCAAAAGGCCTTCTTGCTTCAAAACTACTGAATGACATCCCAAGGCAGCCAAGAGCCTGTTGGCATAAGCACCAACAGGAACCCAGCATCCCACCCATCCCAGAGAAAACAGCTGACTCTGCCCTGCAGGTCCACATAGGCTCCATCAACCAAGAGCAAGCCAAGGCCTCTTGTCACTGTCTCCTGGAAGGAGAACTGGCTTTCTGCTGCAGTAAAGATGCTCCTTCAAGAAACAAAACCACTGCAAGGAATTGAGCTGCTCTCTTGCCTTCTCCTACAGCCCTTGCTGCAAATATCTTCCACGAGCACCAGCACTTCAAAAGAGCCCCTTTAGGGACCTCACAGGACAGCAGCTTTGGCAGCTTCAGCAGCTGTGTCTCAGGAGTTTCCTCCACATGTCTCCAGCTTTCAAAGATCTGCCTGTTTCTTTTGGATCACTTTCCCAACAGAGCAGGAAAGCAGCACCTGAAAACAATGTCACAGGCAGGGCTCTTAGGTCAGGGCCACATAACAAATACTGTTTTCAGGCTTCTTTATGAATTCCAATGATTCCACTCACTTTCTGAAAGACTTTGAGCACAGCTGTGGAGAGTGGGAAGCATAAAGGCACAATATTCATTCCTATAGTGTAGCTCTTATGCCTACTATAGCAGCAGAGAAAGGTGGCTCAACTGGACACCCTGTGAGGAAGAAAACACCATGTAATGTTAGTTCTGGCTGTGCTCTATACCCCAGCTATTTGGGGTTTCCCATGACCAATCTAAGGAGTGGCTTGCTCAGCATTTCCATGATACCCTCTCCACTCATCTGTAAATCCACACACTGAGCTGGCTGACAGCAAAGGACTGAGGAGAAAAACTTAGCCACAGAAAGGAACATCACTGCATAAAAAGGTGTTTACCTGCCCGATCCTCTCCCATGTTGCACTGAAAACATTGGGCAGATCTCTGCTGCACATCCTCTGGAAGCTCCAAGCAACCTCAACAGCCAGGACTTCAGCTGTTTCTCCCATCAGTGATGCCCTTTGTGAATCCCCTTCACCCCACAGCAGTAAAGTCATGTAAAATCACAGGACTCAGACTTCCCATGGTCTGTGGGCAGGAGGAGAACATGGCCTAATGGAGACTCCTGTTCTGAGGAACTTCAGAAACTATACCAAGTCCTGATCAATGTTCCTTTGCCTGTCACTCTGCAGAGGCTCTATTACCTCACCCTTTTGCCAGTAAAAGAAAATTGCCACTGAAAGGTTGCTGTTCTTTCAGCAATTCAACTTATTCCCAATGGCCACTCTGGCTGCAGAAGCCATCTCTGTCCTTGCTGTCACCCTTCCTTCCCCCAGTCCTCATGGTATAGGACACTTGTAACCTCCAGTCTCTGCTCTCTACTGACAACACTGGGCAGCTAATTAGAATAAAAGGCTGAGCTACAACAAAAAGCTTTTTAAGCACAACAACAGAAAAGCAGCTAAAGGTTCTGTGAGAGATACATCACCACCCATCTGCAGTATCAGTACGTCAGCAGCTGTCTGCCACAAACATTACTCCATAAAAACAAAGGAATAAATCAATGGACCTGTACACCCAGGGATATTATCTCAGAGAACACTGCAGGGCTCCAAACTGTCCTCTTTAGTTGCTCAGCCAGAACCATTCTCTCTGCTTGCAAGGCAAAGTTACAGGATGAATTACATTGCAAATGCCTCAGTTTATCACTGTATGAACTTGTACAGCAGTCATAAAGTACCCTGGCATCTGAGCAGTTGCCTGCCCTGCTCATGGGCAGTTTTCACATGTGTCTGCTTGGAAACTCCCAGGCCATCTTCCTCATGCACCCCACGAGCCTGCAGCCTTTCCCAGCAGACCTCTCACACCAGCATCCACCTCGGCTTCTGGCTAGGGCACAGGTAAAACGACACCGAGTCTCAAGCTATAATGGTGAAGAGGTTCCTGACCCTGGTCCCAGCACACACTCACACTGCCTGAGTGGATGAAGAACCACAGAATCACAGAATCATTAGGGTTGGAAAG
>VWZX01009991.1:0-54982 GCA_013399015.1 Galbula dea
AAGTTATCCAAATGCACCAGGGCCTCCAGCTCATTCTACTTATTTCCCATGCTGCCTGCATTTGTGTAAAGGCACTTCAGCTGGGGTATTGATCTTCCCACCTTCTGGGAGGTGCCTTTATCACCTTTTTTGTAATTCTCAGGTAATATCCACGTGTCTCTTGAAGTGATAGCAATCTCATTATCACCCCTTTCATTCAGAGGTGGATCCCCTCACCCTGACACACCTAGTATTACCTAGAATTATTTAAGTTGCTTTTATTTCTATTTTTTAGTTACTGTTTGCCCCAGAGGTTGAATTCTTGTAAAAGTCACTGTAAATAAAAACTCTTCTGCAAACTGTTAGAGTTTAGGTTTAATTAATGAATATGGTCTTCAGACACTGTTGGAAAGAGCTGCTTTTATTCTTATTTAGAGAAGAATACAGGCTTTTTTAGAGGGCAACTTAATATCTCTCCTTCTTGTGGCTGCTCTTGTGGGTATTTCGAGAAATACTGCACACTGAAGCAGAATAGAATTCCTTCAGGGATGCTTAAAATCAGCTTTTTTTTTGTTTTTTTTTTCCCCTCAAACCTTTAGAAGGTGCAGGATTCTGGTTTCATATATTATAATAATTTGAAACCTATGTAGCTCTTGGAAATGAGGTGATGTAGGGAGCTAACAAGGCCCAGATGTGAAGTTGATCCCAATTCTATGTTTAGCAAGAGACCTCTCTTTCCAAAGTGGTCTTTTGGTCCTTCACACTGTGACTGAACCATCAGGAGTGGTCCTGACATCAGCCTCTGTGCAGCAGACAACCTTTGTGTGGGCAGGGTGAGTCTGGAGCCACAGAGTGGCTTTGAATACTGTTCACACCAAGAGGTTTTCCTTTGTGGATTTGCTAGACCCAAAGAAATCATGCTGTGTAGAAACAGCTGGTCCAAGGGTTCCTTCTGTACAGACACCTCCTCACTGTAAACATGAAATACCTGAGTGGTCCCACATCCATGTAAAGCTCTTCTATAGGCTAATGACAAAAGATATAATCCTGGATTTTATCTCATATTTTGAATATAAGAAATGTATCCATTGTCCCATACTTAAAATAGATTTAAAGAAAAACTTACAGCAAGATTGCTGGTAGTCTGTCAGCAAAATGCAATCTCCAAATTCACCACCAGGCATTTCTTCTCATTGAGGGCAATTGTTACTGTGTGTGTAGAGGCTACTCATCTTTTTCTGTATTAAAGATGCATTTTAAAGATGCAGTTTTAATTTTCTGTGGGATGTGGAAAAGCCTGTTTGAAGCTTTTTGGAGACCTATCCTTTAATACAAGTTACAAGCAATGTTTGTTTTTACTGAAGAGGAGTGTATTGAAAATTCTATTTCCATATTTTCCATGTTTTCCTTCTGAAACATGCCCAGTCATTGTTACTGTACTGTCAGCCTCTTGGGAGTAGCTTAAAAGAGATTTAGGCTCTAAACCTGTAAAGAAATCAGGTTAAAGAGTTCACTGTAAATCCTTTTGACCTGCTTGCCAAAGTCAATGGCCTTAGGCCTTCATCTTCACTCCATGTGAGTGACTGTAGCAGTAGCCAGAGGTGTATGGAGGTGTTTGTATGTCTGTGTGTACCACTGGCCTAGATTTGCATCTCTGATTGCTCAGCTTAGAATTCAAGTTAAGGTTCAGTAACTTGCACAAGTTTGACTGTAGCTCTTCCATTAACTTGGAATTTCTTTAGCAAATCAGCTTTTTCTCTTGGAAGGACTCAGTTTGGAAGCAGGTGGTGATAGACTTGTCAGATTCCTGTTTTTACAGTGTTGTTTCTAGAACAGTGACTAGCACAGAAATTAAAACTAATACTTCAAATGCTCTCTCTTAAGACACAGGGACATATTTAGAGAATACTATATAACAGATGTAATGTAGGAAAAGTAGCAGCCTAAATGAGTGCATTTCTGGCAGAGTAACTAGGCCTCTCCTGGTCTATGCATTAAGTTGAATTTGCATCCTAGTTTTGAGCAGCCTTGGGTTCAAACAAAAATGCACCTAGCTCATATTTGCTTATTTACTGCCAATAGCTTGTTGCAGACAGAAAAGGTTGGAATCAACTCAATAGCTTTATTTGAGCTGGTTACTTAGCCTTCTCTGGTAGGTAGCAGAGAGAACAGGCTCTTCTAGATGGCTACCCCTAAAAGCATCTACCTTAGGGGAGAGATGAATTGTGTCCACTGACTGAAAAAGGTGGTCAGTGTGCTTTGTCTGTCACTGTGTAGGGTTCAGCAAGAAGCAGAAAAGATGAAGGTGATCACAGACATCATGGCTGATCCTGGAAAACACCAGACCATGCATGTGGACATGACACAGGGATGGATTGAATTTTTCTTTCAACTTTTTTTTTCCATCCTATTTATTTTCTTTCTCTTTCCTCTTTTTCTGTTCTCTGTCCCCTGTTTCTTTTTTTTTCTTGTTCTTTCTTTTTCCTTTGTGTCTCTTTTTAATTCATTTGTGCTTGCTTCATTCTTTCCCTGCTCATTTCATAGAATCTATTCTACTGCAGTCCTTACAGAAGTACTGCATTTGTATCCCTTTATAGCAAGATGCTCAAAGATCTTTTTTTGTTTAAGTTAGCAGCATGATTTTTTTACAGGTTACCATAATTTGTTGGGGAATGGCATGGAGGCCTACTGCCATTCTCCTAATTCAATTCTGTATTTATGGGATTTACTGAGTAACCACAGAGAACAAGATGGCTGAGCAGTATTTATTCTTCTGCCCTCCCTTGCCTATCTTGACTTGCACTGGATTCAAAGAATGTAAGTGCATAGGAGATGAAAATCAGTGAGTGAGTCAGTTCAGTTGACAAACTAAGCAAGTATTTGTGTCCTTTGCTAAACTAGAGACATAGTCATTGCAGAAGTATTTGCTCTAAATGGTGTTGAGATACATAGTTTAGAGACAGGTACTTACTGTGTTATGTGCAAAATTCAGCTGTTGAAGTTATCTTTGAATTCCACAGTTGAGGATCAAGTGGACTGTCACTGCAGTTTTTAAATGCTGGAGTTCTTTTGAATTGATAGCAGACTTTCCAAGGACTGAGAAGAGCTTTGCATTTGCTAAAGCTGTTTAATGTCTGATGGTGAGGCTCCAGTTGAAATGTTATCTTTCACTTCTTGTTGACATACAGGCTGAGGAGGTGAGATGCTGGATTTTAGACTTGCCTACTGTTGTGATATGAGCTTCCAGGGAGAAACTCACATGCTGGTGTAGCATGGCAGTGGGGTAGAAATCTTTCCTGTCTTCTCTAAACCTGCCCCTGCTTCCAGAAAATGTTTTATTTTGCTGCTGTCAAAATAGAGTGTTAAATTCTACTTCTTGCTACAGCAGCATAAGTAACCCTTGACATAAGGTGAACAGGTAGCCTTGTGGAAGAAAGGGGTTTTATGTTAGTCCTAAAGGAGCCAAAGAGAAATCCAACTTCTACCAAAGCCTCCTGCCACTCATTTAAATTCCAAACTCCAAAATTTAAGGAAAAAATGAGAGAAGTCTGAAGTACAAGGGGAGGATGAGATGAAAGTCAGAAAATAAAAGCTGTGATGCAAAAGGGGTAGAAGCAAGCAAACTCTTCTTTGTTGTTCAGTTCCTTTCTCAAACCATTGGAAAAATATTTCTGTAGTGCCAGATCTTAGTCTTGAGAGATTCAGCAGGATGTTGTGAAGTACTTGTAGTTTGATTTTGGTTTTTTTTAAATCAGAAATTATGATGTACAGAAAATGGGACTAGAGGCAAGGTAGGCAGAGAGTGGCTAGGTCAGCACTCTGACAGAGGAAAAAGTGAATGCCCAGATTTTCCTTCTAAGGGTGATTTTCCTTCCTTTTTCATATGGAAAAAGAAAAGTTACAGAGAGTCTTAACTGAATGTTTAGCCACAGTGCTGGACTGTGGGGTGCCTGAGCAGCTCCCTGGAGAGAGGAGGCTCTCCTGCCCACAGCACCCTATGGGAGCTCTGCCACCTAGTGCACCCCCACAGTGCAGCTTGGCTTGGGACCCTTGACTGAAGGAGAAGCCTGCTGGGGATGGGAGCAGTGGGCAGCATGCATGGGTAGCATCCATGCACAGACATTAGTTGCTCCAGAAGTCAATTTTAAAGGTCCTGTGAGCAAGAAGGCTTTTTTAAGTAGCTGGAAAAAAATGCTTTTAAAACTCCTGTTCTAAAGGTCAAAATCCTGCACTGTGTTGCAGTGGTAGTGCATCAGAGAGAGTGCAGCTTTCTGTTGTGCAAAGGTTGAATGAATAATTCAGAAGAGAAACATGAAGTTATTGATTCCTGGGTGTCCTTGAAGCAGTACAGGATTTGTAAAGGGCCACTTAGGTTGATTGCTTTGTGAAATGTTCAGGTGTGCACTTAATGACAGAGGAACCATTCCTGGTACAGCACAGTCATTCCCTTGCTGAAAGCTGGCACTTCACTGACACTAGAGGTTATCATTTTAGATAGCACTACTCTGCACTATCTTCATTTTAGCCATGCAGTTAATCTGTTAGTTAAGATTCCCCACCTCCTCCTTCTAGAAATGGATGCTTTTTAGCTCTCCATTTATATTGAAGGGATGAGGGTAGTGACTGCTTTTAAATAAAGTCTCAGTTTAACAACTTTCATTTTTGACACATAATTGAATAAAGCATATTTTTGGTTTCTTTTCCTGAAACTAAAATTAAGATTGCTTGGTGTGCTGGTGCATCTAAATGAGCCTTCTAGGTAGTCCTCCTGGTTACTTCTTGACAGCTATTGCAAACAGTTCTGGGAGCAAATCCTCTTAAATCCTACTTCCAACCTGGCACACAGCTTGCTTTAAGCATTGGGCACAGCTGAAGTATCAGTATTTCCTCCTCTGTGTTGTTTTTCAGCAAGGCCTATTGCCTTCTTGGTAGACACAAGAGTATTCAGTTATTCTCTTCACAGTTTTGCTGTTGTGGGTTCAGGACTGTTCTGGAAGGTCTTGAAGTGGTTTTTGTTTGAGACATGCTCCTTCCAAGAAATAGGGAAAAATAACTCCTGAAGAACATCATCAGTTAATGGTGTAAAGAAGTATTTGATTTTGTTATTAGACCTGAAAATATGCACAAATACAGGTAATTCATGCTGCACTAGAGGTAATCTGTACAGCATCTTTCATCTGCTTAGTATAATCTACAGCAGTTTACAAAGCAGATGGGCAAGGAAACTTGGGACATTTTTGGTGTTAATCAAAATTTCTATGAGGAAGGTGAGCAGTGGCCAGTGAGGGATATTAGTGACAGAGTGCTAGAAGTTTAAGCTGAAAAAGAGGGAGAAATTTGTACAGATTTTTAGAGGCTAATGATAAATTCACAGAATCACAGAATGTTAGGAGCTGGAAGGGAGGTCAAAAGATCATCTAGTCCAACCTCCCTGCCACAGCAGGATTCCCTAGACCAGGTCACTCAGAAACTTCCTCAATTGCCACTTTATTTGCTGTGTGGCCTACTTAATTTCTCTGTGTCTCAGTTTCCATATCCTTCAATAGGAAATTGCATCACAAACTCTCTCTGCAAGAAAATCAATAAATCCAAGTCGGTGAAAAGTGTGTCACAGATTTCAAGTGTATTTGATCCTCTTAATGCATGCAGACTTTGTGACTAATTGGGAGCAGGAAAGAGAATAATTGAAACCAGCAGATGAAATATGCATGAAATAGCTTGAGTGCATTGATATTTTTATGGCATGAAGCACTCCTGGATCAGTTGAGTATGATTCTTTTTGGTTTGGTATTTGAGGATTTAGAAGTTGTTTCGTGTAGATGCTCATGTATGAAAGAATGACTGCAAGGAGACTTAAGTGAATGAAAGAATGAATGTAAGGAGAATTCCATAGTTTATCAACAGTCCTGGTTAACCAGGGAGGTCACAGTTACAGTTATCTACAAGAAGGGTTGGAAGGAGGATCTTGGGATCTACAGATCTGTCAGTCTGACCTTGGTGCTGGGGAAGGTTATGGAGCAGGCACACAGCACATGCAGGACAACTAGGGCATCAGGCCCAGCCAGCATGACTTCATGAAAGGCAGGGCCTGCTTGACTGACCTGATCTCCTTCTATAACAAGGTGACCTGCTTTGTGAATGATGGAAAGGCTGTGGATGTTGTCTCCCTGGACTTTAGTAAAACCTTTGTCCCTGTCTTCCACAGCACTCTGCTGGAGAGACTGGCAGCTCATGGTTTGGACAGAGGTGTTCTTCAGTGGGTAAAAAAACTAGCTGGATGGCTGAGCCCAGAGAGTTGTGGTGAAGAAAGTGAAATCCAGTTAGCAACTGGTTACAAGAGGTGTTCCCCAGGGCTTGGTGTTGGGGCCAGTTCTCTTTCATATGTTTATCAGTGACCTGGCTGAGGGCATTGCATGCACCATCAGCAGGTTTGCAGATGGCACCAAGGTGGGCGAGCGTGTTGGTCTGTTTGAGGGTAGGGAGGCTCTGCAGAGGGATCTAGACAGGCTGGGTCAGTGAGTCAAAGCCAGTTGTATGAGCTTCAACAAAACAAAGTGCTGGACCCTGAGCTGGAGGTACAACAACTCCCCATTCAATGCTACAGGCTTGGGGAAGAGTGGCTGGAAAGCTACCCCGTGGAAAAGGACCCGGGGGTGCTGTTTGACAACTGACTGAACTTGACCAGCAGTGTGTCCAAGTGGCCAGGAAAGCCAACAGCGTCCTGGCTTGTATCAGAAAGAGTGTGGGCAGCAGGACTAGGGAAGTGATTGTGCCCCTGTAGTCAGCACTGGTGAGGCTGCACCTTGAATACTGAGTTCAGTTTTGGGCCCCTCACTACTAGAAGGACATTGAGCTACTGGAGCATGTCCAGAGAAGGGCAATGAAACTAATATACTAGTGAAGAGTTTAGAGCACAGGTATTACAAGGAGCATGTGAGGTTACTGGTGTTGTTTAGCCTGGAGAAGAGGAGGTTGAGGGGAGACCTTCTCTCTCAACTACCTGAAAGGAGGTTGTAGCGAGGTGGGCGTTATGGTCTTCTCCCAGGTAACAAGTGACAGGACAAGAGGAGAGGAAACAGCCTCCAGTTGTGTTAGGGGAGGTTAGGCTTGGATACTAGGAAAAATTTTTTGACTGAAAGATGGGTTAAGCATTGGAAAAGGTTGCCCAGGCATGTGGCAGAATTGTCATCCCTGGAAGTGTTCAAAAACCATGTAGATGTGGTGCTTAGGGACATGGTTCAGTAGTGGACTTGGTATTGTTACATTAAAGGTTGAACACAATGATCTTAAGAGATCTTTTCCAGCCTTAATGATTCTATGATTCTAAGTCATGGAATCATGGAATCATAGAATGGCTGAGGTTGGAAGGGACCTTGAAGATCATCTAGTTCCAACCCCCCTGCCATGGGCAGGGACGCCACATGCACTAGACCAGGTCATCCAGGGCCACATCCAGCCTGGCCTTAAATACTGCCAGGGATGGGGCATCCACAATCTAAGTCGACCATGATATCACTGTATGATGAAATTGAAGCCATAGGATCAACGTTTCATGTGGGAGACTAATATTAATATTCATTTGTTCTTTTTGTGTTCTTTTTATAATTATTTGCAATCAGCTCTCAGCATAGATTTGATTTAGTATTATTTATTCCTTAGAGATCAGAAGAGATAAAATTCTACCTTTTGCAATTAAGTGTTGGCTTTTTAATGAATTGTTAAATTATGCATGGAATTCCATTTTATGTGTACACTTTCAATGCATCCACATTTAATAAACATTTCTGTACCAGTTTAGAAATACCCTAGCTTGATCTGTTCCCCATGGGGCCAGTGTAATTGTGCCATTTGGTCCAGTAGGAATAGTATTTGTCCCAATATGTGGACCGCAGACAGACAGTAAACAAACTTCAGCATTCAGTCATAAACATTACCAAAATATTTAATTCTACAGTTTCCTATACTTTGGAAGGCCATTTCCTTGAAGTAATATAGGTGTGGGACTATATACTCCTGCCTAAGAAGGTAACTAGAATAAATCCTGTAAAGAATGCTATTGTCTGCTAAAGGCATTTATGGTGTGTTGAACAAGGAAATGTAAAGATAAAAATGTTTTAAATCCTTATCTACCTGCTGAAATACAGTACCTTGGGTTTAGTCAGAATAATACTGTCTCCCTACCTTGTATTTTACCTGATATAAAGTCATAGAATCATTAAAATCACAGCTGGTGCAGAAAGTGTTAATGGGCTGAGAGTGTGTGTGGAGTCACCTGGGACCTCGCATGACATGTACCACATGTGGCATCTGTCCCCTCTGCTCACTGCGGTCTGTCTGTAGAATGAAGATTACTTTGTGGAAATAAATGCTAAAGCTGGCTGAATAAATTAGTACTCTAGGACTTTCTCTGGTAGCAGGAGATGGCCATTTTTTCTTAGTAGATACCTGTTTCTGCTGAGGTTGTGAATCAATGCAGCGTGGGCTCCACTCAGATGGATTAGCTGATCCTAATCTGAAGAGTTACAAGCAGCCAGCCAAGACTGTGTAAGCATTAAAAACAGTGAGGATAGTCTGTGATAACAATGATGAATAAGCACAACAGGACCTGCAGAGGAATTCTGAATGACTGGACCAGTGTTAGCTGAAGAGAACTTTCAGCCCATTAGTTCAGAAAGGTTTGAGATGTGTGAGCTGGATTGGAGACATGATTTTCTTTTTCTATAGGAGGCAGAAGAGTTTTTTCTATTTGAGACATTTGATTAAACCTCTTCTTGTTCAATAACAGTGTTTCAGGTGTCACACAGCTGCTGAAATCCAGAAGAAGACTCGTGGATGTGTTATGTTTTTGTCCTACTGTTTGATAGCATGTAAATTGTGCACCTGCTTGCATATGTGGTGATTGGAGATGAGGAGAATTTTGGAGTGCATTTCACAGAAGCAAGTGTAGGAATGTAGAAAAAGAAATGTAAGGGGAAGATTTATAAATGGCCTTCATATTTTTTTTTTAATTGAGCAACAGCATATTTATCCTAAAGCCATAGAAATGTCTGTTTTATGAAGTCAGTTTATTGAGAAGTATCTGGAGACACATAAAACAATTGAAGGCTGGTGACAGAATTGCAAAACAGAATATGCAAAAGCAATGGGTTAATTGGACAGTTGAGTTGACTGGAAGAGATGCAAAGGTTAATAAAAAACAACACCCCCCCCCAACAAACAAACAAAAACACTTAAAAAAATGAGTGATCTAAGCTTAAATACAAGGACAGGGCTTTAGAGGGGTGGAACATGTGAAGTATGTTCTTGTGCTAGTAGAATGTAGAGCACTGGCCAGATGAGAAAGTGAAGGATGAACCCAAGGATGACTCTTCAGTTAGGAAACACCTGTTACAAAGAAAGGTCAGGGGGAACAGACTGCCCAGAGAGGCTGTGGAGTCTCCTTCTCTGGAGAGATTCCAAACCCGTCTGGACGCGCTTCTGTGTGACCTGGTCTAGGGAAACCTGCTGTGGGAGGGGGGTTGGACTAGATAATCTTTCAAGGTCCCTTCCAACTCCTAACATTCTGTGATTGGGTGTGTGATTCTGTGTTGAACTTACTCTGTATGGGAGACTTGTTTAAAGGTGACTTTGTGAAAGCATTTGAGACGGTAAAGGGCCTTTATGAGATGAAGCAGCATTAGCTGTGCCTGCTATTCGGGAAAATCAATATCCAAAGGCAAACAGCTACAAAATTGCTCCTAATTATGAAACAAAGAATGGTTTGTGTTCAGTGAAGTGCAATGAATGTTTCCTGTGGAGTGGATTATCAGACTGAGGAGTAAAAGAAAAGAGTGAAAGTGAGTTTCAGAGCACTGAACCTAAAACTGGTTTTGCCAGACTTTGCTTGCAACTGAACAGGTGCACAGAGAGACCAGGACAAGTTTTGTCCCTTGTGCCATCTTGGCACTGGCTATGGAGGCAGCCCCCATGCTGTTGGGCTAGAGGGAGCAAATCGGGATGTCCTTGGTGGTGGGTGTCCAGCGCTGGAGCGTATGTGGCTGTGCGGAGGTGAGGGAACAGCACCATCTGCAGCCCAGCGCTCAGACTGCCTGTCCTCTGCCCGGGTCACGGTTAGTCAGCGATTTAAGTACCGCCAGAGCCTGTGGGCTTGTTTATTGTTTTAACAGAATGGGTGAAGTTTATTGTAAGAATCAGTACAAAACAAAGATCATGACCAGTTTGGGATTTTTTTACCTGAGAAATGAGTTTTGCATTGAAGGAGATCGAAGAACATGAGAGACTCAGGGAGGATGTCAGTCTGCATATAGCAGCTTTGGTTTTCTGAGCTCTTGGTGTGACATCACATTGGCCATGGACCACAGCTCAGTGCCTTACTGTGCCGAGCAGCCTGTTGGGATGGAAATTCCCCGAGGTGGAGTGGCCCTGCAGCATATCAAGCAACACTTGTGTGCTTTACATGGGGGAATCTAAGAGGTCTGTAGAGCAAAATAAATAGTCGTGAAGATGTTTGAAGAAGCAGCCTTGCTTGGCAGATCAGTCTCTTTAGCTTGGAGAAGAGGAGGCTAAGGGGTGACCTCATCTATGCTTTTAAATATGTGAAGGGTGTGTGTTGGGAGGATGGGGTCAGGCTCTTCTCAGTGAAGCCCAGTGACAGGACAAGGGGCAATGGCTGTAAGCTGAAGCATAGGAGGTTCCATGTGAATACAAGAAAAACAATTGTCAGAGCTGAGGTGCCAGAGCCCTGGCACAGACTGCCCAGAGAGGTTGTGGAGTCTCCTTCTCTGGAGATATTCCAAACCCATCTGGATGCGCTTCTGTGTGACCTGGTCTAGGGAATCCTGCTGTGGCAGGGCGCTTGGACTAGATGATCTTTCAAGGTCCCTTCCAGCTCCTAATATTCTGTGATTCTGTGTAATATTTTGACTAATATTTTGACAATTTGTTCAGAATTTTAGAGTGTTCATCAAAAATCATGCTGTATGTGTTGGCATGGTAAACCCTATTTTTGTATAGAAAGAAAACTTCTCATATTTATTCTTTACTTATGGCATAGGTTTATTTGTTATCATGCAGTTAGAACTGTCTTATATTATTGCCTTACTATTCAAAGACAAAAGGACTAAAACATACATTTTTCAAAGCTTACAGAAAACTGTTTCTTCATGAGTAGCACTTTTCATACAATTTATCTCTTAAAAAAGAGCTTAAGTACATTTTTAGGAAGCTGAAACATTAGGGAGGCTCATCAGCATGCCAAGATCTTGTGCAGTGGCCACAGCAGTTTTTCAGTTGTCTGAATGCTGGCTGCATTTTCTGTGGAACAGTGTAATTATAGCAGCTCTTAACTCTGTGTCTATTGTCTTGGAGAAAAGCGTTCTACTGTAGCTGAAGTGAATGGGAGTCTTAAGGGTTCTTGTTTTCCATGGGCATTGAATCAGATTCTTAAAGAATAAATTTAAAGTTTATTGTGAAGCTGGTGGTGGCCTTATGCCAGCTGTTGTTTGGACTTATCAGTGACCTCACTGGTAATTAAGGCCTGACCCTTTTTTTTCCCAAACACTTCCCTTACAGTTCTAACTTTTGAGCCTTATCCCATTTTCCTTTGGAAATGTGGTAATGCTTTATGTCTGTGCTGGGCATTTAATTGACTTTGCTTCCAGAAGTGAGAAGAACAGCACTTGAAAAGATTTTCCCAGGCTATTTGGTCTAAAAAGCCTCTGTTGGATCTGTACTGTTGTAATGCTTCAGAACGCCTGGGGATGACACTGGCTTTATAAAGGCTTGGCAGCAGAACTTCAGTGTTTCAGAATGTGGGATTCAGGTTGATTGTCATTTTTTACTCTTCTGGAAATTGTAAGAAAAGGTCTGGTTTGGCATGTTCTGTTAACAATCAATCCAGCTCAATTACAAAGAGAATCCTTATCAGTTCCAATAGTCTGCTTTCTTTACCCTGAAATCATGGGCAGTTTTGCAGGAGTGTGAGCACAGCACTCTGCCTGTTTCCAGGCCCTGCAGCCCATCACAGTGCTTGCCTCTCCTCCCTCAGGAAGTTCCTGATGGCCTCCAGTGCATAGGATTTGCTTCTAGTTATTCCTGCCTGATCTAATTATGTACCCTCTCCTGCCTCTTTTGCCTTGGCTTTAGATTCTGCAATCATTGTTTGTTTCTGCTCCTTTCCTACATTGTTTCAGTCAAGAACGTGGTCCCTTGGGTTTTAGGTGCTGGTCTGGCACATGCTGTTCCATAACATGAATGTTTGTGAGATCCCTCTACATGTATGCTGGGTGTACACCCACTCTATACACATCCTCTTTTCCTGCTACATTTACTTCTGACTAAGAAAAAGGTTGCAATTCTTCTGTGTTTCCATAGAATTCTTTAGGTTGGAAGGGACCTTTAAAGGTCACCAAATCCAACACCCTGCAGTAAGCAGGGACATCTTTAACTAGATCAGGTTACTTAGAACCCTGTCCAGCCTGACCTTGAATGTTTCCAGGAATAGGGCATCTACCACCTCTCTGGGCAACGAGTGCCAGTGTTCCACCACCCTCATTGTAAACAGTTTCTTCCTTCTATCTAGTCTAAATCTACTCTCTTTTATCTTAAAACCATTATCATTTGTCCTATTGCAACAGGACCTGCTAAAAATAGTGGTGTGGTAATGTCAGAGAGAGCAACCTTCCTGCTGTGCTCCAGCCTGTGCATTGTCTGTCCATTCTTTTCAAGACCATGCTGGTTTTGCTTGCAGAAGCAGAAGGGACAGTCCTTCCCATTTTACCCACATAAGCATAAATAGCCTGTGGTTTTATTCTGTAAAACTGTAGGTTTTGTTACAGTATAAGCACAACACAACTAATAATGCCAAGAAGTATGGTAAGAAATGGGCTTGCTACGGAAGATAGATTTTCTTTGATGTGACCCATGGCAAAAATAGAGATCACTATGATCAGATTGAATTCCCTAAGTATGGATATCTAGGGCTGTTTGAGATGTGTAATGGTATTCAGGACAGACATCTGTGAAGGACTGACTAGCAGGACTTAGGCAAAGCTTAGTCCTTCTGGAGAAGCAAGTAGAGGCAAATGGTGTGTCCCATAAACATAAACATAGACTAGCCCTATAGGTGTGTGCTCAGGCAGCTAATTCGTGCCTTCATTCTCTGTCAGTGGAGACAAGAACCAGGCAGACTGAAGGCAGTGTTGACAGATTTGCTGTGATGTCAGGCTGCAGAGGAGGAAGCCAAGCCTGGTAGGCCAGGGTCTTTAACTGCAAAAGCAGAATGGTACATGAGGTTGGAACCGATAGCAACTTGATTGTAAGGACAAACAGATCTGTCAGCTGAACAGTACGATAAAGCTATGCAAGTTATGTGGGTTACTAGATTGCTAGGTTTCAGTAGCAGCAGCCATCTTCATGGTCTTCATTTCTCAAATGCCTAACGTGCTGGAGTGTAGGGGCAAGATTGCAGCTCTGTGACTGCTGCAGTTTTCAAACTGTTTTTCAGTAGTGGTAGTGCAGATTCCGCAACGCACTGCAATGCAAAACTTAAGCTTACTGGGAAGGTACGATATGAACATACCTCATGCTCATATCAAGGGAGACAGAGCTTTCCTTACACAAACATCATAGTATACATGCCAAAAGATGATTAGAAGGTGAATCACTTCTGAAAGTGCCTTAAATTCTCCCTGTCTCCTTTTGACTGATGAAACCATTTTGCTTCTCTTGTTTAAGTTTTGTAAGATCCCCCTCAGCCCCTCAGTATCTCTCACATCTTCTTAAAGAATTGATTCTCACCCCCAAATTATCAGATCTGCCACATTCACATGGGCATATTGCAAAAAGTTGCCTGAGGCAGCATATAACCTACTTTTTATGTGGCCCTTGCAAAATGTAGGGCTGGTTGACAGTTGATTGAATATGAACCAGTGTTGCGCCAGGTGGCCAAGAAGGCCAACAGCATCCTGGCCTGTATCAGGAACAGTGGGATTGTCCCCCTGTACTCTGCACTGGTGAGGCCACATCTTGAGTATTGTGTTCAGTTTTGGTCCCCTCACTCTGCAAAGGAGTGTGTGCAGAGAAGAGCAACAATGAATGGGCTGGTGAAGGGTTTGGAGAATAAGTCTTGTGAGGAGCAGCTTAAGGAACTGGGATTGTTTAGTCTGGAGAAGGGGAGGCTAAGGGGAGACCTTATTGCTCTCTACAACTACGTCAAAGGAGGTTTAGGTCAGATGGTAAGAATAAATTTCCTCATGGAAAGGGTGGTTAGGCATTGGAACAGGCTGCCCGGGGAGGTGGTGGAGTCACCTTCCTGGGAGGTATTTAAAAAGCGTGTTGATGTGGTGCTTGGTCTTATGGTTTTGTTATATGGTGATACATTGCTGGTTGGACTCGATGATCTTGGAGGTCTTTTCCAACCTTAATGATTCTGTGATAATTCTGTGATTTTGATTGAAAAGCCACAAGAACTGTTACGAAATGCCATGGGGTTCAGCAGATGCCACAGATGCATCCAGAGACATCTCTTACTTGTGGTTCTCCGTGTTCTGAAGGAGGCCGAATGCAGCAGCAAAACAGCAATTAATTAGTAATATTTGTTTCTTGTGAATTTAATGATTGAAGAATTTATTATGTATGTTGAGAGACAAGGCTTGCCCCAGTGATGGTTAAAGAGGGGTGATTTTGAAAACTGTTCAGTAAGTGACACTATGGGATCTCTTCAGAAACACAAGATGCTCTTTGTAAAAGAAGTGATCTGCTGCTTCAAGTGAAGGTGCTTGCTGCACATCGGTTGCTGAAATACATCTTTTAGGTGCACATCTGCTGCTAAGAGTATTTCTTATTATGTTGTCCTGGACCAGCATACCAAAGTAGTATCTCCTAAATAATTAATCCTCCTAGTAATTGTCAGTCAGTGGCAGAACTAAGACAACCATCTAAGGTGTACTGCTGGGTTTCCTGTTTTGATAGCGTTAGTCTGTGCCACAGCACAGATGGTAGGAAGGGCTGTGCATGTCCTTGGCTTCACTAGATCAACCTAAGGTCCTAGCTCTTTGATACTGCTGTGGGTGTGTGAGCCATTGGGAAATCTCAGTAAATTCTGGGAAATTTGAGGTGACAAAACATGTCCTTAATTTGTGGGTGGTATAGCTTAATTAGTAGTAAGTTTAAGGCCAGAAAGTGCACTAACTTTTGGCCTGACTCAATGAACATGCATGCTGAGGATAATATACATACATCACTTTTTTTTATGATTCTTTGGATCTAGGCAGTGTTGTCTGTTAGTGGTCATTATTTAGGTCAGAATAGGTGGGTACTGTTCAAATTGTGAGATGCTGATTTTTTTTCATTGTTAAATGCATTTATTAGCCATAATGTCATCTTATTGTTTCTTTTGCTTTTCAGTAAAATGAAATAAAATGTGATGGAACTGTGTGAGTGCAGACAGATGTGAATTTTGCTGGTTACAGTTAATTTTGGTTTGTAAATTTGTAATAAAAGTGAATAAATTTGAACAGCCATGATGAGGTATATTTAAGGTACATCTGTATATTGTAAGAGGTGTGTTCATATGAATGTGAATTGTCAGGTATAAATAGGGATCTTACCTTTAGTTTTTGCTTTTATCTGTGCAGGTTCGAAAGCACGTGAATGACCTGTATGAGGACCTAAGAGATGGACATAACTTGATCTCCCTGCTAGAAGTCCTCTCTGGAGACACCTTGGTAAGCTTTCAGATCAGAATGCAGTGGTGGTTCCAGTTTGTTATATACACAGGCTTGCTCTCTTCATGATTTCCTTGTGTATCGATTGCTGGAGGCTGCTTTGATATTTTCCAAAACGTAAGATGCAGGTTGTATTTCTGTTGCTGAAATAGTCTGCTGTGAATTCTGTGGGGGAATGCAATCTGTTCTCTTTGTTTCCTGTGGTCAGTGAGACTGCCTTTTGTAATAGGGCAGTGTGCTACTTTTGCTGTTCTTTCCTCCTCTTGACTATTTTTCTTTTAACAAGTACTGGATGCTTAATATCCCTGCATTAAAGGGAGTAACTTACACATAGCAAGGATAAAATGTCCCTGAAACTAACACACTCCTCAGGTGTCATTTCCTTTCTTTGTGAGCATTACTTCCCTGGCTTGGTATTTGTTCTCTTCATTATGTTCTTCTTTTCATGCTCTTCTTTTCATTTGTGGTCTGTCTTGTGTTTTTGCTGTCCTGTCTCCTGTCTGTTATGTTCATTAGCCAAGGGAGCGAGATTTTTTGAAGACCTTACGGTTGGTGAGTTCAACAGAAGCATGCGCAAATGAACAGCATGAGGATGTGGAGGATGAGGATAAGGGGGTAGGTGCCGACCCCCATAACTCTACTAATGCAGTGTTTGAAGTGTGGTGTCTGCTAATGCAAATTCTTAGTTTGGTGTGCTGCAGAAAGGGCAAAAGAGCTCACATTGGTAAAACAGACTATGTATGTTTACGAGGGGGGGTGCGATACAGACACGTTTTTATTCAACCTTTTTCAGACAGCTAAACTGCAAATGTTCAAGGTTTTCCTTTGTTAAATGGTACAAAACCATGGTGGAAACGTCAAGATGTTGCAAAATGATCTTTTTAAATAATAAATAGGGAAATACTGTAATTCCACTGAGCCAAGATTTTTTTGGTTGACTTGCAAACAGTATCGCTCATATAGAGGTCATTCAGATGAAGGCTGGAAGGCTCTCCTTAGTGAGGTCAGTGGCAAAAAATCATTTTCTCCTAAATGGAAGCACCAGTCTACAGCACCCATGGTGTGTTTGACATTACATTGGGTAATATTTTGAAATGAGGCAATTCAGATGCACAGATCTAGTGGTTAGAATTTGTGATATTTAAGTTATCTTTACAAAGCAGGTAGTCTTTAGAAGTTAAGTGACAGTGCCATGTAGAGGCTAGTAAGTATATGAATTGTTTGCAGGGTTTATCTTTCTTGCAACAAATGCTGAATTATCATTTCACTTTATTTTAGCCATCCAGAAGGGAAATATCTACTTATAAAGTGTAAAATGCTGAGTGCTTGTTCATTCAAGTGAGCTGTTTCATGCCTTTATAGACCTTGCATTACTAGTGTTTGCTAAAGCAACTTGCTTCCATAGGGCCCGAGTGCCTTCTTGGCTCCCCATGTGTTGTGCTGCAGTTGTGATTGCAGTGGGATGTGTGTGCTTTTTTTCTGGGGCATAACATAACTCAAAAGTGCTGCATTTTAGCTGTACATCTGAAGGATTTCCCCTCTGAGATGCTATACCTAACTATAGAGTTTGGGATTTCTTACACTCTTTTTGTTGTGGAGAACCAAGTTCCAGGTCTGCAGTCCTTCATTCCATCTGGGGAAGCTATTTGGCAGCAAGGGCTGCAGGGCTTGATACTGGACTTTCAGTGTGAAAAACAATGGGCTAAATTAAAGATTCTATAATGGAAATTAAAAGTCTTTGTGTTTCAGTTTATGCTTCTTATTCAACTCCATTTCCCCATGTTTCCTTTTGGTAAGCATCTGATATTCTGCAGGGGGAAAAAAAACAAACCAGGGAGTTGAGGAATGCTTGGGCTTATGTGTTTCACAGTGACTGTCTGAGGAAGTACTCATACTCATGGCTGATCCCTAGCCATTATAGGCTGCTTCAGTTTATTGCTCTGAAAGTTTGTGAAAAATCTGAAATAAGGAAGAAGAATAGAAGGATTTGGATATGATGATGATAAAAATTTTAGCTGCTTTCCCATTGCTGAACTGTGACAGCTAAGTAAAGTATGCTTTTTCTGTGTGATTCTTCTTCTTGCTGATTTTACACTAACTGCATGCAGTTCTGCCATGTTTCCATTAACACACTGCTCATGCTTATTTTGCAGTCTCTTCTTGCTGGTTTCAACTTTGCATTGAGAAGAATGACTGTTAGATTTGTTTTTTCCACTCTTTATATAAATGTTCTACCCATGTCAAGAGTTTAAATTAAACTCTGTGGTTTTATATGTTGTATTATTCTGTTTGGAGGATGGTACTGTCTTTATTAGATGCTTTAAATAAATATGTACTGATATCATAAAGATAATGCAGTCATACTCTAAAGAAACAACACTAAATCATGAAGTTGTACACAGGGGTAAGCTTTTCCATCACAGAGTTTACTGGAACAAAATAAAGGTCCATGACATTACTTCTAGTTTGCTTTGCTTAATATACTGTAATTCTTTGTAACAATAAATTGCAGTTTAGATTCTGTATGTAGTTTCATGCAGGGCCTTTTTCAGCCTCCTTAGCCTTAGTAGTGCTTTAGGGGATTGTTCAGTCTGCAGAGGAGGAGGCTCTGAGGGGACCTTATTGTAGCCTTTCAGTACCTGCAGGGGGCCTACAAGAAAGCTGGGGAGGGACTTTTTAGGAGGTCAGACAGTGATAGAACCAGGGGAAATGGGTGTAAGCTAGAGGAGGGCAGATTTAGGCTGGATATTAGGAGGAAGTTCTTCCCTATGAGGGTGGTTAGGCAGTGGAACAGGTTGCCCAGAGAGGTTGTGGAAGCCTCTTCCCTGGAAGCTTTTAAAACAAGGCATGATGAGGCCCTAGGCAACCTAATCTAACAGAAGGTGTCCCTGGCAGGCAGGGGGGTTGGAACTGGATGATCTTTGAGGTCCCTTCCAACTCTGACAATTCTATGATCCTATGAACTGTCAGCCTGCATGGATCAGAGTTGCACTTTGGGACCACTGATGTCGCTGGCCATCCACTGTGCTGAAGGATTTCAGCTGTAGTCTAAAAAACTTGTAATTGTTCAAAGCACACTTCTCCACTAGAGGTACTGACTTCATTAGGACTGTAGAGCTTCAGATGTTTTACATAGTATCTTTTGAATCAGACTGTTCTTTTGTCTGACAGGAAAAATCTCACAGCTCTTGTTTTCCACTTGTAGCCCCGAGAAAAAGGTCGGATGCGTTTTCACAGGCTCCAGAACGTCCAAATTGCACTTGACTACTTGAAAAAACGCCAGGTAGGGTGGAAATTCTAATGAAAAATATGAATGGAAATATTGTCACAGGTAGCTAATAACTAAAGAGTCTGTCCTGCTTGGTCTTTAAAGCATGCTGTGTAACAGCTGCTGGTGTAGACTCGGCTTGATCTCGTGCTTTAGTTGGTTAGTAGAGATGTAGCAAAGGTGACTTCACACCACCCTTCTCAACACAATCCATGTGGTACATGATATTAAAGAGGAGGAAATTTTGGATAAGATCCTCAGGAGTTGCTTACAGTAGATTTAACTACCTTTCATGCTGCCCAGGAGCAACTTGGTATGCACTTTTGTTCACAATCTAACTTCTAGTGCAAAATACAGGTTCCAAGAAATCAAAAGGTTATGTGGGAGTTCCTTGTTTTGATTATAATTGTTGTGGGAAAACTTTTTTAATCCTAGATCCTGATGGAAAGCAAAACTGTTGCCCTAGAAAGGCAGCAGAGTCACTTGGAAGATTTAGGCTTAATTTTACCTGTGCCTCCTTTAAGCCAAACACTTGAAACTCACACTGCTGGGCAGTTCTACAGTACTGTCAGTTTCTTTCAACTTTTAAACTTCTTTTAAACACAAGGTTCTTGCTGTTTCCCTTTTCAAAATGGAAGTATTAAAAAGTGTCCAAATTGGACATGGAAGGAAAAACTGTACCTCTTTATCAGTTGCATCCAAATGATTTGGCACTGGAAATCTGCATCTGTTTGGTTGATTTGGAATTTTTTTTTTTAATTTTATTTGCCACTTAAAAGGTTTGAAAAAATCTGAGGCAGCAAACTATAGACAGATACTTAAAAGACTTTAAAAAACCAGATGTCTGTGTATTTTGAGTGGAATTGCAGACTGTCTTTTGGGTCTCTGAGTGATATGTGTGCACCAAGAACTCAGTCCTGCTTCACTGAGTTCAGAGCAACTTCTCCTGTTCACCTAAGGGAGCCATTGATCAAAAACACTGAAGTAAATGAATGGCTCCTTGAAAAGACAGTCACAAAGACATTTTTGTGCAGTGAGAGCTCTGGACTTGTGGTGCATCATTTCATGTTTATGCATGACAGACCATGGGTATTAAACACAGGAGATGCAGGATTAGGTCATCCTCATGTTTATGAATCTGCATGTGTCATTGTGAATCATAAGTTTCCATCATGAAGTGGTCAGTTGTGATCTGAGGAATTCTCTGCTGTCTTTCATGAAGATGGCTGTACTCTACTGTACACAATGCTTGTAGAGCTTTGGTTTTCTTGACAAGTTACCCCTGGGACTTACAGTTGATTAAAGTTTACCCCACTGTTAAGGTGCTCCTGAACCATATTTATGAGATACCTTGCTCAGGTTGGCTGTATAACCTCCAAATACAGTACTTTCTTGTGGTTGTAAGGCAGAGAGATCCTCTGTATTGAGAATCCTGGGCAGGGGTCTCTCTGGCCTATCCTGCCTGTCTGGGAAGGGATCTGCCTCTGTTCCCTCCCCAATGCCCAAGCTTGTCTGACCTCGGAAGCTAAGTAGGGTCGGGTCTGGTTAGTACTTGGATGGGAGACCGCTTGGGAATCCCGAGTGCTGTAGGCTTTCCTGCTGTGGCAGGGGGTTGGACTAGATGATCTTTCCAGGTCCCTTCCAACTCCTAACATTCTGTGATCTCTGGGGTCATCCTTTTTTGGGCGACAAGAGGATCTTCTCAGTTTGGTGTGGATGGGAGAGGGTAATACCTGGTAGTGTGCTGACAGCTGGCATGCTATTCCTTTTTGCTTTATAGAAAGAACCCCAAAACAACAGACTAGGCTCAGGAAGGAAGTGATGCATCCTTTATAGTTGTGCCTGTGTAGTACAATATGTATTTGTGGCATATTTATTTCATCTTTGTCTGTATTTTCTTTCTGTGATTGCAGGTGAAACTGGTTAACATTAGAAATGATGACATAACAGATGGGAATCCCAAATTGACTTTGGGATTGATATGGACCATAATTTTGTACTTTCAGGTAAGTCTAGTTTTGCTTGAGGTGGTGATTTTGGTCAGATTCTTGCATAGGGTTATGATAAGTGTGTCAACTTAGACAGGACTGCAGGTAGGCTGTGCAGAAATACAGATTAGATCTCTTCTCTTTTGATGACTTATTTTGTGATATAAACTGAACCTGAAGGTGTCATTTGTGTGCCAGTTTCGTGGCTGTGGAGTGAGAGAAAAATAGCTCAGGTCTTTAAAGTCATTAAAGACAATAGTTGATGTGTTCCTTCCAGTGTTTGGGCAAACTGCTTGTTTTGTTTTGCAGGCTTCTTTTGATGAGTATCAAAATATCTTAAAAAGGTTTAAATCTGTTGTTTTTTTTTTACCTTCTGGATCTGAGTTTCTCTTCTGATTCAGGTATTTTAGCCAGCACTACTGTCAGCTGTTTCAAGCAGTCCCTAGCACTTCAGCACTGGTATTTAGCCCCAGCAGTGATAACACAGGTCACACTAGGTGGCACTCTGGTGGTTGTACACTGGCAGGGTTGTGTACAGTATAATGCAGCCTTACAGTGTGTGGTGTTAAATTGCTCCTCAGAATGAGTCTTTCACAATGGCCATGGCTGTAGGTGATGTCATTCAGATGACAGATAATTCTCATGGAGTGACTGTGGCATTGTTAATGACAGACTCCTTATTGTGCAGGCATGTGAAATGATCAGAAATTGGCATGAGCCTACAGGAACAGCTTGGTTCACTTAGAAATAGCCTGCACTGGATTGATGGCTGGAAAAAAAACGTTTCTTAAAAACCACATAAAGGCTGCTAGGATTTCATTTGCTTTTCTGCAAATCTTAAGGTGGAACAGAAGTCATGAATAGAGCCAGTGTGGTCCTGGTTTAACAGGGTGCACAGCCTAGCACGGGCCAGTGCACCAGGTGAATGAGAAACCACTAACTGCTCACTACTAGGAAGGACCTGAAGTTCCCCCTGCTCCCTGCTGTCATGTCAGTCTTTGCTCCAAATTGTTATACAGAGAAAGAAGGCTGAGCTTAAATGTGCTTAAGCATGACTCAAAGAATAGGCAGTGGTTGGTAGTAGCTGTGTTTTAGGAAATAAAGAGGATTAAAAACTTAATAATAGAAGCTGTTAGTGGAAATTAAGCTTTAGCTGATAAATGTTTTATCTTTCTGAACCTGATGAACAGGCTTTTGCAAGATGAAAGTGTTATTTGTGCTCACTAGCAGAAGGTGAAGCTAGTGAGACACGATTTTGGGTGCTTACAAAAAGTGATGAAAGTTAGTGTTTCTACTTAAAGCTGTAGGAAATAATGAGGAGGTAAAACATTTCTATAGTGAGCTGGTGTTACAAGGATTTTCCCCTGTAAAGTAGCCAGCTCCACATGAAATGTTTAGAAGCATTTAAATTGTAGCTAAAACACACTTCCCTGTATACTGACCCCCCCAAACTACAAACTAAATCACTACCAACAGAATTCAAATTCAGATCTTGCAGATAATGTCAGCTGTGATTCTTTCAAAGAACATATTTCAGAAATGGGTGTTATTTTAAGAATGAATAATTGTTCATGGACTAAACATTGAGCCTTACTAATAAATATGAAATAACTGAAGAAGAAGTTTTTAAAAATGTATTTTCTATCTGTATGTTGTTAATGGCTGCTTTGCCTGCACTGAATCAGGAGGGATTTGCAAGATGGTATAAGATTCACTTGCTGTGCTAATCTGTATTACCCTGGTATTTGCCTGTTCTCCACTTCTGTTGAATTACATATGGCAGCTTGGTTTCATAACACCTCTGGGTGGCTGATTTGGGTTCAGAATATGTAAGGAAGTTCAGAAGAATGTGCATATTTACAGCTCACAACTTTTTGGCTTCAGTTAGATTTTGAATGAGGGAAAAATCTGAACAGAAAAGTAACAGCAGTCTTCACAAAGGGGTGGAGCTTGATGTCAATAACTGCTTATGCATGGAGTAATCCTGTAAATATTGGGAAGGTTATGATGAGATTCAATTTGAAGTTAAGACACCTAAATTCAGGTGTTTATAGGGAGCTGTGTTCATATGCATTGTGTTTATATTGTCCTGATAATCTGATCATCTGAGTGATAGAAGTTTAGTCTGTACAGCTAGTATAGCCTAGAGGGTGAGTCAACTGACCAGCTACTAGGGACTTACTCCATTTGTCTAAACATAAACATCTGTGTTGGAGACTTAGGATCCTGACTCCTTTGGGAGTATGAGAAACATGATGTAGGTGTTACAGGCAACCCACTATCCTATGGGAGGAGACAGATCAGGCAGAATAAACTGCATCTTATGTGGTGGTAAACATACTTAGCAACAGATCTGAGGCCTGGAGGGCTAGTCAGTACAGTGGTGTGGTGGTTGGAGCAGTTCAGATCACTTGCAGCAGGTGCCTAGAGCACCTGCTGAGCTGTTCAGTTGTCCAGCAGCACATCTAGTAGCATATGCAGTGGGAAGCAGGTGTCTTAGGTCCTGTAGTGTATCTGCTATCCCCATGTGGATATCTGTTTTAAGAGTCTGGAATGTGCCAGGTGATAACAAAGTTGCATCTTATGTCTGTACCTCAGAGTGTGAAATGCTGCTGTTCCAGATCTGTTGGTTGTACTAGCTAGATCTCTAGGGATTTTGCTTTGGTTTCCTAAAGACAAGTGGCATTTGAGTGACATCTGAGGTGTGCTAGGATATCCTAGACATGCATGTGGACTTCTCTGATGAGATCTGTGAAAGACCCATGCTCTTCTAGACCTACAGATGGAGGCCAGTTGCAGTATAGCAGGGAATCTCAAAAAGCTGTAGAAACCTATGTTTAAGAAGCTAAATCCTGCCCCTACCAAATGAAAAGGTCCCTTCAGGACCTAGCCAGCATGTAAACATGAGTGTGTAGACACCTGTGCTGAGGTGTCTTAGTCTGAACAACCCCTTAAATTTTCCCAGCATGTGTAGAAGTAGTTGGTTTCTCAGTGGGTATAAAGAGCTGTTTGCCATGTGATGTTGCTGCTTCTGCTCCACCATTTAAGTGTATTCTAGTAACACTGCAGCCTGGGAGGTAGTCAAGATGCCAGGGATTTATTTTGGCTGTTGTTTGTGGCTTCTTGTTTCTCTGAGTCATGGCACTTACTTGGAGGATAATATTTCCTCAAAATAGAAAATCTTCTGAGTATTGGAATGAATTTAGGAATGGTTTAGGGGAAAGATGATGACTAAATATAAAAGATGATAAGCATTTGAGGATTATGGTTCTCTTGCCATCTGATTATGTGCAGAGGTGGTTATGGGTTTGTGACTTGGTAGCCATAATTAGATAAATATAAATGCTGCTTTGATTTATACCCCTGACCTTTGCAGCTGCACAGGTCCAGAAATTGCACATTTTTCTGCATCCCAAGTAATTACATATAAGATACAGAAAAGATGGAGTGGGAAGTCTGGTGATTTATTGAGTTGAGTATGTTAGAGAATAATTTTCCCTGTGGATATTAAAAAGCCCTGAGATATATGTATGTTATTAGGATTTAGGCAAGCTTTCATTGTATGCATTTCACATGCTGTTAATAATGTGGCTTTTCTAATTAGGTTTCACAATGCAGTAACTACTCTTAGGTTATTTTCCTGGCACCTGTAGAAGATGCTAAATCAGATTATAGTGGCCTTCATACAGGGTGGCCAGAGGAGGACACAGGGCAGCTGTGGTGACCCATTCCAGTAAATGACATGCACAAGGCTGAAGAATAATGGGACACTCTGGGACCCATGCCCCTTTCTGGTGTTAAATCCATGGCAATATGGCACAACAGACAAGAGACATGCTGCCTGCTCTCCTGAGGGGTCAGTGTGGAGTTGACAGAGCTGGGGCTGACATTCTCTCACCATTCTCCTAGCACCTATTTCTGCTGGGAGCAGCTGGCTGATGGCAGCTGACTCTGAAGCTTGCCTCTGGGTCTTGCCCAAGCCATCAGTACTGGAGCCCAAGAATTGAAGTTTACTCTTGTCTCTGCTTTAAAATAGCTAGAACAGGTCAAGGTGTGGTCTTAGGAAAGATTCAGAGGTGGAGCTATGCAATCAGTTGTCTAATCTGTTACTCTGAGTGGTCATATGATAAACTGTATTCCACCTGGGAGTTATGACTGGCAGTCCCTAGCCTTGCAGCAGCCCTGTCATGCAGCATTTGCTGGGGTATGCTCTTCCTGTACTCTGTTTCTCTGCTGAACTCCTAGTTACCTCTTCTGGAATTTTTCAGCAATTGAAAAACAATTGCTAACTCTTAGGTAAGAAAATAATAATGGAGTTCTTGGCATTTCTGGGACTCATCTGAGTCACAGCAAGGATGAGAGGTATTAGGGCTCATTCCAGAGCTATATTTAGATTTTATCTCTGCAGAGAGTGGTATATCTGTGGCAGGATAAGATTTATGAGTAGTTAGCTCATCTGTTTGATTATTTTCATCCTTTATCCCATAAAACCACCACCAAGGAAAAAGTTCCTCTTTTCATAAGCCATTTCACTTCACATGCCTCTCCTGTTGAGAGTTGTGATTTTTGGTTCCTCAGTGGTACCTAAAAGCTTAACAACTCTCTAAGAGTTTAAGCAGTGGTTGCAACTACAGCTCAAACAGTTCCAAGAATAACCTTTTGTTTGCCCTGGCAAGCCTTTATTTTTTGCATTGTTCTCTGTGCATCTGTGTTGCTTTACTTTCCACTTTCTCTTCGGTTTAGGTTTATCTCTCATTCTGCATGTGACTTTTGGGCTGTGCAACAAAATGCTTACTGGTTATCTGGTAATGCTGTTTATCCATTATTTATGCAAAGGCCAGTTGTATGAGTTTCAATAAGGCTAAATGTAGAGTCCTGCATTTTGGTCACAACAACCCCCAGCAGCGCTACAGGCTGGGGGAGGAGTGGCTGGAGATCTCCCCAGCAGAGAAGGACCTGGGGGTGCTGATTGACAGCCAGCTGAACATGAATCAGCAGTGTGCCCTTCTTAGCCATTGGCTAAGAAGGCCAATGGCATCCTGGCTTGTATCAGGAATAGTGTGACCAGTAGGAGCAGGGAGGNGCCAGGGCAGGTTTAGATTAGATATTAGGAAGAATGTCTTTACTGAAAGAGTGGAGAGATATTGGAATAGGCTGCCCAGGGAGGTGGTGGAGTCCCCATCCCTGGAGTTTTTTAAGAAGAGGATAGATGTGTTTCTTCAGGGGATGATTTAGGGATAAGAGTAGTGTAGGGCTATCGGTTGGACTAGGTGATCTTGAGGCTCCTTTCCAGCCATGATAATTGTATGATTCTGTGATTCTGTGCTCCATTGCTTTTGCTGTGTTGCATAAACAAAAATAAAGCAAAAAACCAACCAACCAACCAAAAAAAAAAGGGGGTGTGTGGGGAAGAAGGAATCTTAGATCCTTAACAGGGGATTTGGACTAGATGATCTTTCAAGGTCCCTTCCAACTCCTAACGTTCTGTGATTCTGTGATCCAAAACTACCTGAAATGCATTCTTAGTAGGCTTTTGAGGATGCTGTTGTAGGATAAAAGATACCAGGCATGGTCCGATTGGCAAAGTGGAATAACCTTCCTACTTTTGCCAACTATATGAAGTCAGTGATAAAACATGAATGAGCAGTGTACAAAAGGTGAATGGTCTTAGCATTTTGCAGACTAGCAAATACCCAGATACTCAACAACATTGCCACTATGATGTATAATACACTCATCCCATGTTAAGAACATAATGCATTTCACAGTTGTGCCTGACAGATGACAGAAATCTATGGTTAAATGCAAACCCATACAAATGTCCATAAGCTATTTCATGTCTCAGTGTTAATCTTTTGTTTGCCATGTCTTAATCTTAACCTCTTGTTTGTGATTAACTAGCCTCTAAGACAGATCAAATTGCAGACAAGTGTTGGTCTTAGTCCTTTAGTCATGTTATACTTCTTAAGGGTTTATGTGTCAGAAAAAGTCTTTCACTAATCTCTTGTTAAAACTTTGCAGTATTGGTGGGTATAAATATGTATCTCCAGGGGTTTTGTTAACAGCAGAAAGAAACATAACAATCTATGTTATGTTATGTCACAAGTAGCATGGCCAGCAGGTGGAGGGAGGTGATTCTCCCCCTCTACTCTGCTCTCCTGAGACCCCACCTGGAATATTGCATCCAGTTCTGGAGCCCCTGTTCCAAGAGGGATATGGAAGTGCTGGAGCGAGTCCAGAGAAGGGCCACGAGAATGATCAGATGATTGGAGCACCTCTGCTATGTTAGGGTTATTCAGTCTGCAGAGGAGAAGGCTCTGAGGAGACCTTCTTGTGGCCTTCCAGTATCTGAAGGGGCCTACAAGAAACCTGGTGAGGGACTTTTTAGGTCAGGTAGTGATAGGACTAGGGGGAATGGATCTTAACTAGAGGAGGGTAGATTTAAATTAGATATTAGGAGGAAGTTCTTCACTGTTAGGTTGGTGGGACACTGGAACAGGTTACCCAGAGAGGTTGTGGAAGCCTCATCCCTGGAAGTTTTTAAGGCCAGGCTCCATGGGGCAACCTAATCTAGCAGAAGGTGTCCCTGCCAGGCAGGGGGGCTAGAACTAGAGGATCTTTAAGGTCCCTTCCAACTCTGGTGATTCTATGGCAGTATTTTTAACAGGTCTGATTATCTGAATCTTTGGCTTTAGCTAGCACTGTCTTTCCATTCAGGTCTAGTCAGATGTCTGAGACAAAGCCCCTGGTGTGGTCAGGTATTTGCTATGTCATGGTAGTTCTCACAGGCTTTGGTGGTAGTCTCTTTTGTTGCTTTAGGATATTGTATTTCTTTGCTGTAGCAGACAGGCTTTAGAAGAAATTTCAATTTCCCTTTTCTGGATCTTGAATTTAATCCTGTTATCTTTCTCTCTTTCCTTGCTGAGACCAAAGATACAACTTTATAGAATCTAGTTGAAAATGGTCATTGTAATTGTAATTTCTCATCTTTCCAAAACAGGGAATATGATTTTTGCATAGATTTTTTAATAACACCCCCCCCCAATTGATATAAATGCAATTGGTCAGTTCTTTTGTCCCTGATATTTCTTTGGTTCAAGAGCATGTGTCTTTTAAAGTTTCTTTTGTGGTTCATGTTAAAACAAGGAGCAGCAGAAAGAATTTCTAACAGGGAGATGATAGCCTTCTCACTGAGGAACAGCTGGTAAATATTGTTAAATTGAATATAAGTACCAGAAATACATATTTATACATATTCTTATGTATTTCTAGGAAGATAGGCTACTATTAAAAGCTACTATTAAACTGTAATACTACTACTACTATAAACTGTAACAATACCCCTATTAAACTGTAGAAGTCTATTTGGAATGCATTTATTCCCAACTAATATTTAGAAATGGTTAAATTCTAGGAATAGCTGCAGATATACCAGGTGGATTCAACTTAAACTGCCTTGGAATATGCAGCACTAAGGCAGGATTGTTGGGAGCACTGAGCTTATAACCAGGGTTTCAGAACTGACTGTGGTATTTTTGGTGCCTCAAGATTTTAATTGCACTTCAGAGGCACCTCATTGTCTGAAAAAGTGAACTACCTAGTCTGGAGAAAAAGTAATCAGAATGTAAGGTATGTATGAAAGAGCAGAACAAAATCAGAGACTTTGATTACATTACAAAATGTAGATTGTCACTTGTAAAATGTGTTTCTTCTGACCTATCTTGAGTTAGATTTGATTTGACATTTTTATGACAGTCAGTGTGCCACTGATTGTAACAAGAGTTTTGAAATGAGAGAATGTTTTAGGGGCTTTTTCTGTTCAGAAGAAGGTGGCATCATGCTGACTGTTAAACAGATGTAAACAGTTGAAAGGAAATACATTCTAAATCACACTCCATTAAAACTCAGTTAAGTAGTAAAATGTAATTATCCTTTAGAAACTTCAGTGCCTGTGGGTCCTGATTGAAATATGCACTTGCATTGAAAATTCAAATTTGTAGTGTTTTTAAGCAAATTCTTAACTTCTGTGATGTTTGTGGGAGGAGAACAACATTGGCAGCGTGCTTGGGGTAGGCTATAGTTTCTTGAATATGGTTTCGATTAGACAGTTAATATAGCATGAAAACCTGAAATTCTTCATTCAGATGCTGGACAGTAATATTTTTACTTAATTTATCATAGTAAGTCCTTTTTGTGGAACTACAGAATGTAATATTTTAGTACTATTATACTATGATTTGTTTAACCATGTATTATTTTTAGACATCTTGTTGTTAAAACAGAAGCTTTATCTGTGTGAAATGAAATCAGTCTTGGTCCATTGCACTGCAAAGTCCTGTGTCATATTTTCTCATGAGAGAGGAGAGAGGGAGATATATTTTCAGGCACAAAAGCCATTTGTTTGTGCAGACACTGCAATGTCATTTACAAAGACTGATTTTTTGTTTTTCAGTGTGCTTTTCTGGTAATTAAGGGGGGGGAGGTCACATCAGGACCCAACTCAGTCGCATGTGGAAGTGTGTTTTTAAATCAGTGAGTCTTCTATGTTTTGGTTGGAAGTCCCTTTTCTGAGCTGACTAGAATACAGCTTTTTCTCTGTGAGTCAAGAGAGCAAATGTCACAACCACACCTGTATGTTAAGCATACTACAGGTGCAAATACAAATCGAGGCCTGGAAAGAGTGTGGTTACAGCATAAACATCTGCTCTGGGAAGGAACATGTAGACACTGTGCCAGTAGGTAGCTGCCTGTCTACCACTGGTCCACAGTGTTCTGTAACAGCTTTCTACTCCCTTAGTGTTAGTGTGTTTTACTGTCAAATTTAACCCCAGTGCCCTGAGAGTGGTCAGCAGTGAGCACCTGGATTCCTGGAAATTCTTTGGAGGTTGATCCTACTTCTTTGCTGTGTTATTACTTCTAGATCCCATCAGTAAAATGGCCTAGAATACTTCAGAGGAACTGGTCCTTGGGGATAAAGTCTCTGGGTTTCATTACTGCAATTCCTTTTCAAATAAGCAAGGGAAACTCAGTGGTAACACCTCCCAACACTTGGCAAGTCCCTCAGTAGTTCTTTCTCAGCATGAGAAACCATACACATCTACCCCTTCTGATAGGTGTTGGGTGTAGTAGGTTTTGTATATCAGTAAGAGAAATGAAGTGGAAGCTTACAAAGATATTTTCCACTGCTGGTGGTTAGGCTTGCTTGCATTTTAATTGGGTATATTTCTACCTAGTTTCACAGGTGGTCAGATGCTCCTTGGCTGACACATACACAGCTGTGCAAGGGTGCACACAGAACAGGAGCATGGGAGGGAGGAATAATGCTCCATTTTTATAGACAGTAACTTTGTGGACACTTTTGTAGACAGACTGGCTATTGGGATTTGTTACATCCTTATCTGCAAGAAGCTTTAAATCTGCTGCAAAGTTCCAGTCCCCAGTACCACTGCCCTGATCAAGGTGTTATACTTGTATGGTGGTAGTAAAGCAGCAGGTTATTTATAGATGACAAATCAGTGAAAAATCACATCAGCTGCTATGAAAACTCCACCTACAAATTAATATTTGATCCCCAGTAAGCTGTCAGAGCAATCTCTGCTCTTTCACTCATTCTTGCCATCTGTGGATCATTGGATATGTAGTAAAAACAGGCGAAGTGCAAACCAAATCTGCTAACTAAATCCCTGCTGTTTGCTGCACTGCTTGCTTTTGAATTTGGAGTGTAGCTGAATAGTTTCAAAGGTTACTGCATATTTTCCTACTTTATCTTGCTCGAGTTCCTAAACAAAACAGGAAGTTAAAATGCATGCAAGAATTTTCTGTGGCTCGTAAGTGCTATGTCATCTCTGTGGAAGGCCATGGACATTACAGCCCAATGCTGAAGCAGTGATGTTTATTTAAGAGGATTGGTGGCCAGAAATAAGCCACAGTGTCTAATCAGACCCAGGCCCTGCCTGGGCACGGAGCCACGATGCTTATTGCGTGTGCCTGTCTCATGAGCAAAATGGCTACGTACGGAGGAGGGACGTGAAGCCTGAAGGAAATCACAGTGCAAACAGCCCTGGTTAACCTTCTGAGAGAGATGTAAGTGTATGTAAATATACTGGAATGAATGGGATACTGTGACTGTGAGTTCCTGAAAGCCAAATGGGGAATGTCTGTGGATGTGTGAGGGCTGAGAAGGAAGAACAGTGTTTAGATCCTGCCAAAGCTCCCTTAAGTCCAGCTAAACATGTCCCTGGAAGAAAATATTTGAGAAGAAAAAGGAGAAAGAAATCAACTGAGGAGAGACCATATTCAGTACAGGTTAAAGAAAAAGAAGAAAAAAGCCACTATGAAGTGGGGATTTCACAAAACATTGAGGTTTGCCCCCAGGGCACGAGATTGCCTGTTACCTTCCCCAGGAGAGTGACAGTGGCTGTTAATGCCCCGCTGGTGAGTACAGACCTTCCGGCTGAGCTTGTTGGAGCAAAAGTTCTACCGAGTGAAACAAAGAGTGGTTCTCTTTGTGGGGACAGCTTTCCTGGTGATAATCAGAGGCTCAGCAAGTCTGATGAAACAGAGACATGGTTAAAGAAAGCAGAGAAGAGTTCAGAGAAACGCTGTACGTGGAAGAAGAAATACTGGGAGGATGGCAACAGGAGAGACTCGGCATTCCTGAAGAAATCTAGTGGTCTTTGTTATGGAAGAGCAGCCAGCTTGGATTCTGCTATCCACATTTTAGGGAGACAACGTGAAGAAACTACCTTAAACATAACTTCTTGCAGAGCTGTTGAAGATGTCCCAGAAATCAGTAAATCTGAAAAGTTCTGTCACTTTCTTTCTGAAAGCAAGAGTGATTCGCTGGTTGAACAAAAGAGATCTTGTTCTTCTGATGCTATACTTTCCCACTTGCCAAAAGGAAAGGTGTTATTTAGGATTCTACCAAACAGGAGCAAGGTAAATATTTTGCCACAGTACATTATGTTTGAAAGTTAGCTAAGAGTTAAGTATTGGAACATATTTTTACTGTCACAAAAATATCTTCTCTTTGCTCTGTATGAGCTTTTTGTATGTGCTATGGTAACTACAGCAAGTCATAGGACAGAACATATTACTTCCATCTTTTTCACAGGTTAAGTAACACCTCTGTGCTTCAGGAGTGTTGGTGTATCCTTGTGCTGTTTTGCTGTCTGTGGTTTGATTTGTTTCCTAATTTAGGGAAAAGATTTTAATGTTAAAATGGTTCTAGAAGGTGGAGTGAATTTTAGAGAATTAAGTTTAAGTTCAGTATCTGCAGTTACTTTTCTTATCAACCCCTGATGGTCTTGTAGTTTCTTTAGGTCTTGTATCAAGGAAGGGAATATTTCTAGTTCTTTTCAGTTATGGACAATAGGAACTGAAGAAAGATAGAAATATGTAGGCAGCTTGAAAGAGAAAAAGTGAACATGAATCTTGTTACTAATGCTCTATGCTTCCTTTAAAAGATCTTTCCTCCCAGACTGTCTGTGTGGCCCATTAATATTATTTCTTGAAATTCCATGATCCTCTGAGGGTAGGATTATTTTCCTTTTACAAGAAAAGATACCAAAGTAGGAGCTTAGTTGCAGAATATTGGAAGGAAAGCAAATTGTTGTCTGTTGGTCTCCATGCTTACCAATTCACAGAGTCACAGGATCACAGGATGTTAGGAATTCAGTCAATATTACCAGTTCTGCCCCACTCATCTTCAGCATAACTGTAAGTGTGGGTCAAATGCCAAAACTGGGGTCTGGTCCAAAACTTACTCCCCTTGCTCAACAGGGACATCTGAGGTCTGAGTTGAGGGAACAGAGGATATGGAGCTAAGCCAAAGGTACGCTTTCCAGAAAAGAGCTAACTACACTTCTGTTTATATAATTTGCTTTTGTAATAGGAATCAAATTATACTTTTTCCAAGCTTAGTTTTTAAATAGTGGCAACACACCCAATTACAACACATAGTACAAATAGCCTCTGAATACACACAGAGATCTTTGCCCTTTTAATCTTAGCTGGAATTCTTTAACAGCTTAGGTATTTTCTTTGATTTGAACAAAATGTCATTACTGAGTAAAAGAGTGTGGGGCCTTGGCTGTTCCTGTATAATGAGAGTTAATTCAACTCCTAATATTGCTACAGTTACTGCTCCAACCAGGCAAATATGCCTTGTTACCACAGGGAAAAGGAGGGGAAAAAAGGAGGCTTTTGTTGAGCACCTAGCAGTAGTGAGCTGGTGATAGCAATAAAACACTGCATAATACTATAAATATGAAGCCTACTGCCAGACCAGACTAAAGGCCAGAGTTGCTGTGATGTCTGGTTTTCAGTTCAGTTCCCTTTCACCACCCAAGATTCTGAGTATAAGAAATTTTAAAAGCACCTAGCTTTGACCTGAAAACAAACCCTGGAAGAAGAACAGATTTCAGACTCTAGCTGAATTTGCAATGCCATGGCCACTTTTCTTTCCACTACTTTTGAGGATGAAAAATAAAGTATTTGCATATATTGTATTTCAGTATAAACCAGTAAAGCTGTTATTTATACAGAGCCATAAAGTTCATGTTATCTGCCTGAGCTGATAGACATTTGCAGTCTCAGTTTTTAACATGTTCTTTCCCATCATTCCAGAGCTCAGTAGCCTCTGTTCTCTTTTTCACCTCAGATGACACAGTGCCTCAGATATGGCTGATATGTTCTCAAAACAACATGTTGGCTTTTCAAACTGAGAGACAGACACTAGAGGAAGTTCATTGGTACAACTGGCTAATCTGCACTGTACCAGAGAGATGACATTTTACCCTTGAAACAGCATAGTCATCACTGCTGGAATATATCCTTGCAGTTTCTTTCTGTGGCACATTTTCTTAGGCATGTAAAACAAACATGATTTTGTGTTCATGTAAGTGTTGCTGCATGACCTTTGTTTTCCTATTTGCAAAATTCAGGTAAGTGAGGTGTTCTGAAACCTCCTCATTCCTGACTGTTCACCAATAGCTCTTTACTCTCTGCTGGCACCTCATTTCTGCAGCCCTTATTGCTAATACAGGAAGGTGGCTTCTTCAAGCAAGATAGACACTGATACTGTTCTAACTCAAGGATGTCCTAGAGCAGATGAGAGTTTGTTTGCATTAAGGTGAAGAACTTGTGACTCAAGACTGAAACAGCAACTTCCCTTCTCAGTGGTGTTTTAGCACAGTACAAGGAGAGTAGGAAACCAAGGCTGTAGTTTTGGCTTCTGTGCTGAAAGAAGCCATGGTTTTCATTCAGTATCAGCAAAAGATAACTGCCACCTTGTGTCACCAGCAGTTTTTAGTGGTTGTCAGCTTGTTTTGAGACCAGTTGCTTCTCTGTATCATATTATCAATCATTATCATTACTCTTCCAGTCTAATTTGTGGCAGTTTCAGTTCCAGTTCATGGATGTAAAAGTTTTCTAGAAAGAACAGCCAAACTAATATGCAAACAGAATCAGTCATCTACTTCCAGTACTCAACTGTTGTACTAGCAGCAAGTTCCTCAGCTTTTTTTTGGTCATGCATCTACATTGTGTTTGATACCATGGATTTCTTATCTCATCTACAGCACTAATAGCAATCTGGAAGGCTAAAACCATGTATTTGAGTCAGGTTAAAGCAATATATTTGTTTTTAAATAAGGAAATGTAGATTATTTATAATCAGCATGTTCAGTAGAATACTTCTGGCTAAGTAATAGTCTGTTTGCAGTTATTGCAAATAGTTGGAAGATGTCTTCTTATCTCACAACTGTGTCCACCAGCATATAATCTTGTAGTATCTATTCATGTAGCACAGTTAAGGGAGGGAGAGATGCCAGCTGGTCTTCTGGAATGTGGTTTGCAGGGCAAAGGTGCAAAAGTCAGGAGTTTTGCTTTACTGGCATGCTATTGTTTGCTTCCTTGTAACACTCTCCAGAAGCAGGCACAATCCACCTGAAGTGCTGATGAATGAAGGAGATCTGTAATCATTGACAGAACTACAAAACAAGGTCTGGAAAGGTTCTGGGGAGGTCATCTAGGTCATCTCTGTGCCTGAAAGCAAGATAAATTAATGCAAACCATTCTTGACCGATACTACTTCTGTGTGGCCTTATTGGTGGTTGCACATAGTTCCTGTGTAGCTATTGTGTTTATCTCTCTTGTATTGAAACGTGGTTTTAGCTGAAAACATGTGTGTGCACTTTTAAGCTGATTTGTTTTTTCCCTGTTCTCAGGAGAGTTCATTTTTTACCTTATTTGCAAAAACATTTTATGTATTTGAAGACTCTTGTCACATCTCCCCTTGGTTTTTGCTGCTTCAGACTAAATAAACCCAATTTTTCAGTCTTTCCTATCAGGTCATGTATTTTCAGGTGTTCTCATTTTCCTTTTTCTCTTTTGATTTGCTTCACCCAATCCAGTATTTTTTTGAAGGGTATTGCTCAGATTTTGACTCTCAGCTCTGTAGAGCCTCATGAGAGCTGAACAGGAGCATTTGGGTTTGTGACCAGATGGAAACTCACTAAGTGCAACTGTAACCTCAGGGGAGGTGGCTTCTTGTGATCCCATGCAAATTCAGATGCCGTTCGTGTAACTGTCCTGCTTTCAACATGCTCTCAACAATCCTTTTCAAACATAACAGAACTAACTACTTAGCTTAGGTGGAAGATAACATTTAAAAATCTGTCCATATTCATGTATTCCTCTTTCTCTTATTTATCATAGAATCATAGAATGGCTCAGGTTGGAAGGGACCTTAAAGATCATCTAGTTCCAACCCCCCCGCCATGGGCAGGGATGCCAATCACTAAACCAGGTCATCCAGGGCCGCATCCAGCCTGGCCTTAAACACTGCCAGGGATGGGGTATCCACAACCTCCATGGGCAACCTGTTCCAGTGCCTAACCACCCTCCTGGTAAAGAAATTCCTCCTAATCTTCAATCTAAATTTCCCCTCTTGTAGCTTGTAGCCATTTCCCCTTGTCTTGTCACAGTTTGAGAACCTAAAAAGTCTCTCCCCTTCTATCCTATATTTCTTTGTGTTCTTCAGATTTTTCAGGTTTAGGGCTAGCTGACATCAGAATACTCTTAATTGTACATCATCATCTCTAGACCATTATATACTTTAGTGCAGTTAAGTGCTTTATGTCAAGTTTAGACTTGTTTCAAAGCACTTGGGATAATAAGATGGAATCAGAGAGAAGGCTCCTTACTATCTACACCAGTTTTGATCTTCTGTTCACACTGTAAAAAATCAGTGACAGAAATCCCCCACCACCACTGAGCTCTTTTGGAAAGTCCTCTCATCTTCTTTAGTCCTTGGACTCAAAAATGCATCACTGAAATCACTGCAAGCAAAGAGTCTCCATGTCACCCATCACCAGTTCTCTTGTTTCTTTTCTGAGGGCCCACACCTTCCCTAGTCTTCCTTTTTCCACTACTATATCTATAGAAATTTTTACTATTCCACTTGATCTCCCTGGCTAGATTTAACTCCCTCTGAGCTTTAGTTTTTCTAACCAATTCCCTTGCTCTCTTGACAGCTTCCCTGTATGCCCCCCATTCTAGTTGTCCCTTCTTCCACTCCTTGTACAGATTCTTTTTATGAGATAGCGTGTCCAGGAGTGTCTTGTTCATCCAGTCAGGTCCCTTAGCATTCTTCCCTGCCTTTCTGTTTCTCTGGATACATAGCTCCTGGACACAGAGAAGATGATCCTTGAATATTGACCAGCTGTCCTGGGCCCCCCTTCCCTCATGGTACTTTGGCCATTAGATCCATGAAGTGATCGAAGTCTGCATGCCCAAAGTCCAGCATCGTGAGCATAGAATATATCCTCCTAGATGCCCCGATGATCTTGAATTCTAGTGCAGTAGGATGTCTGCAAAGCAGAGCTCATATTTGTAAGTGTGATAAAATACAGCTTTTTGATTTGTCATCTCCCTTGGTGTATTTTTTGTACTTCTTCAATATGGATTCAGTGTTTATGAAAAAGTCTGAAATCTTAACCTAAAAATCTGAAATAGTATTTAGAGTGCAGAAGTGCACAGTGTGTTTCAAGTCTCAGGCTAATGCTAGTGATCCTTAACCAGTGCTGAAACAGGCTACCTCCATGAGTGAAAAGTAATTTTAGTTTTTAAACCCAGGCTAGTCTGTTCTTTTAGCTTTAGGTGGCCAGTTAGGGTGCTGAATGGTGTTTTGGAAGATTTTTGAATTAAAACCGTGTTGCTTTTAGGGTAGTGAGCTAAATTCATGTTTCAGCTGTTGAAAATTTGGATTGCAAGCTTGCCTACTGGCCCCTTTCAGAATAAGAAATATTCTCCTGTGTTTGTGTCTGTAGCTATAGATGTTGCTTGTATGTAACAACAGATATAAGTATGACCTTTAGAAGTTGTCTTGGTCTCTGAAGTCACTTGTTGCCAGAGGGATCTAATGTGCCCTCAAATATGCTGCGTTTGCACTATCTGCAGTCTGCAATGTACATAGCCATTGCTGGTCAGTTAACTGTGAAGGAGGCTAAAGGTTTGAACTTAGCAGTAAAGAATAGCCATTTTCAAATGACAGTGGTAGCTTGTTTAGTTAGAATATATTAAAATATGTGATACTGAAGGAGTATGAGAAGACTTTCTGAAAACAGGGAAGAAATTAGAGGGTTTATAGGCCCTTCAGGTGGCATCATCTCTTTCAGAAGCATTGTCCAGATAAGTGGTAAATGGTTGACTTCATTTATATTGTCACAGAATCACAGAATCATTAGGGTTGGAAAGGACCCTCAAGATCATCTAGTCCAACCGATAGCCCTACACTACTCTTATCCCTAAATCATCCCCTGAAGAAACACATCTGTCCTCTTCTTAAAAACCTCCAGGGATGGTGACTCCACCACCTCCCTGCGCAGCCTATTCCAATACCTCACCACTCTTTCAGTGAAGAAATTCTTCCTAATATCTAATCTAAACCTGCCCTGGCACAGCTTGAGCCCATTCCCTCTAGTCCTGTCACTAGTCACAAGGGAGAAGAGGCCAACACCCGCCTCCCTAGAATGGCCTTTCAAGTAGCTGAAGAGAGCGATAAGGTCTCCCCTCAGCCTCCTCTTCTGCAGGCTAAACAACCCCAGCTCCCTAAGCCTCTCCTCATAAGGCCTCTTCTCCAGACCCCTCATCAGCCTAGTTGCCCTTCTCTGCACCCTCTCCAGTACCTCCATGTCCTTCCTATACTGTGGTGCCCAAAACTGCACCCAGTACTCGAGGTGTGGCCTCACCAGTGCTGAGTACAGTGGCAAGATCACCTCCCTGTTCCTGCTGGTCACACTATTCCTGATACAAGCCAGGATGCCATTGGCCTTCTTGGCCACCTGGGCACACTGCTGGCTCATGTTCAGCTGGCTGTCAATCAACACCCTCAGATCCTTCTCTGCTGGGCAGCTCTCCAGCTGCTCCTCCCCAAGCCTGTAATGTAATGTAATTATGTAATGTAATTGTGATCTGGTTGTTCTGTGATGAATAGAAACTAAACTACTGAAAAAAACATTTAGCTTGTTTTCATGCTTTGGAATACAGAAGAATAAAGGCAACCAACAGAAAGGAAATATTACACTGCAGATGAGTTGCCTAGATACTTACAAAAAAATTCAGGGAGTCTTTAAAGGCGGTCTTTTGCCTTGTTGGATTCCCTGTTGTCTTCACTTATAAGACTCATGCTCTGTGACTTCATGTAGTAAATACTCTGTGCAGGATTTTGATACCTGGAAATTTATACCCAATCACAGGTGTATGTGTTTCTCTTCAGTGTTTTAAACAAAGGGATTTTTTTGGTCTTGATTTTTTCCTTAAAAGTGTGCAGTATTGGAGCTGGAGACAGTAAGATGTGAAAAATGCCATCAAATCTTCAGTGGGATTTATGAGCTAGTTGAATAGTTAAAACTACTTGCTCTTTAGCATTGGTGCCTGTATCTTTCCCTTGCCTAGAACTAGCAGATATGATGGCCTGTGATAAATATCTGAAGAACTGCTTTCACAGCTTGGTGTTTTTTGATACATGCATAGAAGATAATGTAAATTAATTTGTGTCCTGCATTCAATTTACTTACAGTTTACTGTATGGTTGCAAATGCTTATCGTCCCCTGGAAGTGAGAATGGTGGTTAAGCAAATTTCAGAGAGCACTGCAGCAGCTACATTGCCCTGGTACCTCAAAGTGTTTTCCTTTAGTCTTTTGTTTCCTTGTGCTTTCCACCACCTCCTGTTAGGCACTGACACAGCAACGTCGTGTCTTTGGCCCTGGCACTGTGTTTTGCATGGCTGTAATGTGAGGAAAAGGTGTGATTTCCAGCCTAGCCTGTCTGAATTCCCCCAGGAGGGGCCCAGACACAGATTCCAAGGCCAGGAGGCATCGTTATGACCATCCCATCTGAACTCATGAACATAGCTTCCTGGTTTACACTAGAACAGGGTTGTTGGAATTGGCACAGCTCCAGAGTTAAGCCTCCTCTGAAGCTTCCTCAAACATCTGCCTCACCCCCAGAGTTGTCTGTGGGCAAAACTCCTCTGAGCCCTGGCCTCAGGCTGGCTCTAGAGCCAGAGGAGACCTGTCTCTTCCTACCTTGCTGGGTGTAGGCTTGTGCAGCGTGGCCTTTTCCACAGGGCCACCTGTTGCCCACCCACAAATCTTGGCAGTGTCTCAAGCCCTCTTTCCTCTATCCAAGCACCTGAGCCTGCTTTTTGTAGTCCCTGAGCTATGCTACATGGGCCCTGATGTAGTGGCTCATGGTATCTGGGTTCTTGGTGTTCCTCGTAGTAACGTTACGTTACCTATCATTGCTTGGATGAGTGGTGAAGGGTGGTCATTTGGAGGAAAGACAAGGTGTGGTAGCACTTTCTTTATTAAAGCCTGTCTGCTTTTTGTTGTACCTTGCAGTTCAGATTTCTGTGACATGAGGTGCTAACAAATACCTATGCAAATTGAGGAAATGTCTGCTTCATAGTTCTACAGTGATAGTTTTCTAAGCACACTGAGTGGACCTCATTAGGGGAGGTTTTAATGTATGTAAAATTCCCAATACTTTTTTACTTTCCCTGAAATTAAGTTGTTAATACTTAGATAATACAAACCCAAACCTTCTGCATCAGGCAGAATGTTTATTTACATTTTTCCAGTCATTCCTAAAATGCCTCTCAGAACATTTTGATCTAAAACTAGTATTACCAGTTTTTACTGTAAATGGCTGTTTTGTTACTGAATTCCAGAACAGTATATTATAAATTAGCCTGTTTGAAGAGGGGAACATTGTACCTAAATAAAGCTCTTATATAGGTGTGACTATAGACATGTAAAATATATTGCATTTTATATATATGTATGTAACATGTATAATAGGTGTAAGATGTAAAATAGATTATATTCATACTACCAGCATCAAATAGATACATTTAAGTGTTTTTCATTAGGTAATAGTATTATGTTGTCCTTAGAAATTAGGCTAACTGAAGAAAATGGTGAAGCTGTGGGTTTTGTATTTCATACTGAAGACACTTAAGAGTGCATCAGGACAGAACATTGCTACAGTACCTAAATGTCATATTCCTCTGTGCAAACACCAGAAGAGCCTTCAGTAGTGCATGATGGTTTTCCACAATGTCTTTAACATTATTATGGGTTAGATGTAATTGTAACACTTGCCTGAACTGTGTTTTAGGTATCTGATATCCATGTTACTGGAGAGTCAGAAGACATGTCTGCTAAAGAGAGGCTGCTTCTGTGGTCACAGCAGACAACCGAGGGTTATGCTGGAATACGCTGTGAAAATTTCACTACCTGCTGGCGTGATGGGAGATTATTTAATGCCATCATTCATAAATACAGGTGAGTGCTCCACTTGTTCTCTTGGAAAATGTGAATTGCAACATTTTAATGTATATTGAGAGACTGGTTTATGCCTGTAATGACACTGGAGCTGGGGAGAAGACATTGGCTCTTCGTGGGCAATTCCCTGCTCTTACAGCCAAAGGATGCCTCGTTAGCCCTTGCATGTTTCCCCTTTCTCAGAGGAGCAACTCTGTGGATCGTGCACATCTCTCATGGGGCACCTCAAAGATGCTGCAAAGTATGTCCTCAGGGCTCAGTCTTCTCCACAGTACGTTTTTGTCATACTGACACTTAAATATAGGCAGGGTAGAGGCAGAACTGATCACCAAAAGTCCAAAATCATGCTATTGGTGAAAGCCACCAATTACTGCATGACCTGAGATCCCCATATTCTTCTCTGTATGACTTTACCAAGTCTAGAGCTGCTTTGGTGTTTCTGCTTGGAGCCCAGATCTACTCTGAGATGGAATATGGGACTGGCTGACTTGAGTCGTTCTTGGTCTGAGAGGGAAATTTTGCTACTGTATGCTTTTGTGACCACACTCTTCCAGAGTTCAACAGGAATTGGTAGAACTGCTGGTGGCTGCAGTTAAAAGCTAAAGGATACAGTATCTGTGTTAAATTGAAGTACAGTTGAATGTGTCTACTGACAGAAGGAGTTCCAAGAAAGAACAGATCCCTCTTGGTAAAGTTAACTTGGGCATCAAAGCTCATCAGGGGAACAAGGTCTAAGATCATGGCTGTGCTCAGTGTTCCCTCTTATTTAGTGACATCTTTCTGGTTTTGTACATTTTTTTGTTTGATTCCTGAGGTTTGTGTCTTAGAGAACCATAAGAGAGAGTATTCTGGCCACTGGGCTTAGGGTGTGCTGGCTTGTCTCTCACTGCACAAGGCTTGCAGCTTGCTGGGTTTTGTTATAGCATGTGTAGTTTGTGGTGTATGCCCTGTGGCTGTCATAAGGAGGTTTGAGGGTACATGCCTTCCTTAGTGTGTACTGGAGGAGTAGAGAGAGACAAATTTGGTATATTTTGATGCAGTCTCAGAAACAGACCCTGAGTAGATAATTCTGTTCTTGGACTTCCTCTTGTGGGGTCATTACACAGAAAGAAGCCTAGGCAGAGCCAGCAGCATGCACATGGTATGGAGACTAGGGCACTAAAGTAAAATGGAAGACTTCTCCTAACAAGCTGTGTAGAGAGGCTGTAAGCACTATGCAGTGGTCTGAGTCCTAGAGAAGTTAGCTGTGGCAGTGCATAACTTCATGATAAAATGAAGCTGCATCTGAATCAATGAGGTCTTTTTTTAACTCTGCTTCTGTTCTGGGTAGCCAGTTAGGGAGGAGGTGCATGCCTGCAAGAAAGTGTTCTTTCACCAAGATGAAGGGAATAGCTGGCAAAAGGCTAGACTATTTTACTTCAGGACAGAGCAGCCAAAAGAATTAACATAGCACAGGCAAGTATTTGAAACAAATAAACAATTTGGAAGTTGCAGAGAGAGAGGAGGGAAGGAACTTCATGGGAGAGAATAGTGGAAACTGTTTCCCAGAGCTTTTTCAGAGCCTTACAGCACTTAGAGCAGGGTAGCCTTACAGCTCAGCAGCTAGCTAGTACTTGTAGTACAGATTAGTTGCTAAATAATGAGAAACTTGAATTCTGTCCTCTGGCTGTGTGAATGTTAATTCCTTGGGACATGACTGAGTGCTTGCAGTTGCTTTGCTGGAGCAGTGTTTCTGGCAGTGTTCTGTGAGCTTGTTTTGCAGTGTTTCAGCAGGGAGGCATAGGCACCTTTGATACCAGTGCATTACACAAAAGAAAGGATTTGGTGGCTGAGGATTTGGGTGCCTGTTTTGTGTGTTTGCATTTTATGGGCTTCTGTGCCAGTTTCCATTTAGCTTATCCTCTTTCTGGAAACATAACTTCACCACCTAAGGATCCTGTGTCTTTCCCAGGAATGTTCACTCTCCTTATCTGATGCCTTGTTGCTGTGAGAGATTACAGACTCTTGGCCTCTCTCACTGATTAAATCAGTGAGATTCTTCCACTGATCTTGGTGATCTTGTGTGTTTCTTTCCTTTGCTGTTTTATATTATTAAAACAGAGATAATAATTTCCAGCTATTGCTCACCAGGTAGGAATGGTCTTCCCAAGTAGTCATCTGATATTTTTAACTAGAGCATTTTACTCCAGAGAGATCTTTTAAAGCTTGGTTTGTTTTCTGTGCAGTAAGTAGGTTAAAAACTAAAAAACATGTGTGTTCCTGGCAGTGGTTCTTCACATGCTCTGTTTGCCTGTTGTAGTAGCTTCTGGTTTGTGGATTACAGGTGGTCTCGGGAGCTAGGCTGAGCATGTTGAGGATGCCACAGGCTGGTGTGTTTCAACAGGGTGGATGACTAGAGGTGATGCTCAGGTGGTGGGTTTGGACTGTGGTGCTGACACTGTGGAGCACTCCTGGGGGAGCAGGTCTGTCAGTTGTGGTGAAGTGTTGCAGCCCCTCCTGTAGCAGGCATGCCATGCTTGCTGGAGATGCCTCTCCTTACAGAAGCACCATGCACCCTGGCCCAGAAGGAGCATTCACTCTCTGCCAGTGGGGACAGGGCTCTTCAGCAGGCATGCCACTGCCAGCCCTGGGAGGAGGAATTTAAACGGGCCCAGACCTAATTTTAAGGGATGACATTTAGTGCTGTGGCAGAAATACCCAGCCATGCTGCTGGTATTTAGAGTTCCAGTTGTACTGGCTGATAGTAAGCTGTATGTTGGATGGAGCATACGCTTAACTGTGTCAGGGCACAGTGGCAAGGGTGTCCCATGGAGGGCCTGTCCTGCTGTCCCAGCCAGGAGCAGGGTAGCTGGGGGGTACTGGGGCAGCCCCAGCTCTCAGCATTGGGCACCTGCTTGGGGGTGGGCTGAGGCTGGGCTTGGGACATGGGCTTGTAGGTAGCCTGCACCACTGCAGGGCCATAGCTCAGCCAGGGGCCAGAAAAGGAAAATGCCTCTCAGTCTGCAGAGGAGAAGGCTCTGAGGAGACCTTACTGTGGCCTTCCAGTATCTGAAGGGGCTTACAAGAAGGCTGGTGAGGGACTTTTTAGTATGTCAGGTAGTGACAGAACCAGGAGAAATGGATGTAAGCTAGAGGAGGGCAGATTTAGATTAGACATCAGGAGGAAGTTCGCTTTCTCTGTTAACTTCTGTAAATGAGCTTCCAGTGATTTTTGCAGTGTTATTTAAATCAAGGAAAGTAATTTTATGAATGACAGAAATGAGAGGAAAATAAACTACTCTATCTGAGGTGCTTGGATCCTTATACAGCTTGATTCATTTTCTCCTTCAAATTTAGGAAAATGTAATTTGTTTTCATGTGAGAAGGTCGGTTTTCAGCAGTTTCCAGTGGTCTGTTTGAAGGGTAAGATTGAAGATTACTTGACTGAACTTTTGAAGAGTGTATAAAGCTTCCATGTTGAAACATCCTGTATATGGTGAAGACCCTGGGAAATGAACAGGGCTCCACACTGGCCTCCAGAGTGGCCTCAGGGGGTTCCTCTGCAGGCCCTGGCTTTTGCTTTTCATGCTGTTACTCTGGGTGAATATTTGTTCTTCCACAGAAAGATCAAATAAGATTATATAACTAAAAAGTCAGTTTTAATACTGAACATTACCAGATTTGTTAATTGCACACTTTTATTTAGATAGATCAGCTTTCAGTCTGGTTTTGAACCTCCACATCTCTCTTCAGATGTGTGATCAGAGCATTAGTGACAGCGACAGCTATGCCCAGGCTGTTCGAGAACGTACTGTATGTCTCATCTGTTATGTAATTGGCTTTTTATAGCCTGATTTTTCATTGAAGATGTGTGTTCTTCCCTTCAGTATGTTGTGTTGGAAGAAATCTGACTTCAGGCAGTTTCAAAAGGACGTGATGTTTCTTTCATACCACCCTGTCATACCTAGCAAGAACCTGGAAGCCAGACTTCAGTGCTGGAGGCTGGCTTGAGTCAGCGTCTGATACCCAGATTGTGCTGGAGTTGCTGCTGTCTGCACACTTGGGGTCTTCATCTTGCAGCTTTATCACCTCATGTGTTTCTAGTCACTAGGCTGTTGTATGTAAATGCTCTTGATTTGTGTTTTAATTTTCTTATTTGCTCAGGAAGGAGAAATATTTTTCTAGAACTCTGTCCCATTGTAAAAACATAGAGAAAACAGTTGGAGTCTGCAGAGAAGGAAGGCTGCTTTTCTTTTGTAAGGAGTTGCATGCCAGAATGGAGCTAGAAATCTAAATTACAGATCTCTGTTACACTTTGCAGATATATTTATTTTAAAGCAAAGCAAAATTAAAAAGTCACACCAGAGTAATAAACTGTTTTTTTTTACCTTGGACTGGGGTGAGCCTTTGGTATGTAAGGGCTACAGGCAATTTCTGTTCAAAAGTGTCTGAAAAGGAAATTTAAGAAACAGCAAAAACAATAGCTGCAAGATTAATAGTTAAATGACACCTATAAGTAGTTTGTTGGGGACAGTGGCTGCTGATGCTTGGAAGACAGACATGTTTACAAAGCAGCTCATCTTACTTTCTTAAGAAAAAGAAGTGAAATATGGGGGATAGGTAAGGAAGTTTTACCATCAGACATGCACACTTTGTGTAAGAATGCATGCACTTCTTTCTACATTTTATTCTTATGGTCTTAAAATGTTTATAATAGATATTTCTGCTTTAGCATTTACCAAAGGAATTCCAGCAAGAGCAATATGCTCTTGTGTAACTAGATAATAGCATTTAATAAGTAGCCCCAGAGGTGCCTGTATGGTGAAAAATAGCATCAGCTCAGGAAGCACTGCAAGCTCAGTTCCCAGATAAAGCCATGTTTGTGAAGTTCTGGTTTCAGGTCTTAGGTCTGTTTTAGTAAGTGAAGTGGGCCCATCCCCTGCTCTCTCACCCTGTGGGTAAGTGGGCTTGTGTCTGCATGGCTGAACTCTCCCCTCTGTTCCCCAAACAGCCTGCAGCCTCTTGAGGGCAGTCCTGGGGTCAGTGTTGTCCCTTGAAGTGGGCTCAGATACTGTCTGGGAGGGTGCCTGTGGCAATGGTCATGCTCATGCTATGGAAAGGACTGGCAATTAGAGTCCTGAGCCCTTGATCTGGCCTTCTGTGTGCTTTCAGCACTGACTCTGCAGGTATGTCTGGATTTAACAGGTGAATTTCAGCAAGCATACAAAATGGGAAAGACAGTCCTTAGGTAAAAAAGTGAATAAAATGTGGTTGGGTCAGGCAAGAGTCTGACAGGCAAGCAGGACTGTAGTATACACTTGAAAGGTTTGAGACAAGAAAACAAGCAAGGGTATTTTGTGTAATGCTGTACCAAGGTTTGCTGAGTGCTGACAGATTTTGGCACCACCTAACAAGAATGATAAGTATTAGAAATGCTGCAGAGAAGGAAAGTGGTGATGGAGTTCAAAGGGGAGCATTTTGAGCACAAGTTTGAAGAAAAATGTTTTTTTATTGTATTGTTAAAGGAATGTGGGGGTTTGGTCCAAAGGAGCCTTTGCTGCTTTGGTAGACTCTGATGTTCACCTTAAAGATGTCTGTAGTTTGAAGTGCAAAGAGAAAATGGCTACTATTCCCAATTGACACAGGAACAGAGGCTGAGTGAATACAGCACAGAAAGAGTGTAGGTACTCCAGCTGCTTCATTTGGGAGGAAGTGGAATAGAAGCTGCAGAAGGAGCATGACCCCAAAGGGAGCAGCAGTGTGGCAGCTCCATAAATGCAAGATAAAAGGAGAAGGAAATTATTCAGGGTTACAGCACTTTTCTTTTGAAGTATTACTGTAATAATTCTGTACTTTCAGAGTTAGCAAGTGTCTACCATAACTGTTGTGGGCTAGACCAAGCTCTTTCAACCTCTCCCAGGACTGTGCTGCATGCACAGTTAATTTGACAGCAGGGTCCTAGCTGGCAGTACCTGTGGCATCCCTCTGATGGTAAAACATGTTGTGGCTACTCAGGTACTGACATGAATACATTCCTCAAGGGGAGGGATGGTGATGCCTCAGTTTGCAGTAACATGTTGAACACCCTTGGGAATGAGTAAGAAAGAAACTAAACATTACACAGTGTCAAGCCTTAAAATGCTACAGGGTACCTTTCCAATAAAGAGATTAGTTTGGTCTGCTAGTTTTGGCTTGCCTTTTTGTGACTTGTGATTTATTGTTGTCCAGCTTTGACAAAATCTGAGCTTGGTTATGTTGCCCTCTCTTCCCACCTGCCTCATTGCTCACAAGTCTGGTGGTTACTGTTTACTGTTTTCACCACTTTTTGGGCAGCAGAAGAAATGAACTTGGCATTAAGATTGGCAATTTGGGAAAAGATAAACAACATTTAGGATGATTAAAACTGTTGGCAAACAGATGTGTTTTTAATGTGGGTTGCCTGAGTATGCAAATGCATATAACTAATGTGTTTAGGAACAGCAGCTAAGCTTAGCTGCAGTGTAATTGAATGCACTCAGTAAAAATCTGGGGTGGCTCTTGGTAAAGGCAATGTTAAAATAGTACTGGAAGCAGACTGGCAATTTTAACTTCTTGTGTTGTGGTGATGGTTGGCCTTAGTGGGTATTAGATGGAAGACTTCCAGGCAGTTGGGTTGATGAATTTCAGATCTGAAGTTAAGATGATCCCAGTGTATGTTGTGCTGGATCTTACTGCAGAGTAGCAGCTGAAGGAAAGATAACAGTTTGCTTTTTTGCAACAATTGAGAAGGAAAAAAAAAAATACTGGGATGAAATCAAAGCTTTTCTCTTGCTTAGGCCAAATGGTAGTAAAGTGAAAAGTAAAGCTTTGGATTGAAAGGCCAGGTTTGGGGGTTTTTATTCAGGTTTTATGTGTTTCTTGCTGTTTGATTGATGAAGACCAGGACACCTAAGGGTGTCACAGTATCACAGTATATTAGGAGTTGGAAGGGACCTCAAAAGATCATCTAGTCCAACCAGAAGCCTATATCCAAAAGGGTATAGTGTCTGGGCAGTGGTGGCATCAGTGCACATGATAAACAGGGCAGAGTGAAGTCTTGGTCTTCTACAATGCCTTTCCAAATTTGTGAACTCATTGCAGTACTTCACCCTTCTTCCCTGTTGGTAACACTATTAATTCAGCTGTGAAGCTAGTGTGTCAGCCAGTTGCTGCTTGGGTTTAGGGGGTGTTTTCTCAGGGAGCAGAACAGGAAAAAAACCATTTGATTGGGTTTCTTCATTGTGTTTTTGGTATTGAAACCCTCCCAAACCACATTATTTATGGTTATTTCTGGAGAGTGGGCAGTGTGGGTTGTGGTTAACAGCTGTGAGACTTGTTCCTATTTCAATTTTATCATAGGCAAAAAAGTTACTATAGCATTACTGGTTTTGTACTGATAAAAGCATCTTGTATTGTGAAGAGAATGTAAAACCTGGTTTTAAAGTTGGTGAAAGGACTGAGAGAGGTCCTTTTTAGTTTCATTCATGTGTATCCTGAGCTTGAAATCTACATTGCAAACTTACTGCCAAGCTGTAATTGGGGTTCATTAGGCATGGCTGAAGCTGGACATGACATCTAGGTAATAGGTCTTCAATGATACAGTGCCTCAATTGTGTCTTTATCTGAGTCAATTGATATGGCATGTTACAGGTAAAGTTCTGCTGTGCTAACAAGGGTGGGACAGGAAGCTTCAGTAGCTTTAATAAACTCAATGCCTGTTGAATCAAGGACATGCATGATAGAAAGAATTGTCTTAATTAGCTGTGCATATTGTTAGGAGCTAAATAAGTTAGGACACCACAGGGCTTTTTTCCCTTAATTTTAGTGCAGCAGAACCATTCATTCTTTATCTGTTGGAAATCTTAACCTGTTGGGATGTCTGAAGAAAAGACAGGAAATGTATCTGTAAATAGTGTGCCCTTGTTACAGTATTTCCAACTCACTGTCACTTGCAGTAGCTTTTTCAGTATTAGTCATTGTATCTGAAAGTTTATATGAAAAACTAGGAAGAAAAACACTTAAAAGATAGCTTAAGTTCAGGACACATGAGAATTTTGCAGATCTTGAGGGAATAAAAGGCATGATTGTTCATCTTTAGAGAGGCATTGGGTGGAATCTGTAGCAGCACATAAAATAAGGACTGCTACAGGAATTTCTGTCACACTAACACAGGAGAAGACAAAGCCAAAAATGTGTACAAGGTGTAATGATCATGTGAAATACATTAGCATAGGATGTTATTGAGGCTGGTCACCTGTGCAGCTTCAGGAAGGAATTTGCCACATCCTTGAACAAACAGCAATATACAGAGCTGTATGTTGGTGGATGAGAAGCTTAACATGAGCTGCCAGTGTGCGCTTGCAGCCCAAAGGCCAACTGTATCCTGGGCTGCATCAAGAGGAGCATGGCCAGCAGGTGGAGGGAGGTGATTCTCCCCCTCTGCTCTGCTCTCCTGAGACCCCACCTGGAATATTGCATCCAGTTCTGGAGCCCCTGTTCCAAGAGGGATATGGGGGTGCTGGAGTGAGTCCAGAGAAGGGCCAGGAGAATGATCAGAGGATTGGAGCACCTCTCCTACGAGGACAGACTGAGAGAGTTGGGGTTGTTCAGTCTGCAGAGGAGAAGGCTCCGAGGAGACCTTCTTGTGGCCTTTCAGTATCTGAAGGGGGCCTACAAGAAAGCTGGTGAGGGACTTTTTAGGAGGTCAGACAGTGATAGAACCAGGGGGAATGGATGTAAGCTGGAGGAGGGGAGATTTAGGTTGGATATTAGGAGGAAGTTCTTCACTATGAGGGTGGTGAGACAGTGGAACAGGTTGCCCAGAGAGGTTGTGGAAGCCTCATCCCTGAAAGCTTTTAAGACAAGACTTGATGGGGCCCTGGGCAACCTGATCTAGTGGATGGTGTCCCTGGCAGGCAGTGGGGCTGGAACTAGGTGATCTTTAGGGTCCCTTCCAACTCTTGACAATTCTATGATTCAGCTTTTTGGTTTATCACTGTTGTAAGGATAAAACTTTTCTGTAATGACAGTTTTCTTTTCAATTAGAAAACTGTTTACATTTTCCCTGAATTCTGAAGTGCTATGTAACTTCAGTGATGACTTGCTCTTTGGCAAGCTCTTTTGCACAAGACTTGAGATTTGTCCCTGATGTGGAGACAGTCTTTAATTAAAGTTCCCAAACATTGGCTGTTCATATAAGCTGAGGTAAATGTTTTTTAGCACTTTAGAGACTCTGTTAAGGGTTAGGTTAAATGGTAGGTGTTACTGTAATAGATAGATTTTGCTTCATCATCTTATCTGTAGAGTCTCTGGGAACAAGGAGATACAAGTTAGAAGCAATAGAGCTATAATTTGTTTTACATGGATGTTTCCTATTTTCTGACTCCTTTCCTTGCAATCTTTCTGCTATTAACCAACACCTTTGGGGTAGATTATGTTTTTTGTGCTCCCTTCTGAAGCTTGTGTTGGATCCTGTCTGGTTGAGAAATTCCATTCTTGTCTTTTGGAAAGAAAGAGTTTTCTGACTGTGTATGCTGGCATGGTCCTTGACTTGTTTCAGTAGTCCTTCCATCCCTGAAAAAATGCATGAGTCTTTCTGGCACCCATCCTATTCAGTTGTCTGTCAATAATGGAGCAAAGAGTTTGTTTAGTTTTTCTTGGCATTTTCTAATCACAGTGGTGGAAAAGCTGACTGGACTGCAGTGACATGGACACTTCACTCTGCATCTTAGCTCGTGTTTTCTCTGAGAGTTTGGCTTGAAACTCAGTATTTCTGTTCAGGATAAGCCCCAAAAGAAATATTCTTTTAGTATCAGGTATTTCTTAGGCAGTGTCCAGAGTTTTGACTGAAAGCCTCCTGAACTCACTAACAGTGTTTTAATATGTCTTTTAATGTGGTCTTTTATTCCTTCTTTGATTTCAAGGGGTCTTTGCAGAGTAGAAAGCTTGTATGAATGTATCTTTCATTATAAACCTCTTTATTTCTTTATGCTGTCCTGCAGATACTATTCACTTGCTTCTCTTTGTGGTGCTAGGTATTTATTTACTTGAATTGATCATAATTTTGTCAGCTCCCTAATTGAAGTGCTATTAATAACACCTTTCCCCCCCCCCTTCACTTCTGATACAAATTGTATCTCATTTCTAACACCTCCACTAAGATCTGAAATGGCAGGCACCAATCCTTTTATAAATGAAATTATTAATGACTCACAATGGAGAAGTCCAAACCCTTTGCCTAGGTGTGGCTGCAGCAGAAACATCTCCTTTGCATGGAATGTTCCAACTTGGCTGGTGTTTGGGATGTTTATGTGTGTGTTCTGATGGCAAGGCCCCAGCCCACTGAGAAACCTCCCATGGGATGACTCAGTGTTACCACAGGAGGGAGAGTCATTGTCTTTTACTTAAAAGTGCACTTAATTTAATTTGTTCTTGACTATGTAGAAAACCACCTAATAGTGTGATACAAATTGATAATAAATATATTTATAATACATGACACATAGCTTCTACAAAACTTGTGTTTTCTATTTAGCCTTAGAAACCAAAGTGTTTGCCATGATGGAGCATGCTTTTAAATGCAGTGTTCCCATCAGTAAGGCAATCAAATACATGTGTTTTAGAAACACTGCAACTTAAGCAGTTGGTGTTTCAGCATTCAAAGGAAAAATGAAATGCTAAAGACATTGGAAAACATGTGTGAACCTTTATAATACAGATTATTATAATGCAGTCTGTGCTCAGTAATACCCAGTTCCCCTGATTCTTCAGAGGAGGGTGGTGGTGATCAGTAATCACAGCACTGAGATCTGTGTGTGCACGCTCAAATGCAAATTCTTGTGTACTCAGTTAGTGGACAGGTGTCTGTGCAAGCTTACAGCAGATAAAATCAACTTTCATTTGTGTAGAAAATTGAGAGCAAACACTCCTAAGCAAAAGAAACAACCTGGCAACCAGTGATTTCCTTAGCCATGGTTTGTTTTGATTCATTTTGCTGGGGCTAAACAATGTCTTTTGCTGAGCTCAGGAGAGGTAAGCTCCTTTTCCTGTGGTTTTGCAATGTTTTCCTCTACTGTTTGGGCAAAGGAAAGGTTGCCCTGCAGAGGGTGGAGGTCCTAAGCCCCAGGCAATGTGTGCTTGCCACAACCAGTACCAGATGCTTTTGGATTCAAGTCATAATACTTGTCTTTTCCCTTTTATAAGCCATCCATGGGCTTGTTCTCAGTCAGCTGTCAGCCTTCTGTCTGCTTCAAAACACCAAAGGCAAGCACTATCAAGACATAGGCAAATGCCATCCAGATCAAGACTTTAACTAAGTATAGACTAGTTATCCTAGGTCAGAGTGCTATGTGTTAAGTGTATCATTAACTCTAAATGGCCAATTCATGGCAAATTCCCTTGTTCTTAAAGGGGGAACTGGAATAACCTCGTGCTGGTGGGAGTTGCAGGAGTGGGAGGCATCTCACAGAGTGGGCTCTTCAGCTGAGGGGTGAAGCCACAACACCAGTGTAAAATGATATATCACACAACAGCAGTTGCTCTTGGTTTTTACCTGTATCACAGTGGGAAAAACCTTAGCACCTCTTCATCTAAATGAAAGCTTTATTCTAAGGAGATTATCATGTCAGTATCTCTGCAGCTTGCAGCCAGTTCTCTGGGAATAGTCAAGGCTTTTACAAAAACTTATGCTTTCTTGTTCTGAAAACTGGCAATTGAGCAGGCTGTGTAGGTGATTCTTGGGCCATTTTTATTAAGTGTGAAACAAATGTAAGGAAGGCAGGTGAAAAGAAGTAACCAAACCAACAATGTACATTTGCAGAAGCCTGCTTCTCTTGTCAAAACTCTGCTTTGAAAGCAATCTTTATTTCTCACACTGTCTCCATTATTGTGGCTGAAATAGGAGACTGGACTGCTCTGTTTCCTTTTCTGTTATTCTCTTCTATTTTTCATGGTTTTTTTCTGTGCTGCTAAGAGCAACAAATTATATTAGTTTTGGTTGCATTGTTGTCTTTGCACCAAAATTCAGAGAAGAATGGCATGGACTTGATCATGCTCCCACAAGGCATGCTGGCAGTGGGAAGTCCTGCTGGTTTGGGAGGATTATGTTTCTTCTACTGTGCTTAAGTTGTGTTATTAATCAAATGTTCTTTCAAGAAATAATGGGGACAGCATTATCATGTGTCTTGTAGCCTTGTCTTCTAAAGAGCACAAGGAAACCAGTGATTCAAAATGATTGAAAGGAAATGTTTTCATTTCCAGTGCCCTTGTAGTTCAAGACAAGCTTCTAGTGAGCTTCCCAGACTTCATACTGTTTTATGACCAAGGGAATTTGGGGTGTTGCCAAATGAAATGTTATCATTCATTTTGAACAGTCATATTTAACAGATTATTTCTCTCTGTTGCAATTGCTTAAAGCTTCTAGTGGATAAAACTAAGAAAATAGTTTTTCTAGAAACAAAAATGAGAAAAATTAAGGCCTGATTTGTCACTAAAGCTGATGTGTCTTTGGGGAGGGAGGGGAAGAGAGTTGTTTTCTAGGGTTTTTTCAGTGTGGGTCTGATGAGTGGAGTAGGGTTTCAGCAGCAAAGGTTTCAGACCCTTGTAACTCTAGTTGACTGGAGTAGGATGAGTTTTTGCTCAGCCCCTTGGCAGATCTCTTCCTCTTAGTTGTTACAGTTAAGAGGATTCCCAGTGGTGAAAGACAGGAACACACTCTGCCCTGACAATTGCAGGATCTAAAAGCCAAATACAACATAGCAAACCTAAAGGACAATATTAATCTTTGAAGTTTTACTTCTATTTAAAATGTTACTGGTTTTGCTACAGCATAATATTTATGGGGTTTAAAACCATTTATAGGTAAGACTGGCTTAAGACCAGTATTCCATTAAAATGAGTGCTGTGGCTGGCAGGGGAGTTTTGCAGGTTGAAGGTGTGAAGGTGTAAATGCATGGGACTAAGGGTTATCTACAGGAGACCTGGCAGCAATGTTTATCTGAAAGCAGGGCTTCTATGCAGTTAGAACAAGATTTCTTTAAAACCCAGTAAAAATGCTTGTATTGCAGATTAAAGGGATGTGTTTGTGACTGAACTTGCTTCTGTGTGGGTTCTGACATGTACTGAAGAGTTTGATGCAGAATAACTAAAAACTTGCAAAGACAGCAGAAATTACTTCCTTATGTAAATGAGTCCTAAAACTTCCTGAAAGTCAGTGGAAAGGACAAGGTGTGATAATACAGTGGCAGTGCATGTGAATAAGTATGCATAAGCAAACAGACACATAAAGGGTGACTAGAAACTTTAGCTTACAGGTAGGGAAGAACTGGCAGTGTTGTAGAAGACTGCTGCCTGTTTTTATCACTGAGCACAGACCTCAGCTTGTTCACAGGATTGTAATGAAATCCTTTTTTCATTAAAAAATCCTTTTTCCATGCTGTATCTACCTGTGCTCTTTATTTGATTTACTAATGCAGCAGTGAGGTGAAACTAGTGAAGAGTTGTAATCAAATGTTACTTTTTTTTTTGACAGGCCGGACCTGGTAGACATGAATACTGTTGCTGTTCAAAGCAACCTTGCAAATTTAGAGCATGCTTTTTTTGTAGCAGAAAAACTTGGTGTTGCCAGACTTCTGGATCCTGAAGGTAAGAGAGCTACAGTGGGCTTTGTTGCAAAACCCCTAACATTCAAGTGAAATCCAAACTGCCTGCAAGTTGTAGCGTAGTTGTGGGCATTCTTACAACTACATGATAAAGTGCTGTGCTGTCTTGCTCTTTTAGATGTTGATGTTTCCTCACCAGATGAGAAATCAGTAATAACTTATGTGTCATCACTTTATGATGCGTTTCCCAAAGTGCCAGAAGGTGGTGAAGGCATCAGTGCAAATGTAAGTTGGAGAATAAATATTTGTGCAGTATGTGAGCTTCATTACTACAATTCTTGATTTCATCTCCAGAATGTTAGCTGGATCTTCCACAGGGCTACAGGCACACTTTTCTTTGACATGATTTTCTGTGTTGAAATTTTAGAGGCTTAGCAGCTATTTCATCTTCTGGACGTGAAAATATTCATGCAAAGAGCTTAATTAAAACCAATATACCTGAAGTCGAAGAAGTTGACTGAAGTTGATTGATGGCTGGCTGAACATGAGCCAGCAGTGTGCCCAGGTGGCCAAGAA